>JAUDYJ010000014.1:3822500-4247500 GCA_030761175.1 Masticophis lateralis
GGGTGAGGGGAGCAGGGATTTTTGCTACCGGTTCTCCGAACTACCCGCCTCCATCACTACCGGATCAGGCGATCCAGTCCAAACCAGGAGCATTTCACCCCTGGTTTCCTGTCCAAGCAGGGGGTTGGATTAGAAGACCAGCCTTCTTATTCTATGTTCTCGATGCAAACACTGCTTGTTTTCTCATCACCACAAACACACCACAAGCACACTGAGAGCCTCCTGAGATCTGGACATCTATTTAAAAAAAACTATTTACAATGGTACCGAGTCTCCTGCTTACGGGGGGGGGGTTGGACTAGAGGACCTCCAAGGTCCCTTCCAACTCTTGTTAAATGCAAACCCTGGGAGAGGGAACAACCGTGCCTCCGAAAAACCGGCAAAGCTGCCTTTTAATGGCCTCTTTCACTCCTTCCCTTTATTTTTCTTGACACAGCAGAAGTGCAGGAAAGGGAGGGGGAGCTGCAGAAAAGATGCGGCAGTGGCTGTCCTCGCATGAACTCGGCAACGGCTGCTGCGAGACAGCGTATGCGAGCGCCAGAGAGGAAAAACTGGGAGGGGTGGGAGAAGAAGGAGAGAGAGGAGAGAAAAAGAGAGAGGAGAGAGAGAGAGGCAGAGGGAGAGGGGGAGATAGAAAGGGGAGAGAGAGAGGAGAGAGAATGAGAAGAAAGAGAAAGAGAGAGGAGAGAGGGAGAGAGAGAAACAGAGAGAGGGAGAGAATGAGAGAGACGAGAGAAAGAGAAGAAAGAGAAAGAAAGCGAGAGGGAGAGAATGAGAGAGAAGAGAAGAGAAGAGAAGAGAAGAGAAGAGAAGAGAAGAGAAGAGAAGAGAAGAGAAGAGGGGGAGGAAGAGAAAGACGAGAGTGGAGAAAGGAAAGAAAGAGAAAGAGAGAGAAGAGAGGCGAGAGAAAGAGCGAGAGAGCAAGAGAAAGAGAAAGAAAGAAAGAGAAAGAGAACAGGGAGGAGAGGAAGAGAACGAGAGAATGAGAAAGAGAGGAGAGAGAGAGAGAGAGACAGAAACAGAAAGAGGGAGAGAATGAGAGACGAGAAAGTGAGAGAAAGAAAAAGAGAGAGAGAGAGAAAGAACACGGAGAAGAGGAAGAGAGAGAGAGAGAGAGAGAGAGAGAGAGAGAGAGAGAGAGAGAGAGAAGTAGCGGGGGAAGGATGAGGTCAACTCCCAAAAAGGAAGCTGACAGGCGTTCGCTCCGAGGCAGGCGAGTGACCGAGGCCAGGAACAACTGCAGTGCTTTGGGGACAAATGAAAAATAATCTGCTGGTCTTCGCCAGGTTCATTTTGCAACGCTGAAGAACGCGTATTCAGAATACAGAATAACAGCCCTGGAAGGGACCTTGGAGGTCTTCTAATCCACCCCCCTCGCCCCCTCTGTTCAAGCAAGAGACCCTCTACCATTCCAGACAAACGGCTGCCCAGTCTCTTCTTAAAAACCTCATCCCATTCTGGAGGCAACCTGATTTCACTGCTTAATTGTTCTCACTGTGAGGAAATTCCTCCTTAGTTCTAGGTTGAAAGTCTAGGGAGAGTCTCCATCATCCCAGTCATGATGGTCCCAAAGATGCTTTTTTCCCAAGAGGCAACTGGACTTCCTTGTTTTTTCCTTTGAAGAGGTTTCACTTCTCATCCGAGAAGCTTCTTCAGCTCTGACTTGGATGGTGGGGAAGAGAAGGATTGATACTCCTTGCAGATAGCTGGTCCTTTGCATCCTTTGAGAGCAGTGGTTCTCAACCTTGGAAGCTTGAAGATGGGTGGACTTCAACTCCCAGAAACCCCCAGCCAGCGCTGCTGGCTGGGGGTTTCTGGGAGTTGAAGTCCACCCATCTTCAAGCTACCAAGGTTGAGAACCACTGTTTTAGAGGCTCGTTGAGGCCACTTGGAGGTTCATCTGTGTCCTCAGGGTCACCTCAGATGACTGAGAATCTCTGCAGACTTTTTAAGCTATGCAATTTGGGACGAATCTCCTTTGAATGATGGGGGAGTAGGAATGGATTTCCAGAGAAAAAAAAAATTGCAGACTACAGGAACCATTTGCACCACTCAGGTGACTCTGAGGACAGAGGAAAAACCTCCAACTTGCCTCAACGACCCTCCAAAAGGATGCAAAGGACCAGCTGTCTGCAAGGAATATCAATCCATCCATCCTCCTCCATCCAGTCAGAGCTGAAGAAGCTTCTCGGATGAGAAGCGAAATGTCTTCAAGGAAAAAGAAAATCCAGTTTCCGCTTGAAAAAACATCTTTGGGGTAACCACGCTGGGGGTGGGTGGGGTGCGGGCATCTGGGCCCTATTCACACAACCACGGCTGACCCACTTCCCTACGTCTTCAGGAAAGGGACCAGGATTGAGGGCACATAAATCGACCCCAACCCGGTCAATGAGCAAGTAGCCATTTTTTTAAAGGCCCTCCAGCTATTCCCAGGGTGGGGGGGTGGGGGTCTCTGGCATCCCCTCCGTCATGGGAACAAAGCCACGTGTTTAAAGACTCTGTAATATCCCAGTTCGAGTCAATAAGTGGGGGCGGGAAGGAAGGGGGGAGAGATCTTTTCCCCTGTGTCATCCTTTCTAGTCTCCCATCACCCCACTGATGGAGGAGGAGGTGAAAACCCCTAACCATGAGAAGTGAGTTGGTGGCTCTCTCAAAGGAGGAACTTTTGGTCCCTGAGAAATTGTTTGGACAACCCCACGAAGGAAAGGAATATAACAAACATTCGTTGAGGGTTATTTCTCTTCTCTCGGTCTATGTCTATGCTCATCTCTTCCTCTCTTTCTCTTTCTCTCTCTCTCTCCATCTCTCACTCTTTCCATCTCCATCCATCCTCCCGTCCGTCTTCCGTCTATCTTTCTATCAATCCGTCCATTTCTCCATCCACCCATTCACCCTCCATCCATCCACCCACCCCATTTCTCCACCCACCCACCCCTTCCTCCCTCTATCCACCCTCACATCCATCTTTCCCTCCCTTCCTCCCTCCATCCTTCCCTCCACCCAGTTTCTCCATCCACCCACCCCACCCTCCCTCCCTCCCCCCACCCAGGCCTCCTTCCTTCCTTCCTTCCTTCCTTCCTTCCTTCCTTCTTTCCTTCCTACCTTCCATCCTTCCCTCCACCCACCCACCCCTTCCTCCCTCTACTCAGCTACTCACATCCATCCTTCCCTCCCTCCATCCATCCATCCATCCCATTTCTCCATCCACCCACCCCTCCCTCCCTTCCTCCACCCACCCACCCATGCCTCCATCCATCGATCCATCCCTCCCTCCCTCCTTCCCTCCACCCACTCACATCCATCCATCCCTTCCTCTCTCTACCCACCCACCCACTCACATCCATCCACCCACCCACCCATCCAATCTCTCCCTCTCCTCCCAAGAAGTAGCTGGCTGGGATCTCCCAGAGAGAAAAGGTGCCCGCTGCACCCTCCAGCTTTAATCATGAAGGAGGCACCACTTTCCAAACGGTAACCCGGGTTCAAGAGCACAGCTCACCCGATTCTCGTCGTAGATGATCTGGACCAGGCTGCGGTGCTTCGACTCCAGGGGTGGGGGAGAGATGGACTTCTCGGGCTCCAGCGGTTTGGCTGCTTCTTCCTCCAGCTGTTGCTGTAGAAGCAGAGGAGAAATCGAAAATAAGTCCCCCTCTCACAAAGAACAGCGCTCGCCTTCGACACCTCCCTACAAATTGCCATACAAGCAGTCCTCGAGTTACAATGGTTCGTTTCACGACGGTTCAAAGTAACAACAGCCTTGGGAGAGGCGACTTATAACCCACCCAAGTTAAAACTGCCACAACAACCTGGCTCCCCTTTATGACGTTCGCGGTGTCCTATGATTTGTAATTTGCGGACTTCCCTAGCTGGGCTTCCTTCAAGCAGAGTTCTCCATTGGAAAAGGGTTTCATTTAACAACCGCGTGAATTGTCTTGATCACCACGGACAAAATGATCATAAAATCAGAGCCAGTCATGTGATAACTCGTTTAACAACCAAAATTCTGGTCCCAATTGCCGCCATAAGTCGAGGACTACATGTACAGGTGTATCTGCACACTGCAATCCTGGGAAAATCTCAGTTTTGTTGATGTTTGTTTGTTTTTTTTAAAATTAGATTTATATGCCGCCCTTCTCCGGAGACTCAGGGCGGTTTACAATGCGTTAAGCAATAGCCTTCATACTTCTGTATATTTATACAAAGTCAGCTTATTGACCCCACAAACTGGGTCCTCATTTCACCTACCTTAGAAAGGATGGAAGGCTGAGTCAACCTTGAGCCTCGAACTTGCAATAATTGCAGACAGCTGAATGTTAATAACAGGTTATTTAGCCTGTTGAGCTATCTGAGGCTCTTTCTGCCTGATGCTCCTAAATCCCTAAAAACTGCCTTGTCTTCTCCACCTTCATGCTATGCTGCCCCCCATCCCGTCCCATGTTCTACCTGGCAAAAAGAAAGCCATCTAGTCCACATCTAGAACCCGATCAAAATGGATTCGTGCCTCTGATCGACTCCGCTCTAGACCTTCTCGGGTTGAAATCTGGATGAAAAAGTTCTCAACCGATGTCCGTTAGCGTCTTGTTACCTGCTTTTTTTTCAGCTTAGAGATCTGCTGTTCCACCATGGTGATCTCTCTGTCCACGCGGTCCATGTTCTGGATCAGCTCCTCCTTCGAGAGCCGGGATGGGAGTAGATCCAGTTCCAAGTCAGGGTGGGCAGAGGTGATGGGAGAAACGGGCTCCAATTTCCCGGTAATGCCTCGATCCTGCAGATGGGAAAAGGGGAACAGAAGTTCATGAGAAGAAAGCTTCTTCTGAGGAACCTCTAAGAAAACTCAAGGGATGACCTTCTTGGAACACCCAAAGCTTCCCGTCATCTGAATGCAGCCAATTTGGGCCTGTTGACTTGGCAACTGTCTTTCACTCCTCACCCAGACCCTCCCTTCTTTCTCCAGATGACTCCATCTGTAACCTTAAACCAGGGAGAAGCTGCCTGGCTGGGCCCTCAAAACAGCTGCTTCCCACCAGGAGACCTCATCCAAGTTGGCCATCTTGATTTCCTAACGAGCAGGGAAGAGAGAGACAAGACCTTCATTGTTCCGTAACACCAACTGTCACTCCCTCTGTGTCCTCCAGAAGGACCCGAGCCGTTATCCTCTCCTCACAACTCACAACTTCCCATCTTTAGACAGCTGGCTGGTAGGGGTGGGGGATGGTTGCCTTCTTTGAAGCCACGAGGAGCCAAGTCTCTCCATCATCTTGGCAGCCCCCCCCCCTCCCGGACATCTCAGATGACCTAGTCATCCCCCTGCCCCGCTCACCCCCACCCCCACCCCCACGGCAGAGGATTTAGCAATCTCAGCTTCTGCCAAAGTTCAAGCATGACCTAACCTCCAACTTGGACAAACCATCAAATAGACAACAACAGCTCTATCAAGGAACCACTTAGAATATTCCCACCAACATAGACAGGGCAAGCCAGCTGTCTATAAACAGAGAGCAAACCCCACACCCTTCTAGCACTGATGATGTTCCCTAGTTCGGTCATGAAACGTTGGCAAGAAAACAACCAAGCTCAGAGAGCACCAAGGACCCTCGTTCTCCTTCTCCTCCTCCTGGTATTACTTAGTTGGGTCATGAAATGTCTGCAAGTTCAGAGAACCCCAAGAACCCCACAGTCATTGTCCTCCCCCTCCTCCTCCTCCTCCTCCTCCTCCTCCTGTCTCATTCTATTCCACAAACCCCACTCCCTCCTAGCACTGATGGTATTCCCTAGTTGGGTCATAAGACATCTGCATGGAAACAACCAAGCTCAGAGAGCATCAAGGAGCCTCCAGTCATCTTTTCCTCCACTCCACAAACCCCATTCAGCTCTAGCACTGGTGATATTACCTAGCTGGGTCATGAAACGCCCAAAAGAAAACAACCAAGCTCAGAGATCACCAAGAACCTCAGTCATTGTCATCGTTGACCTTCTCCTCCTCCTCCTCCTCCTCCTTCACCACCACTCATCTCTTTTTCCTCCATTCCACAAACCCCACTCCCTTCTAGCACTGATGCTATTACCTAGTTGGGTCATGAAACGTCCAAACGAAAACCACCAAGCTCAGAAAGCACCAAGAACCGCATAGTTGTCATCCTCCTCCCCCATCTCCCTCCACCCCAGACTACCCCAATGATGCCCTTGACGTGATGTCTCGTTGTCTGGAGGCCGTGCGGATCTGGATGGGGAGAAACAGGCTCAGACTCAACCCCTCTAAGACTGAGTGGCTGTGGTTCCCGGCGCCCCAGTATAGCCAGCTGGTTATATCGCTGACTAGTGGGGGTGAATCTCTGTCCCCCACAGAGAGGGCTCGCAACTTGGACATCCTCCTGGATACACGGCTGTTTTTAGAAGACCATATGATGGCTGTGGCCAGGGGGGCTTTTTATCAGGTTCGCCTGATATGCCAGTTGTGTCCCTTTCTGGACCGGGATTCCTTGCACACAGTCACTCACACCCTCGTCACTTTCCGTCTGGACTACTGCAATGCTCTCTACATGGGGCTCCCCTTGAAGAGCACTCGGAGGCTCCAACTGGTCCAGAATGTGGCTGCGCGGGTGATTGTGGGGGTGACACGTCGCACCCACGTAACACCTCTCCTGAGCGAGCTGCACTGGTTCCCGGTGGTCTTCCGGGTGCATTTCATGATAGTGACCACCTTTAAAGCGCTCCATGGCTTAGGACCTGGGTACTTACAAGACTGCCTGATGCCACCGATAGCCTCCCATCAGCCAGTACACTCCCACAGAAAGGGCCTCCTCAGGGTGCTGTCAGTCAAAGTATGTCGACTGGCGACCCCCAGGGGGAGAGCCTTCTCTGTGGGGGCACTCGCCCTTTGGAACGAATTGCCCCCGGAGATACGGATGATCCCCGACCTACGCACCTTTCGTCGAGCCTTGAAGACCTTACGGCAAGTTGGTCTGATGGTATAAGGAATTTTAACGGGTTTTTAGCTTGGAGGTTTTTAATATTCGGCCACGTTATTGAATTAGTTTTAAATTGTTTCAACTTTTGTATTGATGTTTTTTATAATTGGCTGTACACCGCCCTGAGTCCTTCGGGAGAAGGACGGTATAGAAGCTGGATTATAAATAAATAAATAAATCTCCTCCCCCACTCTACAAACCCCACTCCCTTCTAACACTGATGATGTTATATAGTTGGTGTTGTGGCTCCGTTGCCTGAGCCTGTGTCATCAGCAGGGGAGGACTCTGAGAGTGAGGGAGAGGAGCTGGCAAGGCCTCCTTCTCCAGGACTCTCCTCTCTGGCAATGCCTCCGGAGGACACCGAAGGGCAGGAGATAGGCCCAGAGCCAAGCTCGTCCCCACAGCCACAGGAGGACATTGATGAGGGGAGTGAGTTTTGGTTGGATCCTCGCCAGCATCGGAGAGACAGGAGAGCCCAGCAGAGAAAAAGGCGTGGTCGTGATTAGCTGGTGGACCACGCCTCCCAGACTATATAAGAGAGGGATTGCAGCCATATCTTTGTGACGAACAAAACAAAGATTCATGGATCCCGGTTTTGAATCGGCCCTGCGTCTCAGCTTTGGTGGTGTGTATGTGACTGACCTATTAATAAAGACGTTGGCAAGCAGCTGCGGATTGCTGCCAACCTTTGTTATCAGCTTACTTGGTTGCCTGCCAGTTCATTAGACTCTGATTGTCTGAGGGGAGGTTATTTCTGGGAACGGGGCCAGAACAGTTGGGTCATGGAACATCTGGAAGAAAACTGCCAAGCTCAGAGAACATCAAGAACCCCACAGTCATTGTCACCCTCCTCCTCCTCCTCCTCCTCCCGTCTCCTTCTCTTCCACTTCACAAACCACCACCCCCCTTTCTTCTAGCACTGATGATGTGATATAGTTGGGTCATGAAATGTCTTTAACAAAACCACCAAGTACAAAGAGTACTAAGAACCCCACAGTCCTCTTCCTCCTCCCTCCTCCGTTCTGCAAACCCCATTCCCTTCTAGCTCTATTACAGTCATAATTCGAGGACTCCCTGTGCGCCTTCTCTTTCCAGCTTACCCTGGAGAAACCCTCCGTTCCACCCTGGCTGAGCAGAGCCGGAGGCCTCAGCAGCGGCTCCTGTAACAGCTCCATCCGTGGCCGCTTGGTCTCAATAAACTCGATTTCCGACGCTTTGCTCAGATCCGAAAGATATGAGTGGGACTCGGTCCGAGTGTGCGTCTCCTGGGATCTGCAGGGAAGTGAAAAGAGATTGGATCAAGGAGCTCCAAGCCGATCGACTTTAAATAGTTGTAGGGCAGGGGTGAAATCCAGCAGGTTCTGACAGGTTCTGGAGAACTGGTAGCGGAAATTTTGAGTAGTTTGGAGAACCGGCAAATACCACCTCTGGCTGGCCCCAGAGTGGGGTGGGAATGGAGATTTTGCAGTATCCTTCCCCTGCCACGCCTACCAAGCCACACTATGCCCACCAAGCCACGCCCACAGAACTGGTCATAAAAAAAATTGGATTTCACCCCTGGTGTGGCGTTTTTTTTAGACCTTTTCTCCCATTGCCAATTATCTTAGGACTCAGAAGCAAGGAGAGGAGAAAGGGGGAAGGAAGGGGAATAAATTGATGGGGAAGGAGAAGGAAGAGGAGGATAGAAGGAAGAATGGGGGAGAAGAATGAATGGAGAAACAAGAATGAAAGGAGGGGAAGGAGAAGGAGGAGGAAGAGGAGGAGGAGATGGGAAGTGGAGGGAAGAGAAGAAATGGGAAACGAAGGGAAGTGTCCCATGACAATTCATAAAGCCGTCTTTATCACCTTAAAGAAAGCTTCACAAATCCAAAAGACAAACTCCAAAGTTGAACTAAGAAAGCAACGAGAAAATTTTAAGAAAAAATGTCTTGTATCTTATGCTTGGCAATAATGGCTGGTTCCATAAGGAATCCAACATCACAGTAAGAGCAATGCAAAATATTATTATTATTATTATTATCACAAATGGAGGCAGAAATACGTGTCTGAGGATAATGATGCGAGATTAAAGGTGGGCCGGTCATCAGAACCAGATATTTATTCTTCCAAGCATTTGGACTTATGCCAAAAGTTCAGAGAATTTCTTTCCACCGAAATATGTGCTTTTGAGCTGTTCTTTGAATCGTGTTTCAGTAGAGAGAAATTCCCTGAAGATGGGCTCTGGCATAAGTCTGAAAGCTCGGAAGAGTAAATCTCTGCTCCCGGTGACCAACCCACCTTCTGTTGTGGCCCCTTGGCTACTAGCGCCTCCAGCAACCAAATCAGAAATGGAGGTGGAGGAGCGAATGCGACATGATGCTCCAATCCGAAGCAAGCCATCATTTTGAGCAAAAATTGCGGTAACTGCAGCCACGTGACCAGTTGTCCAGCACACAGAATATGGTCTCTGTCAGGGGTGGGTTCTAAAATTTTTTACTACCGGTTCTGTGGGCGTGGCTTATTTTGTGGGCGTGGCTTGGTGGGGTTAATGTGACTGGTGGGCAGGGCCACCTTTTTTTTGTTTTAACTTTTAAAAGCATTTTTTCTACCACTTCAAGAGGATGCAGGGAAAAATGCTTTTAGAAGCCCCTGGCGATCAGGCAACTCAGCTGGGATCGTCAGTGGCTTTTAAAGGAATTTTTTTTTCCTACAGCCTCTGGCTGAAGTGTTTGTAGAAAAAATGCTTTTAAAAGCCTCTGATGATCCCAGCTGAGCTGCGCCATCATCAGAGGCTTTTATTTTTACTTTTAAAAGCATTTGTTGTAAAAAAAAATGCTTTTTAAAGTAAAAAAAAAAAGCCTCTGATGAGGTGGGTGGGGTAAAGCAAGCAGCGACCGGACCAGGGACCTGTTCGGGGGCGCGGCCAGCCAATGTTATTACCGGTTCTCCAAACTACTACAAATTTTTACTATCGGTTCTTACGAACCGGTGTGAACCGGGAGCAACCCACCACTGGTCTGTGTGTGTGTGTGTGTGTGTGTCTGTGTGTAAACTTCAAAACTGGGGTTCAAAACTTCAAAAATAAGTATCTTTGGGGAAGAAAAAAAATCTGTTGGAACCTCGAATGTGTCCCATCTCTTTAGTCTTACCTTTCATTTCCTGGCTGAAATTCGGATAACAGGGAGGGTCTGCGTCGTTGGGGGTGTAAGAGAGACCCTGGGGGCAGGTGGGAAGGGTATTCTCTGGGATGGTGCTGATATTCCAAGAGACTCACATCCTAAAACGGAAGAATAAAGCTTCAGGTCAAAATCACATATAGGCATAGTCCTCTACTTACAACACTTCACTTAGCAACCATTCGAAATCACAACGGCACTGAAAAAAACTTGACTTAGGGATCTTTTTCACACTTTACGACCGCTGCAGCCTCCCCGTGGTCACAATTCAGACGCTCGGCAAACCGGTTCGTATTTACGACAGCTGCAGTGTCACCGGAATCCCGGGATCCCCTTTTGCGACCAGCAAAATCCGTGGGGAAGCCAAGATTCATTTAAAAACCGTGTGACTAATTTAACAACCGCCCTGATTCGCTTAACAAACGTGGCACGAAAGGTCGTAAAACGAGGCGAAACTCACTTGACAAATGTCTCACTTAGCAACCTATATTTTGGGGGTCAATTGTGGTTGTAAGTTGAGGACTACTTGCAATCATTTCGAAGCTTTCCCTGTCTATGGAGTTTCTCCGTCATCCATGTCCCACAGGTGATTTATTTTCAAGAGGCAACTGGACTTTCTGGTTTTTCTTTGAAGATGTTTCTTTGAAGAAGCTTCTTTAGCTCTGACTGGATGGTGGGTTATGGAAGGATTGATACTCCTTGCAGACAGCTGGTCCTTTGCATCCTTTGAGAGCAGTGTTTCTCAACCTTGGAAGCTTGAAGATGGGTGGACTTCAACTCCCAGAATCCCCCAGCCAGCAGAAGAAATGCAGAAGAACTGCTGGATCTACCTCTGATGGGTTTGTTCTCCTGTGTTGTGCCATGTGTTTGTGAAGTGGTTGTTTTGTTTCCCCAAGGTACAGATCTGAAAATGGCTCACTGCATTGTACTGCATATACCTTCCAATCCCCACCGTCCAGTCAGAGCTGAAGAAGCTTCTTGAATCAGAAGCGAAACGTCTTCAAAGAAAAACCAGGAACTCCAGTTGCCTCTTGAAAAAAGCACCTTTAGGAAGTTTTTCCTGCATTTTTGGAAAAACCACCTAGATTTGACCAGAGCCGTACGATACGGACAACACAGAACTGAATTCATACTAGCCATGGTTGATGCACAGATATCCTCTATAAGTGGGACAAAATGAACAACCTTTGGACAAGCTTTTTTGCCACAGTTGTTAAGTGAATTTCCTGCCGTTGTTAAGTGAGTCACACGGTTGTTAAGCGGATCTGGCTTCCCCATCAACTTTGCTTGCTAGAAGGTCGCAAAAGGGGATTGTCTGACCCCGGGACGTTGCAATCCCTACGTCTTTTATATCAGGGGTCTCCAACCTTGACAACTTTAAGCCTGGAGGACTTCAACTCCCAGAATTCCCCAGCCAGCTTTGGGGAAGTCTGGCTGTCTGGGGAACTCTGGGAGTTGAAGTCCTCCAGGTTTAAAGTTGCCAAGGTTGGAGACCCTGACTGGGGAATTCTGGGAGTTGAAGTCCTCCAGGCTTAAAGTTGCCAAGGTTGGAGATCCCCTGCTCTATATCCCTTATCCTTGATCTTCTACCTTGGCTTTTGGGTTCTTCTGGAAAAACAAAGCCAGACAGGAAATTTTAATCCCCGGCTCACTTATTCCCCAAAACTCCTCTCCTTCCACAGGGTCAGAACTGGAAACCAAGGGGTCGGGTTTTCTGTAACCTCCTGACGAAGCCTCCGCAGAGAAAACTTAAAGAGTGATGCAACATGAGAAGAAACCCACAATTTGAGGAAACGTCTTGACTTCAGTGCATGGGAGAGTCTAGAGAACTTTGAGGTACATCGAAGGCTCCATAATGTATACATCTAGGTCAAAAGTACTCAGAAGAAGAAGAAAAAAAGGAGAAGTAAAGAAAACCCCTAATCAACCACTCTCTGGTCAAAGGAGGAACTTCCTCAAAATTAACCGTCATCTTTAGAGTCAAAACCGCATCAACTGTACCAGAATATTCTCCAGAGGTTTAACATCTTGGTTAAGATTTCCTTCCTGATTCATTTTTTTCCCCCGACAGTACTTGGGTTATCCCTGTTCTGCCTTCATTTCAAGGCACTCTTATCTGTGTCTGGACCTCCTCCTCAGCCCCAGACTCCCACCCTGACCCCAGGTCTGGATTTTGCACTTCAGGCCCAACCCCAGGTTGCTTTGACCACACTTCCTGACAGAAGCTACGACGGGTTGGCTTTGCAAAACATCGGAAGCCCAGTGTCACAGCTGACTAACCCAGGGGTCTGCAACCTTAAACACTCAAAAGCGCCATTTAGACCCATTTCCCACAGAATTTTGGGAATTGAAGTCCACAAGTCTTAAAGGAGTCAAGTTTGGAGACCGCAGCTGTAGATTATTAAGGGCCTCCCTGGGGAATTTTGGGAGTTGAAGTCCACAAATCTTACAGTCACCAGGTTTGGAGACCCTTGTTGTAGATTAAGAGCTTCTCTTCTCAAGATCATTGGATTTTGACAGCTCAGGAAAGTTGCCAGCCGTTTCAAGGGCCGCCAACTGACCAGGGAAATTCCCAGCAAGGTTGAGGAAGTGGGTGGCAGATCTACACTGCCGATAAATTAATAAAATCAACAGCCAAATTCCCAGGGAAAAAAAAGAAGTTACTTGAAGATAACTGTTAAGGTTTAGAATTTTTCCCCCATCAAACTTTGGAGATGTGATCATTCAGCATCTCCCAATTTCTAGAAAGAGTGCAGAGAAGAGTAACAAAGATGATTAGGGGACTGCACCCCTAATCATGAGCATGCATGCCCAACACCCATAATTCTCCAAGATCTCTTTCCAACTCTGTTATTCTATTCTATTCTATTCTATTCTATTCTATTCTATTCTATTCTATTCTATGCCTTCCTCACTTATGACTAGATTCTGTCCTTCCTTCCTTCCTCCCTCCCTCCCTCCCTCCCTCCTTCCCTTCCCTTCCCTTCCCTTCCCTTCCCTTCCGTATTCTATTCTGTTCTGTTCTGTTCTGTTCTGTTCTGTTCTGTTCTATTCCACTTTTGACCTTGGTATTGTTATCCCCATTTTTGGTTTTACGTACAAGCCGTTTGGGAGTTCAGGGTATGCTTAAATTGGTGGGTTAGCCTTATTTCCTTGTCCCTTTTCTTCCAACTGTGGGCCTTTTATTGAATTTTTATCTTGTAAAGGCCTGCGGGGAGTCAGAATTATTCAAATGCTAATAATAACACCTGGCACCGTTCCCTGCCTCTAAGAGTCTTAAGTTCTCATGATAAGATTGTGTGGTGTTTTTTTTTTCCTTTTTTATTGAGGCTCAGAGGCTATTTTGGGCAAGCCTGATATTACAATGGGATCCTTTTGATCTCTCTTTCTCTGCTCTCACTTGCAAAAAAAAAAAAAAAATCTTTCGCTTTGGATCTAGAAAGCAAAGCAGGAAAACAAACATTCATCCCGGAGTTGTGGGACAATGAGGAACGATGGTGCAAGTACGCACCAGATTAGCGTAATTATAGTTTATTTTCTGCAGACTTTCTGCCTGCAAAGAGACACTCTCTTTCCGGAGGGGGGCAGAGGAGGGGATTTTAAATTCAGTTCTGACCTAGTCAGGGCATTTCCGTTTCCCCGGCTGTCTCTCTAAGTTTGTGTGAAAGAAATCTGACCTCTGATCAGCTGAGATGGGCTTTGTTTGCAAAATGCGGAATGGCCTTCCCCTTGTCAAGATTGTTAGCAATTTCTAAAAGACACACGGGGAAGGGGATGGGAGTTCCCCTTGCAATTGTGATTGTCAAAGGTCAGCCTCAGGGCTGAGCCATCACACTCAAGAGTATTGTACGGGTAGTCCTCAATTTATGGCTAACATTTACGCTGCTAAGCGAAGTAGCTGATTTTGCTTTTTTTAATTTGATTTATCTGCCGCCCTTCTCCGGAGACTCAGGGTGGCTTACAATGCGTTAAGCAATAGCCTTCACACTTTTGTATATTTATACAAAGTCAGCTTATCGCCCCCACAAACTGGGTCCTCAATTTACCTACCTTAGAAAGGATGGAAGGCCGAGTCAACCTTGAGCCTGGTGAGATTCGAACTTACAGTAATTGCAGACAGCTGAATGTTAATAATAGGCTTTAGTCTGCTGAGCTATCCAGGCTCCATCCAAGGGAGTCTGTTAAGGGAGCCGCTCCCAATTTGACAATAGCCACAGCACTTAGACTTATATACCGCTTCACAGAGTCAGCCTCTTGCCCCCAACAATCTGGGTCCTCATTTTATAGACCTTGTAAGGACGGAAGGCTGAGTCAACCTTGAGCTGGTCAGGATTGAACTCTTGGCAGTCAGCAGAGTAAGCCTGCAATACTGCATTCTAACCACTGCGCACGATGGATGGATGGATGGATGGATGGATGGATGGATGGAAGGAAGGAAGGAAGGAAGGAAGGAAGGAAGGAAGGAAGGAAGGGAAGAGCAATAGCAATAGCACTTAGACTTATATACTGCTTCACACCCCTTTCCAGCCCTCTCTAAGCGATTTACGGAGTCAGCCTCTGGGTCCTCATTTTACCCACTTCGGAAGAACGGAAGGCTGAGTCAACGTTGAGCCGGTCAGGATCGAACTCCTGGCAATGAACAGCATCAGCTTGCAAAACTGTGTTCTAACCACTGCGCCACAAGGGCTCCTACAACCTTTTCTGCCAGGTTTTTATGTGAATGACTGCGGGTTCTTAAGCGAATCATATGGTCACTGAGCAAATCCAGCTTCCCGCCCCGACAAGCTTGGCTTGTCGAACCCATGACCCTGGGATGTTGCAACCGTTATTAATCATACTGCTGGCTCAGCACCCAAAATTGATCACGTAATCATCTTCTTCGCAAAGAGCACGGCAAAGGCTCTAGTCCTCATGGCCCAGAAGCCCACTCTTGCCCCACTGGCACACCCACAGCCAGTCAACGGCAATGATGTTCAATGCTTGGATGCAAAGTTCGACCAGGAGCTAAGAAAAGATACTCACCACATGAGGCTGATTTAATGCCACGGGGTAGGACATGGCATGGGATGGGTAGTGGGTCTCTGCCCCTCGCCAGGTCTGGGTTGCTGGTTGCGTAGATCCAGCCATTGCCAAAGGCGAGTGGGGGACAGCAGTCTTCTTTGGGGGGTCCTCCAAAATGCGTGCGATGCAACGCACTATGGGATCCCGGAGTTCGGGCACACGATGCTCACCCCAGCCATCTCCCGTTGTGCCTGTAAGGGAAACAAAGGCAAGATGGATTAGAGTCCCGTTGGGAAAAAAAAGGGGGGGTGCATTTGAGACACTTAAATTGGGGGGGGGGGGTAACCTCCTTCCCATGAAGGCGTCCCAACTTTAATTCTTGGTCCCGAAAAATACTAAGAACTGCCGTCTGGCTGGAGTATCTGGAATCCTGGATTTACGACCGTAATGGGGATTAGAATTTCCATTGCTCAAGATAGGCAGGCTTGGGAAGTAAGCTAGGCCCGATTTTTTTTTCTTTTTTGCCAAGATTGTTAAGTGAATTACACCGGCTGTTAAGCAAATCTGGCTTCTAACCCCCACCCCCCCTTAACTCAGTTTGTTGGAAGCCAGCTGGGATGGTTGCAAACGATGATCGGTTGACATAAGAAACATCCCCTGGGATGACACAACCGCTGTAAACATACAATTTCTTTTTTATTATTTAAAAAATAATCTTTATTTACATTTATAGTTAAAAAAAGATTACAACACATCAAACAAATAACAAAACAAGACAACAAAATAAAGAACATAAATACATATAAATAATACCTCCGTCATCAAATATTTAGTACGAACCTATACAATAAATTCATACTACATTCCGGAGGAGACGAAACAACCTATTTTGAATTTTTAAATCAATCAGGTCTATCCGACCTCACTTTAAATATACAATAAAATATTGTCAGTAAATACAATGTTTATTTATAATCCTCTAACTTAAGTTTCAATGTTCTTTTCGATAACCAATTATATCATTTTTCCCAAGATAAACATGTTTGCAGTAAACATACAGTTTCGATCACGGGACTATGGAAATGCGGCAACGGTCGTTAAGCAGGAGTTTTAAGTCCCTCTTTTTAAGTCCCTCCTTTTAGGGCTGTTGTAACTTCAGTCAGTCATTAAACAAGTGGTTTGTAAAGCGAGGACAACCTACGTCCCCTGCTCTTTTTGACGGATCCTTAAATTATTTTGCATAGTCCTCGATGGACAATTCATTTAATGACCAAAGCTGCAACGGCAGTGAAAAAAAGTGGCATATCATCATCCGCTGTACGGATCTGGATGGGGAGAAACAAACTCAGGCTCAACCCATCCAAGACCGAGTGGCTGTGGTTTCCGACATCCCGATGTAGTCAGTTGGCGCCATCACTGACTATTGGGGACGAATCACTGGCCCCCACAGAGAGGGCTCGCAACTTGGGTGTCCTCCTGGATTCACGGCTGTCTTTAGAAGAACATCTGACAGCTGTGGCCAGGAGGACATTTTATCAGGTTCGCCTGATTCGCCAGTTGTGGCCCTTTCTGGATCGGGACTCATTAAGTATGGTCACTCATGCTCTCATCACTTCCCGCCTGGACTACTGCAATGCTCTCTACATGGGGCTCCCCTTGGGGAGCACCCGAAGGCTCCAACTGGTCCAGAATGCGGCCACGCGGGTAGTTATGGGAACGACGTGGCACTCCCATGTGGCTCCCCTCCTGCGCGAGCTGCTCTGGCTCCCGGTGGTCTTCCGGGTGCGCTTCAAGATTCTGGTTACAATCTTTAGAGCGCTCCATGGGATAGGACCAGGGTATTTACAAGACTGTCTTCTGCCACCAGTAAGATCTCACCGATCAGTACGCTCCCATAAAGCGGGGCTTCTCGGGGTGCCGTCAGTCAACCAGTGTCGACTGGTGGCCCCCAGGGGGAGAGCCTTCTCTGTGGGAGCATCTACCATCTGGAACGAGCTCCCACCAGAAATACGGAGGATCCCAGATCTGCGCTTTCTGCCGTGCCCTTAAAACATTCTTATTCCAACAGACGGGCCTGGCCTAATTTTCCCTTTTTAAATTGTTTTAAATCTATCCTAAATTGGGTGTTTTAAATTATTGGGCCAAAATATTTATTGTATTCTAAATGTCTTTTAACATTCGTATTATATACATTTCATCTTGGCTGTCCACCACCCTGAGTCCTTTGGGAATGTGTTGACAGGGGGGCAGCGGTCAACCCCGAGGCGCCTGGTATGTGGGGTCGGTCCTCTCGCCCCTCCTGTTCAACATTTATGTGAAGCCGCTGGGTGAGATCATCCGTGGTTTTGGGGTGGAGTTCCATCAGTACGCTGATGATACTCAGCTGTACATCTCCACCCCAGACCACCCCAACGATGCTGTGGAAGTGATGTCCCAGTGCCTTGAAGCTGTGCGGGTCTGGATGGGGAGAAACAGGCTTCGACTCAACCCCTCCAAGACCGAGTGGCTGTGGCTGCCGGCGTCCCGATATAGCCAGCTGACTCCATCGCTGGTTATTGGGGGCGAGTAATTGGCCCCCACGGAAAGGGTCCGCAACTTGGGCTGCCTCCTGGCCTCACGGCTGTCTTTAGAGGATCATACGACGGCCGTGGCCAGGGGGGCTTTTTATCAGGTCCGCCTGATTCGCCAGTTGCGCCCCTTTCTAGATCGGGACTCCCTACGCACTGTCACTCACGCTCTTGTCACTTCCCGTCTGGACTACTGTAATGCTCTCTACATGGGGCTCCCCTTGGGATGCACCCGGAGGCTCCAACTGGTGCAGAATGCGGCCGCGCGGGGGATTATGGGAGCGACGGGACGCTCCCACGTGACACCTCTCCTGCGCGAGCTGCATTGGCTGCCGGTGGACTTTCGGGTGCGTTTCAAGGTGTTGGTAACCACCTTTAAAGCGCTCCATGGCTTAGGGCCAGGGTACTTACGGGACCGCCTTCTGCCGCCAATTGCCTCCCACCGGCCGGTTCGCTCCCACAGAGAGGGCCTCCTCAGGGTGCCGTCAGCCAGACAATGCCGGCTGGCGACCCCCAGGGGGAGAGCCTTCTCTGTGGCAGCACCCACCCTCTGGAATGATCTGCCTCCAGAGCTAAGAACAATCTCTGACCTCCCAACCTTTCGGCGGGCTTTAAAAACCCATCTCTTTCAGCTCGCCGGCTTAGCCTGATTCCTATAGTATTTTATCATTTTAGAATTTTATTTTAATATGAAGTTAGTTTTAATTCTATGGCCATTTGTATTGTTATTTTAGGAAATTTTTAACTTTTGTATGTTTGTTTTTTAATTGGCTGTACACCGCCCTGAGTCCGTAAGGAGAAGGGCGATATATAAATCCAAATAAAGTAAAGTAAAGTAAAGTAAGTAATAGGGCGGTATATAAATTTAATACAATACAATACAATACAATACAATACAATACAATACAATACAATACAATACAATACAATAAAATAATAAAATAAAATAATAAAATAAAATAAAATAAAATAAAATAAAATAATAAAATAAAATAAAATAAAATAAAATAAAATAAAATAAGAAAATAAAATAAAATAAAATAAAATAATAAATAAAATAAAATAAAATAAATTCTTCACACTTATGGCCTTTGCAGCCTGCCCCAGGATCACGCGATCAAAATTCAGACGTTTCACAACTGACTCGTATTTATGACGGTTGCAGTGTCCCGAAGTCACGTGATTCCCCTTTTGCGGCCTCCCCACAAGCAAAATCTAGATGGAAGCCTGGTTCACTTAACAATCGGGTTACTAACTTATGCGCTGTGGTGATTCCCTTAACAACTGTGAGAAGAAAGTTTGTAAAACGGGACAAAACTCTGTAGAGATTCTCCGTCCTCCAGATCATGGTTGTCCCAAAGTTGTTTTTTTCAGGAGGCAACTGGACTTTCTTGATTTTTCCTTGAAGACGTTTCACTTCTTCATCCAAGAAGCTTTTTCCGCTCCGACAGGATGGTGGGGAATGGAAGGAATGATACCCCTTGCAGAGAGCTGGTCGTTTGCATCCTTTGAGAGGGTCGTTGAGGTGACTTGGAGGTTTAGCACTAGCAGGAATGGATTTCCAGAGAGATAGAAAAAAATATTGCAGACTACAAGAACCATTTGCACCACTCAGATGACCTTCAGGATACCGATAACCCTCCAAGTGCTTCAATGACCCTCTAAAACAGGGACGTCAAACTCGATTTCATTGAGGGCCACATCAGGGTTGTGTTTAACCTCCGGGGGGGGCTGGGGGCGTGGCCAGGGGGCGTGGCCAGCTCGACTTCACTCATGTCAGGGGCGCCTGTGGTGGCCCAAGCGTTCTGCCAGTGAAAATGGGCTCCCAAGCTCCGTTTTCAGCTGCGACGGACTCCTGCATCCCTCTGCCAGTGAAAACAGAGCTCGGGAGGCAGCCTACAGCCCTCCTGAGCTCCATTTTGGCAGAGGCATCACGGGACGGTCCTTTGCTGTTTCCAGGATGGCCTCACGGGCCAGATCTAAGCATCCCGTGGGCCGGATCTGGCCCCCAGGCCTTTGAGTTTGACATCCCTGCTCTAAAAGGATGCAAATGACCAGCTGTCTGCAAGGAATATAAATCCTTCCATTCCTCACTATCCCATCAGAGCTTAAGAAGCTTCTTGGATGAGAAGCAAAACATCTTCAAAAGAAAAAAAAACAACTGCCTCCTAAAAAAGCACTTTTGGGATGGGACAAAACTCACTTTAAAACTGTCTTCACTTAACAACAGAAACGTTAGGCTGAACTGTGATCGTAATTCGAGGACTGCCTGTACAGAGGAAAGTAGACTTTGCTTTGTCGGGATTTCTATTAAAAGCCCCCAGGTGTTCCTCTCCGACACCAGGTGCTTCAATAAACCCTCCACTCCCATCCTGAAATAAGCCTTAGTTACACCCTGCATAAATTGGCAATAGCCAAGTTGACCCAACCGTTTTCTCCAAACCAAGCTTGGTAGGTTGTTTTTTTTTTCTCTCGTTCTCTTCTTCCCCTTCATCCATTGCAGCATTGAAATTATTTTGTTTTTCTTGCATGGTTTCCAAAAAGGAAGAGAAAAAGGAAGTGCAGCGCACCACCAACAGAATTCGGCTTCCTCAGAATTTGTTCCTGGGATTGCGTAACGAAAAGGACTCTTTGCAAAACTCTCCCCAGGTTCATTCTTGGGTATCTCTGCTTCCTCCTCTGCTCCCGGAAAGGATTGGAAAAAAATTGCCTCACCAGTTGAACGTACGCCTGCTTCAAGAGCTTTCTCCATAGTCTTCTCAAACCCTCCCCCCAACCAGTCCTTTACAGCCGGTCGTTGGCTTACAACCATCCGTTAAGCAAGCTTTTGAAGTTACCACCACACGGGGGGGGGGGGGATAATAATTTATAACTAGTCCTCAGACTTATGAACGTCTCAACTTCCCTGCAAGTGACACGACCGACGCTTGTGACTTTCCAAGCTGGCTTCCAACTGGTCAAGCCAATGGGGAAGGCTGGCAGGAGTTTGCAAATGGGGGTCACGCCTGGCTTAATGACTGTGGGCGATTCGCTTCATGATCTAAATAATCTAAATAATTGAACGGTCAAGGTTAGTCTAGTGAAGAGAAGAACCAGGGGAGACAGGATAGCCATCTTCCAATATTTGAGAGGCTGCCCCAGAGAGGAAGGGGTCAAGCTATTTTCCAAAGCACCGAAGGCCAGACAAGGAATAATGGGTGGAAACTGACCAAGGAGAGATTCAACCTGGAAATAAGGAGAAGTTTTCTGACAATGAGAACAATCAACCCATGGAACAGAAATTGCCTTTAGAAGTTGTGGGAGCTCCATCGCTGGAGACTTTCAAGAAGAGACTGGACTGCCATCTGTCAGAAATGATATAGGGTCTCCTGCTTGGGTGAGGTAAGGGGTTGGACTAGATGACCTACAAAGTCCCTTCCAACTCTGTTAATCTGAATCTATCTAAAATGATTAAAGACCTGGAGACTAAAACATATGAAGAACAGTTGCAGGAACTGGGCATGGCTGGTCTAGTGAAGAGAAGGACCAGGGGAGACAGGATAGCATCTTCCAATAGTTGAGGGGCTGCCACAGAGAGGAGGGTGTCAAGCTATTCTCCAAGGCACCCGAAGGCCAGACAATGAGTAATGGATGGAAACTGATCAAGCAGAGATTCAACCTAGAAATAAGGAGAAATTTTCTGACAGTGAGAACAATCAATCAGTGGAACAGGAGTTGTCTTTGAAAGTTGTGGGAGCTTCATCCCTGGAAACTTTCAAGAAGAGACTGGACGGCCATCTGTCAGAAATGGGGTAGGGTCTCCTGCTTGGTTGGAGTAGGGGGTTGGATTAGATGACCTACAAGGTCCCTTCCAACTCTATTAATATAATCTAATCTTGACCGTTAAGTGGAGCAGTCACGTGACCTTTTGCTGAAGAGTGTCTTCGTTTCGTGCAGGCTTGTTCAAACTCAGCCAATAGGGGTTTGTCCTACAAACCACAATAAGCAAACCATTGTTGATAGGACAAGGAGCAGCAAAGCCCACCCAGGAACAAGCTGAGGAACCCACCATCAAGGGCCTAGAACCGGACTCAGAGTTCCGATCTTTGCAACTGCTACAAAGGGACTACAAAGATCATGCATCCCTTTACACCTGGATGGGTTTATCAGCTGGCTGAGGATGATGGAAGGCAAAGTCCAGCCCATGATGCAGAATGAAGAACGGTTGCAGGATTTGGGGTTGGTTAGTCTAAATAAATTAGGGGTAACATGATAGCAATATTTGAGGGGCTGCCACAAAGAAGAGGGGGTCCAATTATTCTCCAAAGCACCTGAGGGCAGGAGAAGAAACAATGGATGGAAATTGGTCAAGGAGAGAAACAACCTGGAATTAAGGAGAAACTTCCTAACAGCGAGGACAATTAACCAGTGTAACAGGTGGCCACCAGAAATCGTGGGCGCCTCATCACTGGAGGTTTTTAAGAAGACTCCAGACAGCCACTTGTCTGAAATGGTATAGGTCAGTGATGGCTAACCTTTTTGCCATCGCGTGCCAAAAGCGTGGGGAGCGTGGGGGGGGTGTTGTGCGCATGCGTGCCCACACCCATAATTCTATGCGCCCCACTCCCTCACACATGCGTGCGACCCCCTCTGCACTGTCCCCGCTCTTGACATGCAATGGCATGGTGGGCCCATTTTTCACCCTCCTCAGGCTTCAGAGCCTTTCTAGGAGCCTGGGGAGGGCGAAAACGGCCTTCCCCATCCCACCCGGAGGCCCTCCGGAGGCTGGAAACATCCCGTTTGCTGACTTCTGGTGAGACCGGAAGGCCGTTTTCGCCCTCCCCAGGCTCCTAGAAAGGCTCTGGAGCCTGTGGAGAGCAAAAAACGGGCCTTCTCCCCCCAGGTCCTCCGGAGGCCAGAAACAGCTTGTTTCCCTACTTCCGATGGGCCCAGAAGGCCTGAAAATAAGCTGAGTTCGCGTGCCCACCAATATGGCCATAGGTTCGCAATCACAGGTTCTCCTGCTTGAGCAGGGGGCTGGACTAGAAGACCTCCAAGGTCCCTTCCAGCTCATTCATTCTAAAAAGAATGAGGGTTGGGGAAAGCATCGTAATTTACAAACACGGTTTAAATTTGTGTTTCTGAACCGTGGCAACCTGAAAACAGGAAGGCTAAAATTCCCATCTTCAAATTCTGGTTTAGGATTTTTAAAAAAACACATTGGCTTACACATTGGCAGTCTTCAATTTACAACAGTTTTGTTTAGTGACCATTCAAAGCCACAAAGGCAGTGAAAAAAAGTGTCTTACGGCCATTTTCCACACTCACGACCGCTTGCAGCCTCCCCACAGTCATGTGATCAAAATTCAGAGATTTGGACACAGACTCATATTTATGACAGTTGCAGCATCCCGGGGCTCACCCGAGTTCCTTTTTGCGACCTTCTAACCAGCAAAGTCAGAGGGGGAGAAGCCAGACCGTGTCACTTAATGATGGTGTCACTAACTTAACTGCAGCAATTCCCTTAACGAACTGTGGCAAGGAAGTTTGGAGCAAAATGGAGCAAAGCGACAAATGTCTTGCTTAGCAACGTAAATCTGGGGCTCAATTGTGGTTCTAAGCAGCAGTGGGTTTCAGATTATGTTACTACCGGCTACCCAAACCAGCTGATACCACCTCTGGTCACAAGTCCAGGATCATCTGTGCCTTAATTTGTGCATTCATACCAGTGGTGAAATGTAAAATGTGTTACTACCAGTTCTGTGGGTGTACCTTGGGTGGGGGGAAGGTATAATGTGACTGGGTGGCCGTGGCCAACTTTTTTTTTTTTTTTTACTTTTAAAACCATTTTTTCTACAACCTCTTCGGATGAGGAGGTTGCAGAAAAAATGTTTTTAGAAGCCTCTGACAATCAGGCAGCTCAGCTGGGATCGTCAGAGCTTTTTAAAAGCATTTTTTCTACAACCTCTTCGGCCCAGCTGAGGTGCCTGATCGTCAGTGATTTTTCTTTCTTTTAAAAGCCTCCGACGATCCCAGCTGAGGTGCCTGATCATCAGAGGTTTTTCTTTCTTTTAAAAGCCTCTGAGGATGCCAGCTGAGTTGCCTGATCATCAGAGGCTTTTTTTCCTTTTAAAAACATTTTTTTGTAAAAAAAATGCTTTTAAAAGCCTCTGACGATCTGTGCAATCATTAGAGGCTTTTTTTTTACTTTTAAAAGCATTTTTTCAGCCAAAGAGGTTGTAGAAAAAATGCTTTTAAAAGTATTTTTTAAAAAGCCTCTGATGATTGCGTGGCTCAGCTGGGCAGGGAGGGAGGGAGAGGCGCAGGGATTTTTGCTACCAGTTCTCCGAACCACCCGCCTCCATCGCTACCGGATCGGGCGATCCGGTCCAAACCGGGAGCATTTCAGCCCTGAGTCATACCCAAGTCAACAATCCCAACACAGACCTTTGCCAGATGCCAGGAAAACCAAGCCGTTTACAAATCCTAAGGAACCACCAGCGATTTTTTCCCAGGCTACCCAATGTTCCAAAAAAAAAATTGCATCAAAGCAAAAAGGGAAAAGGGGGGGGGGGAAACCACTCAAAAGAGGATCAATTCACCTCTTCTCTTTGCCTCCCTTAATGTTTCTGGCTGCCAGCAATTATTCTCCGTAGCTATGGAAACTCTGGCAGCCGTTCAAGGCAACTGTGGGCGAAGCTTTGAGCCCCTTTTTTTTCATTGCAGGGAAGTTCTTTTGTGTTCCGATAAATCCTGCATCGCCAATTTTTTTATACTTGAATCAGACTGACGTCCTTTCGTTTTTATTTTCATTTGTTTTTGTTTTTATTTTTATTTTTATTTTTATTTTGCAGCGTGGAGCACCCATTTAGCAGAGAAAGGGGATTTGGGGAGAACCGACTCTTTTTAATTAATATATATATGTAGGTCTTTGGTTATTTGGGTCTTCTCCCGCGTATAATTGGAAGTGTCTTGGCGACGTTTCGACGAAGCCGAGAACACCAGCCTGAAGATGACGAATGAGACTTCGTCGAAACGTCGCCAAGACACTTCCAATTTTACGCGGGAGAAGACCCAAATAACCAAAGACCTACATACAAACACCCGCGAAAACCTCAGAAAATATATATATATGAGACTCTCCACACTTGCATTCCTAAATGCCTGGCTTAAGGTTACAGCAGGTGGCTTGCTGGCGAGTGGGCAGGCAGGTTTTCCGCTTGGCTGGCATAGAAGCTTTGCAGTTTGAGGAAAACAAACATAACTATTTAAGTTTCAGTTTCGGACACTTGCAAGGTAACAAAAACAGATAAAAGTCATCAGTTTGTTTGGGTTTTTTTTTTAAAAAAAAATAACATTTTGTTTGGATTCAATGATTTATGGATTATAGGGTGGCTTGTTACCTCGTTCATGTCTTCAATGAACAATCTCCACAGCTTCCGCGCCGACCTTAAGACAGGGCCCTTTCAGCAGCTTCCCTGATCTGTTGCTGATTTTAATTTGGGGGATTTGGGGGATTTTATTTGCTTTTAATATCAGTTAATAGAATTTTCATTGTCGGGTTGTTTTTATTGTTGTGAGCTGCTCCGAGTCCTACGGGAGACGGGCGGCGTACAAATCTGACAATAAATAAATAAAATAAAGGAGAGTATTTGTCACTCAGGGTTTGAAATGAGGAGTCCTTGGTGCTCCCTGAGTTTGATGGTTTTCTTGCAGACGTTTGATTGTAGGTAACATCATCAGTGCTAGAAGGGAGTGGGGTTTATGGAGAGGAGGAGGAGGAGGAAGAGGAGAAGGGGGAGGGGGAGACCCCCAAGGATCCTACAGTTGTTGTCATCCTCTTCCTCCTCCTCTTCTCCTCCTCCTCCTCCATTCCACAAACCCCTCTCCCTTCTAACACTGATGATAATACCTAGTTAGGGCATCAAACATCTACAAGAAAATGACCAAGCTCAGAGAGCACCTCCTCTGAAACCCCACTCCCTTCTAGAACGGATGGCATTACCTAGTTGGATAATGAAACGTTTGCAAGAAAACCAGCCTGCACAGAAGGCCCCCTCAGTCATATCTTCCAACAAGGGAGTCATCAACCCCATCCTCAAATCCATCCATCTTTCTAACCACCCCTTTCTTCTTTTTTTTTCTTCCATCTTCCCACCATGATAAACATCTCCAGGGAGCTAATCCGATTCAATTTGTTTCTTTTTCATTTTCATCTTTCACCTCCTAACTTCCAGCATTGTATTTTCCTGCACTTTGCTTAATGTAAAGATTAAGGTTCCCGTCGCACATATGTGCTAGTCGTTCCCGACTCTAGGGGGCAGTGCTCATCTCCATTTCAAAGCCAAAGAGCCAGCGCTGTCCGAAGACGTCTCCGTGGTCATGTGGCCAGCATGACTCAACGCCAAAGATTAGATTAGATTAGATTAGATTAGATTAGATTAGATTAATTATATTTATATACTGCCCCTCTCCCGAAGGACTTGGGGCGGTGAACAGTCAACAATTAAAATACAGAAAATACAAAATTTTAAACAGTATTAAAATCCAATTAAATTAATTTGGCCCAAAGTTAAAACCCCTATATTAAAACCCATAATTAGCAATTTAAGTTAAAACAGTTAAAAGAGTAGGTCAGGTCAGGCCAGCCTGGCTTGATGAAACAAAAACATCTTTAGGGCAGTTCGGAAAGCGCACAGATCAGGGATCCACCGTATCTCCGGGGGCAACTCGTTCCAGAGGTAGGTGCCCCCACAGAGAAAGCTCTCCCCCTGGGGGCCGCCAGTCGACATTGTTTGGCTGACGGCACCCTGAGGAGGCCCTCTCTGTGGGAGCGTACTGGTCAGTGGGAGGCTACCGGTGGCAGAAGTTAAGGCAAAAGGGACGACTTGGGAGTAAGCCTTGGAGATGATTGGCCCTTCCCATAAGACATAAAGGAGGAGCAAAGGCACATGAGCCTTTGCAGGAAGCAACGTTGTTTGTTCTGGTCGGTTTAAATTCTGAAGCTTCGTTTTGACTCTGTGCTCTCTGTAGCCTTGCAAAGCTAATTGGCAATTAGGACTTTGGCAGCATGTCAAGGGAGATAAAGGAGGGTGATTATCAGCCATATCGCAAGGACTTCGGACTTCTGTCGGACTCTTTACAACTCTTTGTGACACATCTGTGAATGAACAGAATGAGAATGAACAGGCTGTGAATGAACACAATTCACAGCCGTTGAAATAAAAAGAGGGTTTTTGGGACTAATTGTGTGCTTTTTACTGTCTCTGGAAACCTAGGTCAAAACAGACACATCACCCTGCCAACAAAAGTGCGTATAGTCAAGGCTATGGTCTTCCCAGTTGCAATGGATGGCTGTGAAAGTTGGACCATAAGAAAGGCTAAGCGCCAAAGAATGGAGGCCTTTGAACTCTGGTGCTGGAGAAGATTCCTGCGAGTCCCTTGGACTGCAAGGCGATCCGACCAGCCAGTCCTAGAGGAGATCAACCCTGACTGCTCTTTAGAAGGCCAGATCCTGAAGAGGAAGCTCAAATACTTTGGCCACCTAATGAGAAGGAAGGACTCCCTGGAGAAGAGTCTAATGCTAGGAACGATGAAGAGCAAAAGAAGAAGGGAACGGCAGAGAACGAGGTGGCTGGATATAGTCACTGAAGCAGTCAGTGTGAGCTTAAATGGACTCCGGAGGATGATAGAGGACAGGAAGGCCTGGAGGAATGTTGTCCATGGGGTCACGATGGGTCGGATACGACTCCGCAACTAACAACAACCAAAAAAAAAAACAACTGGAGAAGAGGACTCAAAATTGGCTCTTCTGGAGCTCCAGAAGATTCCCAGGATGTGTGTTGGAACCTGCAGTAGATGTGGTGGTCTCCAAGGGTTTTGAAGCCACAAAAAGCATTGTTCAAAGACTTTAAAAATAGTAAGCCAACGTAAGAGAATGGCATGAAATGGGCCATCGCTGTAGCCTTTTCTTGTCATCTTGGAGTTTTTCCAACCGCCACTGTGCAAACAGAGAGAAGGGAAATGGAAATTCCACTTCTCTACAATGGCTGGAGGAAGGCCCAACTTTTGCGCCATGAATTGAATTTCCTTTTCATTTTGTGCTTCACATTGAACTACTATCCGCCGAACACTCTCGTACAGCCAGTGTTATTTCCAAGCGTTTTTGGGGGGAGCTACTTAAGGGCAAATCTGAAAAGCAGCAAAAGGAGTGCCACACCATTTCCAATAGATAAAAAGTAGATAATAAACGGATTTACACATCTAAAGGAACTTGTCCTGCCAGAGTTGGTTTAAAAAAAAAATGTGGCTCAGCCATCAACAGACACATCAAGATAAACCACCTTTACACGCCATTTAAAACAGACGATCCAAAATCAATACGAACTAATATAAAGGAAGAAAGAAAAGAGAAAAAGGAAAAGCAAAAAAGTGGAAGAAAAATAGAAAAGAAGATACAAGGAAGTGGTTTCCTAGATTTTTCCTAGCAGTTGTTAAGTTCATGAACTCGCTAAAGTTTACCTCGAAAGACAAAGCTACTCTAAGCCCAGGCTGAATAAAATCAAGGAAAAAAGAGAATTCATTCCAGATTTTAGAAAAAAGAACGCCAATACATATCAGGTCTTGTATTAATTTTTGCTCCAAAAGACACATTAGGGCTTATTTTCTGGTTAGAATTTATTTTGGGGGAAATACGGTACTAAATGCATCCATCTGGCTGACAACCTTAACTGGGGCTTATTTGAGGGTAGGATTTATAGTACGAGCAACCTGAAAAATCATGCTAGGACTTATTTACTGGTCAGGTCTTACTTTCAGGGAAACAGGGTAGTTTAAGCCATCTTTGCTGCTCACACTGCTGGCTTTTTCCGGTTTCTTTTTCTGATTTTAATCCAATTAACTTGGTTTGTGGCAGAACTAGGTTTCCACTTGCGAACCCCTTTTTGCAAATCCAAAGAGAATTGGGGGATCCCTGGGTTTGAGAGAAGCAAAGCCATCCATCACAGAAAGCAAATCGAACGTTTATTTATTTCCCTCCAACCAACATTTCAGGTGGACGAAATTTTAGCAACACGTCAGATTTAGGAACAGAACAGCCTCAAGCTTCCTTCTCTCGCCACCGCTGTGAGACAGAACGGGGCGAAAGGACAAGTTAATTACTAATGCAGAACGGGCTAAAAATAAAACACAACACCATGTCCTGCCGTTACACGTTAGACGAAGTGCCAAACGCCAGCAAGCTGGCAGGCGAAAAAAGGAATATTTTCAGGCACCGAGACATCAAGGACTTGTTCTCATCGCTTCCGTTCCCCGCCCCCCCCAACCTCCTTGTCTCACTCGGAAAGAAAGAAAAAAAACTTGGCTTCCCTGGGAAAGGAAAAAAAGAGAGAAAGAGACAGGGAAAAAACTGGCCAGCAGATATACAGGTTGTCCTTGACTTACAATCATAATTGTGACCAGACGTTCCGTTGCTAAACAAGACAGTTGTTAACGTTAAGTTTACTGGACAGGCCTTTGTCTGAAATGGTATAGGTCAGTGATGGCTAACCTTTTTGTTGTCGTGTGCCAAAAGCGGGGGGAGAGGGGAGGTTGCCCGCGTTTGTGCCCCGTCCCTCCGCGCATGAACGCATGACACCCCCTCCACACACTCCCCACGCTTTTGGCACACGATAGCATGGTAGGCACGGTAGGCCTGTTTTTCAATCTCCCCAGGCCCCAGAGGCTTTCTAGGAGCCTGGGGAGGGCAAAAATGGCCTTCCCCACCCTCACGGAGGCCCTCTGGAGGCCAGAAACAGCCTGTTTCCCGACTTCCCGTGGGTCCTGTTTTTCACTCTCCCCAAGGTCCAGAGGTTTTCTAGGAGCCTGGGGAGGGCGAAGACGGCCTTCCCCAGCCCCACGGAGGCCCTCTGGAGGCCAGAAACAGCCTGTTTCCCGACTTCCAGTGGGCCTGGAAGCTAAAAAAATCAGCTGGTCGGCACACGCATGCACGCTGGAGCTGAGCTAGGGCAACGGCCCACCGATATGGCTCCGCGTGCCACAGGTTCGCCATCACAAGTATAGGGTCTCCTATTTGAGCAGGGGGTAGACTAGAAGCCTTGTACGGTCCCTTCCAGCTATATTCCTATTCTACTCCTTATCTTAATTCTAATTAATTCTAATTCTAATTTCTATTCAATTCAATTCAATTCTATTCTATTTGATTCCTTATTCTAATTCCATTCCATTCCATTCCATTCCATTCTATTTTCTCTCTTTTTTCTGTTCTATTTCTATTCTTGTACTCTCTTCTCCTCTCTTCTATTCCTATATATTCTATTCTTATACTCTCTTCTCTTCTCTTATTATTATTTTGTTGATTGGCCCCTGGGCCATATCAAAGTGTAGAGTTCCAAAACCCAAAATTATTACTAAAACCCGATAAAAACAATTTGAAATGAAACTGGGAGTAAAATGACATTTAAAAATGAAATTGGAATAAAATGCCATTTTAAAATGAGATCGGAATAAAGTACGATAGTTTAATAAAGAGATAAATCACATAGGATAAAATCATGTTGCATAGAAGCAATTAATTTTCGGTAACTTTACGACCTTTATGGCCGGTCTTGTGAAGCGAATCATGAGGCCGTTAAGCGAATCCTGGTTGTTGTTGTTGTCGTTGTTCCCCCCCCCCCCCCGGTTGACTTGTGTTGGTCAGAAACCAGTGGGGAAGATCACAAAGAGCGATCACATGACCCTCAGATAACGCAACCATCATACACATACACACCCCGGTTGGAAAGTGCCTGAATTTTAATCACGTGACCCTGGGGATGCCTAAGACAGTCGTGAAATGGAAGGACCAGTCAGAAGTCCCTTTTATCAGCATTGCTGCAAGGCAAGGATTACCTATGTCAGTGCTGGCTTACTTTTTCCAGACCGAGTACCCAAAGCGCACATGTGCTTGTACCCAGGGGTGAAATGCTCCCAGTTCAGACCGGATCACCCAATGCAGTAGTGATGGAGACGGGTGGTTCCGAGAACCGGCCACAAAAATCCCTGCTCCCCCCCCATTGCCCAGCTGACCCACGCAATCATCAGAGGCTTTTTTTTTATTTTTAAAAGCATTTTTTCTACAACCACTTTGGCCGAAAAAATGCTTTTAAAAGTAAAAAACAAAAAAAAAGCCTCTGATGATTGTACGGCTCAGCTGGGATCGTCAGAGGCTTTTTTTAAAAAAAAGAAAGCCTCTACCGATCAGGCAAGTCAGCTGGGATTGTCAGAGGCTTTTAAAAGCATTTTTTTTTCAGCCGAAGAGGTTGTAGAAAAAAATGGTTTTAAAAGTTAAAAAAAAAAAAAAGTTGGCCACGCCCACTCAGTCATATTACCCCCCACACCAGTGTTTCTCAAACTTTTGACATATATGTACCCCTTCTATAATTTTGTAACGCTGAGTACCCCTCATAAAAAACATATGCTTTAATAAAAATCAAAATATATTGATTATATATATATAATCAAAATCAGTGGAACTTACTAAAGCACGATAACAGGCGCCTGGAACTAATTATTAAAGAAGTAAGTTGTCTCTATAACGAAGTGCAGTATATTCACGCCGTGTCACGCCTCACAAGACTGTCTAACCGTTAGAGAACACTGCAATTCTCCGGCTTTTAAACAGCTCCGAGGCTCAACGTTAACTGTTAATGTTCACGCAGTTTAAAAATGGCCAAACCAGAGCTACGCGAAGGATGCGCAGAAGTTCCCGCCATAATGAGTTGCGATACGATGTATGATGGCCCCAGTTCCCGTGTAAAAACTGCGATAAGCACCTATTTCTTCCTTTGTTCTGTGGGTGCAGCTAAGCACGGTGCAGTGGATATTCCCACGTGATCCCCACTAAACTCCGGTGCAATGCGTACCCCCACCAAACTCTTCCCGTACCCCTGGGGGTACGTGTACCACACTTTGGGAAACACTGCCCCACACCAAGCCATACCCACAGTACCAGTAGTAACGAATTTTACATTTCACCACTGCCTGTACCCCCAAAATGCAATGCATGTGCGGCCCCCACGGATGTGTCCCAGCCCCTGAGCACGCAGCCCCCACATGCACCCTGCCCCAGTGCATCTGCACACTGCCACTCTCATGTCCCACCCCCACACATGCTCATCCCCCACACACAAGCGCCCCACGCATGTGTGTCCCCCAGTGTTCTGGCCCCGTGCCCAGAAATAACCCCCCCTCAGACAACCGGAGGCTAAGGAACTGGCAGGCAACCAAGTGAGATGATAACAAAGGTCGGCAGCAATCCGCAGCTGCTTGCCAACGTTTTATTTAAAAGGTCCGTCACATACACACCACAGCTGAGACGCCGGGCCGATTCAAAACCAGGATCCACGTATCTTTGTTTTGTTCATCACAAAGATATGGCTACAATCCCTCACTTATATGGGGTCGCGTGGTCGTGACCACGCCTTTTCCTCTGCTGGGCTCTCCTGTCTCTCCAATGCTGGCGAGGGTCCAACCAAAACTCGCTCCCCCTCGTCAATGTCCTCCTGTGACTGCGGGGACGAGCTTGGCTCTGGGCCTATCTCCTGCCCTTCGGTGTCCTCCGGAGGCATTGTCAGAGAGGAGAGTCCTGGAGAAGGAGGCCTTGCCAACTCCTCTCCCTCACTCTCAGAGTCCTCCCCTGCTGATGACACAGGCTCAGACAACGGAGCCACAACACCCAGATGCATGCACGGCAGAGACCCAATGACCAGCTGGCTGGCAGGAGGCGCCCACGCAGCGGAGCTGAAGTGGGGCAACAGTTCACATGCCCATAGAGAGGGCACTGCGTGCTACCTGTGGCACATGTGCCATAGGTTTGCCATCACAGACCTATTTCGAACAGAAAGGACACCTTGGGAAACCTGAAGAGCACAGAGAAGAGCAACGAAGACGATTAGGGGGCTGGAGGCTAAAACATACGAAGAACGGTTGCAGGAACTGGATATGTCTACTCTAGCAAAAAGTTGACATAATATTATATGGCAATAGCATATAATATTACACAAATAGACATAAATAGCAAAAAGGGTGACATACGAAGGATCCCCGACCTCCACGCCTTCCGTCGTGCTTTGAAGACCCTCTTGTTCCATCAAGCCAGCCTGACCGAATAATATTTTAATGGGTTTTTTAAATGGTTTTCAATTGGGTTTTTAGCTACGGGTTTTAGTTACGGCCAAATGCTTTAATTATTTTAATGGTTTTTTAAACTATTGTGTTGGGATTGTTTTATTACGGCTGTTCACTGCCTGGAGTCCTTCGGGAGAAGGGCGGTATAAAAATAGAATAAAATAAAATAAATAAATAAATAATAAATAAATATTAGTGTCCTAATATTTGAGGGGCTGCCGCCAAGAAGAGGGAGGGGTCTCTATTCTCCGCACTGAAGTGACCTGGATCTGGGAGACCATCTACCCAGATGCTTCAAAACAGGCGAAATTCAATTGAAAGGCAAGTCCTTTGCGGCCCGCAGATCAAATTCATTTTTCATTTCCAGGTTCCTCTTCTGGATTTTCTGGGTCTTTTGATGTTCCCCGACAGGCCTTGATTTGCAACCATTCATTTAGTGACCATCTGAGGTGCCCTGAAAAAAAAAGTGACTTGCCATGAATGTTATGGAGACTCTCAGTCATCCAGATCATGGTTGTCCTAAATGTGGTTGGGTTTTTTTTTCCCCCCTCCAAAAAAAAAAAATCAACCGGACTTTCTTGGTGATTTCTTTGAAATTGCTTCTCTTCCAAGAAGCCTCTTCTGAAATGAAGTGAAGAAGTTTCTTGGATGAGAAGTGAAACGTTTTCAAGGAAAACACCAAGAAAGACCGGTTGATTTTTTGAAGGGGGGGGGCACATTTGAGACTTGCAATGAACGGTGGTAAGTGAAGGATTACCTCCCCTTTCGTCCATTTTGAGCTCTGAGTGGTAGTGACACCTGTGCACCATGCTCAACGTGAATCAGGGTCAAGGTTTGTTACTAGGGTACTAGAGTACAAGATGAGGCAAGAAACGATGGATGGAAACTAACCAGAGAGAAGTAACCTGGCATTAAGGAGAAACTTCCTAACAGTGAGGACAATTAACCAGCGGAACAGCTTGCCACCAGAACTTGTGGGTGCTCCATCACTGGAGGTTTTTAAGAAGAGACAACCGCTGATCTTAAATGGTATATAGCCATGATGGCGAACCTATGGCACAGGTGCCAGAGATGGCACACAGAGCCCTCTCTGTGGGAACGCGTGCCATAGACAGCTGCTATTCTGGTTTCCGGGCATACATGCGCACTGGCTAGGTGGTCTCTGTAGGTGCCAGAGCGCTGGAAAACGGCCTGAAAACAGGTTGAAAAATGGCTGAAAAACAGGCCGTTTTGGGGCCATTTTCAGGTCGTTTTTAGATACCGTATTTTCCGGCGTATAAGACGACTGGGCGTATAAGACGACCCCCAACTTTTCCTATAAAAATATAGGGTTTGGGCTATACTTGCTGTATAAGAAGACCCCTCTTCCAACGCACACCAAATAAAAATTAAAAATCATCAACTGGCTCACCCACAATGTAAAAGCAGCTGTGCTAGACCCAAAATGGCCCTGCAACAAGCAGGAACCTCACACAGCCACAAAAAGCCCAAAAACCCAACTTTCACACTTTACACACACAAAATTCCACATACAGCTTTGTGAGATTTTGTGTGTTTGTGTAGTTAGAGTGAAACACTACAGAAACACATTAAATCTTAGAAAGTTGCACACATTTTATTTATTTTTATTTTTATTTTTATTATTTTTATTTTTATATGAAAGCTAAATTTAAAACTTCCTAGCCTAAAACTTAGACCTAGCCTTTAAATGGCTAGGTCTAAAAAAGAACAACTAAAAAACCCCCCAATTAACTATTTTTTTAAAGCTCCCAAAGGGGGAAAAAAACTTACCCAATAGAACAGGGGTCTCCAACCTTGGCAACTTTAAGACTTGTAGACTTCAACTCCCAGAATTCCTCAGCCAGCTTTGCTTTGCTGGCCGAGGAATTCTGGGAGTTGAAGTCCACAAGTTGCTTGCATCAGCAAGCAACTAAATCTCCCTGCCTGCAATCAAGCAGGCAGGGAGATTTAGTTGCTTGCTGATGCAATGGATTGCAGGCAAGGCAAGGCAAGCGTTGCGGCTAGCAGCTAAGGTAAGCAAGCTGGAGGTGGGTGGGGGGTGATTTTTGCTACGTACCAATTAGCAGGCAAAAATTAGCAGCTGGGGTGGCCAGCGGTGTGTAAAAGAAAAGTTTTTCCCTTTTACACAGCGCTTGGCCATCCAAGCTCCGGCGATCTCAGCAGAGTTGCCTGCTAATCTCAGCTGGGATGGCCAGCCTTGTGTAAAAGGGAAGTTTTTCCCTTTTACAGGGGGCTTGCGTGTAACTCAGCTGATTAGCGGCAACTCAGCAGGCAATTCAGCTTGGCTCCTTAGAGCCATTTAAGGCTCGTCAAAGCCTTTCGGGCTGGTCTGCCTGGTTACAGGAGAACGACACCCGGCGTATAAGACGACCCCCAACTTTTGAGAAGATTTTTGTGTGTTAGAAAGTCGTCTTATACGCCGGAAAATACGGTAGTTTTTTCAGGCCTAAACCAGTCCAAAAAACGGCTGCAAAACAGCCCGGAAAACAGCCTGAAAATGGCCCCAAAAACGGCCTGAAAACAGTCAAGAACAGGCTGTTTTCCAGGCTGTTATCAGAATTTGCCTTCTGAAGTTATTGGAGCTTCATCACTTGAGACTTTCAAGAAGAGATTGGACTGCCATTTGTCAGAAATGGTGTACGGACTCCTGCTTCAGCGGAGGGTTGGACTAGATGACCTCAGGGGTGAAATGCTCCCGGTTCAGACCGGATCACCCGATCCGGTAGTGATGGCGGCGGGTGGTTCAGAGAACCAGTAGCAAAAATCCCTGCCCCCCCCCCTATGGCCAGCTGAGCCGTACAATCGTCAGAGGCTCTCTTTTTTTTTTACTTTTAAAAGCATTTGTTTCTAAAATCTCTTCGGCTGCGTTCCAGTTTGACCAGTTGGTGCCGAAAAAGTTCGCCATCCCTGATATATATGGTCTCCTGCTTCAGCAGGGGGCTGGACTAGAAGACCTCCAAGTTCCCTTCCTTCCAATTCTGCTACTCTATCCTGTTCTGAATTGGCGAATCCCTTTTGCAAAGCAGGTGCAGCAGAAACCCTGCAAGGCTGCCTCTACTCCCAGTGAAAAGCTTCCCAACTCCCTGCCTCTTTTTAAAATTAAGCTTTTCCTTTTCCTTCTCTTGGGACACAGCCTTCGGGTTCCACCACCACCCCCACCGCAGACACCGCCTCCCCTTCTGAATTTCCTCTTATCAAAAGCCGCCTTCCCAGGATCAGATTGCCCTGTCAAGCCCAGGAGCAAACTCATGATTTATCGATGCGCTGAGTGCAAGAGGAGAGAAGGAGAGAGAAAGAGAGAGAGTAGGGGTTCCCTCGGGTTTTACCATCCCTCCAGACTTTCCCCAAGAGATCATCATTTGCAAAAGAGTTGCTCCCTACAGCAAAGCTGCCGTTTTTTATTTTTTTTTAATCCAACTGTTGGAGAAAAAAGAAACGTGGGGAAAAAACCAGCCGACTTTGCATTCAATCAATCTCTGCTCAAAAAAAAAAGGCCTCTGTTGCAGCAATCTTACGTTTTTAATTATTATTATTCATTTCACAATAAAAAATTGGACACAGTGCAACCATACTGGTGTTATCTCCACCATACGCACTCAATTATAAAACAAATATCGTACATACTCATCATACATTACTGATTATATAAAATTATTCTGCCCAATATACTCATTTATATTTACATATAAAGTTAAAGGTAAACGTTCCCGTCGCACATATGTGCTAGTCGTTCCCAACTCTAGGGGGCAGTGCTCATCGCCATTTCAAAGCCGAAGAGACAGCGCAGTCCAAAGACGTTCTCCATGGTCATGTGGCCAGCGTGACTCAATGCCAAAGGCGCACGGAACGCTGTTCCCTTCCCACCAAAGGTGGTCCCTATTTTTTCCATTTCCATTTTTTAACTGCTAGGTTGGCAGAAGCTGGAACAAGGAACGGGAGCTAACCCCGTTACGTGGCGCTAGGATTCAAACCGCTGAACTGCCAATCTTTTGATCAACAAACTCAGAGACTTAGCCACTGAGCCACCACATCCCTTCATATATTAAATATAAGGTAAAGGTAAAGGTTCCCCTCGCACATACGTGCTAGTCATTCCCGACTCTAGGGGACGGTGCTCATCTCCGTTTCAAAGCTGAAGAGTCAGTGCTATCGGAAGACGTCTCTATAGTCATGTGGCCGGCATGACTCAACGCCAAAGGTGCACAGAACACTGTTCTCTTCCCACCAAAGGTGGTCCCTATTTTTTCTACTTGCCTTTTTTTTTTTTACATGCCTTCAAGCTGCTGTGTTGGCAGAAGCTGGGACAAGGAACGGGAGCTCACCCCATTATGCAGCACTAGGGATTCGAACTGCTGAACTGCCGATGTTTCGATTGACAAGACTCTGGCTCCGAAGGGGCCATGACCATCAGCCACATCAATCAGTTGGCTTATCAACCGATCCATAATCTCCACTGTGGATTAGGACAACCTGAAGGGTTCCTAGACCATCAATAGATCCAAAAACTTTGTGCTGCAACCATGCGTGCATAACTTTGGTGTCTCAGTTTACAGCAGTTGTAGCTTTCCATCAACAATTATGCCACAGCTCATAAAGCAACCTGCAGCCAAGAACCCAATGATCTGCTGCTCCCCATTACTCAGACACAAACAGGGCGAGAACCACAATATTCTCACCATTGCATCAGATGGATGGTGGCCTCACCAATGACCATCTGCAATTCATTTACTGGCGCTCGTACGAAATCGGAAACTCTCAGTTCTGCAGTTCTATCATTTCTGTTCTTCATAATAAGCTTCCTCCATTCCCCGCTCCACCTACCTACAGTAGTGGCCACAATTGTGGAAACCTTTTAGGAAAAGTGTATTTTCTAAAACTAGCTAATAACACTTCTTTTTTAGTAGAACCATAAAATTATATATTAATGGAAAGATAATTTAATCAAGAATGTAATGCAATACCTTTTATGAAGGATTTGCTATTAGAACAGCAGTTGCAGTATGAAGAAGAAAAGTGAAACACGTAAAATAAATGAGATACACAAAAATGATCACCACAGAAAAAACAAGATATACAAAAATGATCACCATGTCAGTTAATATCTAGTTGGGTAACCTTTAGCGTGAATTACGGCCTTACAACATCCTCCCATGGAATGAACCAAGTCTTTTAGTTCTGCAGTTGTTATAATGTGAAACCAAGATTGATTGAAGGATCGCTTCTATTAACTGGGTTTTATTGCTGGGTCGCTTCTATCTAACAAGTTTCTTTAGTTGGAAAATCCATAGATTTTTCAATAGGGTGAAGGTCTGGGCTATTCCCAGGCCATTCCAGCAGTGGAGTAGGATTATCTTGAAACTCCCCCCAAAAAGTGGTGTTATTAGCCATCAAACCTCAAAAACACACTTTTCCCAAAAGGTTTCCACTATTTTGGCTACTACTGTACATTCACGCCTACCTCCAAAAGACGATACCACCACATGACATGAGAAGGACTTTCACCAAGTTGTCAAAAGCCACCTGTTTCCTTTGCTAAATGTTAAATTTACTGCCCATCACAATTTGGGTGGGGTGGAGGGGCAGTTCCTGACATTGGTTGATGTTAGCCATGAAATCCAGTTCAGAGTTACAGAGTTTATTATCAATCCATTCCTGGAGAAGAAGACCGAATCTCCAGTTTATACAAAATACAGAATATACATAATTGGTAGGGACCTTCGAGGTCTTCTAGTCCAACCCCCTGCTGGGGCAGGAAGCCCTATACCATTTCAGAAAAATGGTTGACCAACCTCTTCAAAAAAACCTCCAGTGCTGGAGCATTCACAACTTCTGGAGGCAAGTCATTTCACTGATTAATTGTTCTGTCAGGAAATTTCTCCTTAGTTCTAAGTTGCTTCTCACCTTGATGAGTTTCCACCCATTGCTTCTTCTCCTACGTTCAGGTGCCTTGGAGAATAGGTTGACCCCCTCTTCTTGGTGGCAGCCCCTGAGATAGTTCAATATACTATCTGGTGCCTGGTGGCGCAGTGGACTAAGTGCTGTTAAGTAGCACTTAGTTGCCAGCTGCCTGCAATTACTGCAAGTTCAAATCTCACGAGGCTAAAGGTTGACTCAGCCTTCCATCCTTCCGAGGAAGGTAAAATGAGAACCCGGATCGTGGGGGCAATAAGCTGACTGTATAAAAAAGAATACCACTGGGGGGGAGAGGGGGGCGAAAGCCCTACTAAGCAGGTATATACAAAAGTATGAAGGCTATTGCTTAATGCATTGTAAACTGCCCTGAGTCTCCGGAGAAGGGTGGCATATAAATCGAACCAATCGATCGATCGATCAATCAATCAATAAATCTATCAAAGAAACAGAATGAAAACCCAAGGATTGGGGACTCCTGCCATAAGGAATTCTCTCACAAACAGCTTTGACGAAAGGAGATTCAGAGATGCCACCAATTTAAAGATGAAGAAGAGGCAGATAACACATTTATTTATAACCTGGAAAATCAGAAATGTGGGTTTGGATCAGGGGTGAAATCCAGCAGGTTCTGACAGGTTCTGGAGAACCGGTAGCATAAATTTTGAGTCATTCGGAGAACCGGTAGCCGAAATTTTGAGTAGTTCGGAGAACCGCAAATGATACCTCTGGCTGGCTCCAGAGTGGGGTAGGAATGGAGATTTTGCAATATCCTTCCCCTGGAGTGGGGTGGGACTGGAGATTTTGCAGTATCCTTCCCCTGCCACGCCCACCAAGCCACGCCCACAGAACCGGTAGTAAAATATTTTGAATTTCACCCCTGGTTTGGATATCAGGTGGCTGAAGTGACCCAGACTAGTGGCCGTTATAAAATGGTAGGTACAATTATCACCCCTTCAAGACAACAAAGGTCCTTGAAGCTAATGGACCTCAGAAGCAGGTAGGTGCTCATATTTTAGGCTTCATGGATATGCTATTTGAAGATTAGCCCTTGAAGGGGGAAAAATGAATTTCTAGGGGTTAGAGAGGCTTGGAGCCCAAACATCTGGAGAGGATCCAATTTGGAGAAATAAAATTTGGGAGAGTGTACTCTCTAATTGTGGAAGCTGAAGACACTTCCAAGATCTCCAGATGTTTCATAAAGGACCATCACTAGTGGTGGCCAAGCTGTATTAGGAAATTCTGCAAACTGAATTAAGTCCTGGAAAGTTTCCAAACCCTTGGACTCTGTTATCTTCATTATTTAAACATTTTTTTTACAGTTCCACCACCTTCACAAAATCGTTCTCAGGCTGAATGTCCAAAATCACAGCTGAACTGGTCAAGGGATTTTTTTCTTCTTCTTCTTTTCCAAATTTGGAAAAAGAAATCCAACAAAACCACAGCGTGGCCATTTTTAGAAATAACGCGGTTCACACCGACAGTTTTATCTCTCGAAGCCGGAAAAAAGAAAAGGAAAAAAAAAATAAGCAGTTACAGAACAAGGGGGAAAGGGGCATTTTTTCACAACTCACACATACACACACACACACACACACAGAGAGAGAGAAAGCATTTAAGGTATTTCAAGTTTAGGGAAGACCTGGGATTAAATGAAAGAGCTTTGCAAAATTACAAATGTCAAGAGAGATGGGTTTTTTCCTTGCTTCTTGGTCCTACCAGCTTTGGACATGTCCTACTAAGATGGTTTACCGTAAATCTGCAACCGAGTTAAGCAGACATTCCTTACGCGAGTCGTCATGACTTGATGGAATGCATGACTCCAAAGAATGGGATGAGCTTCATTGCTCAGGAGGCCTTTCAAAAGAGGAGACGGATCAACCAGGGATTAGGAGACATTCCAAAGATCAGAAGCAACCCCAAAGTTTCAACCAAATCCAGACGCTTCTCCTACTTCTGAAAGGTTGAACCTTCTCCGCCATTACATGAAAGATAAACTCCCGTAGCTTGAAAAGGGCCCAAGCAAAGAATTTCCAAAGCTGGGAGAAGGGCCAAGAAATTCAAGGTGGCGGCCGCCCCGTTCCAAGCCAAATGAACTGACATGAACTTGCTCGGGGGCTTAATGCCTGGTGGGTTTCTGAGAAAGCCAATTCCCAGGTCATGGGTAAACCATCTCTTCCGTGAATCCCTAAGAGGGGATCCAGACACGGCACTCTTTGCACAAAACAACTCTCAAGAGCCAACTCCAAATTGCACAGTCAAGAATCCTGAGCTAATGGAGGAGAACGTTTGTTGCTCAAGGTTGACAGGAGGGGTCCCTTTTCTTGTGGATGTTTTACGACCCAACCAGGGAACATCATCCGTGCTAGAAGGAAGAGGGTTTGCGGAGTGGAGGAAGAGGAGGTCCTTGGTGCTTTCTGAGTTTGGTTGTTTTCTTGCATTGTTTCATCAACCAAACTACTTAATCATTATCCCAACTGATATTATCTACTTGGTGAACATGATGAAACATCTTGAACAAAAGAACCAAGCTCAGAGAACACCAAGGATCTCCACCACTCCCTTCTAGCACTGATGATGTTACCTACCCTCCCCTAGAGAGGGGCTTCTCAGAGTGCCGTCGGCCAAACAGTGTCGACTGGCGGCCCCCAGGGGGAGAGCCTTCTCTGTGGGGGCACCTACCATCTGGAACGAGCTCCCCCCGGAGATACGGAGGATCCTGGATCTGCACACTTTCCGCCGTCCTCTCGAAACATTTTTATTCCAGCAGGGTCTATGAGTATTTAAGGTTGCAGACCCCTGATCTAGACAGTCACTTATCTGAAATAATATAGGTACTCCGGCTTGAGGAGAGAGGGTTGGACTAGAAGACCTCCAGGGTCCCTTCCAGCTCCATTCTTTCTAAACATTCCAAACATATATGCATACGGCATTCATTGTTTTAAGATACTTTTCTGAAGAGCTACAATCCCATTGTCCAGTTTAATGAGAAGATGGACCAGGAGGTGAGGTGATAACAGCCTTCCAATATTTTGAGGGGCTGCCACAAAGAAGAGGGAGCTGACCCATTCCCCAAAGCACCTGGAGGCTGGATGTTTTTAAGAAGAGACTGCACAGTCACTTATCTGAAATAATATAGGTACTCCTGCTTGAGGAGAGAGGGTTGGACTAGAAGACTTCCAGGGTCCCTTCCAACTCTATTCTATTCTAAATTTCTTGGCACTTTTATGGCACAACAACTGAGTGACTCGCAAATCGATGGCCTCAAGAGAGACGTTGGCCGCTTTCCACCTTAAACCATGGGTTACAAACCAGATGATGTGTGGCGGGTCTCCATTTCGTCCATATCTTCCATTTAGACTTTATTTCAAGGTCATTCAAGCCGAGCTGGGACTGACTTCCATCCCTGCTGAGCCCATCAACACCACGATCCACGTCAGGAATGGGCAACAGTTGTTGCAAACCTTTAGTAGCAGGTCCATGATGAAAGAAAGTTTCTCCATCCACGATAGGCTCCAGCCAACTTGGCTCCTCTATAAACTTCCCTGGATGGTTATGCACCCGCACAGAATTTTCTACTTAATCTTTACTTAGGTTTTGTTCACTGTGCCAAGTGCATACAAAACTCTGTGGTTGTTTTTTTTTTTTAAGTCTTGCTCAAAAAAAAATAAAAATCTTTATACCGGAATCACTGCCCTTGCTTGCAAAGATGAAAAGCTTAATACAGGTAATCCCTGGTTTACGTCCATTCATTTAGCGACTGACCAAAGTTACAATGGCACTGAAAAAAGTTGACTTACAACCGGGTCCTTGGACTTACGACCGTTGCAACGTCCCCCCCAAGGAGCATTGATTTGATTCCCAAAATCAAAATTCAGGGGTTTGACAACCGACATGTAAAGCTAGTCCTCGACTTACAACAGTTCATTTAGTGACCATTCAAAGTTAAAGCGACCATGGATGAAAGTGACTTATGACCATCTTTCACACTTACGACCTTTGGCTTGGTGGACTTGGCAAGCGAAGGATACTGTAAAATCTCCATTCCCTCCCCACTCCAGGAGAAGGATATTGTAAAATCTCCATTCCCTCCCCATTCCAGGGGAAAGTTACTGCAAAATCCGTGCTGATGTGATCAAAAATTGAGATCCTCGGCAACCGACTCGTACTTATGACCATTGCTGTGTCCCAAGGATCACACGATCCCCCTTTCACGACCTTCCGACGAGCAAAGTCAATGGGGGAAACCAGTTTCACTTAACAACCGTGGTATTAACTTATCAATTGCAGTGGTTCACTTAACAACTGTGAAATGGACCACTGCAATTGAGCTCGATTTTGAGCTCAATTGCAGTGCAGCTCGTAAATTTTGAGCGCGATTGTGGTCATAAATCGAAGACTACCTGCATTTATGGCGAATGCGGCATTCCAGGGTCACGTGATCCCTTTTTGCAAGCTTCCTAGCTGGCTTCTGACAAGCAAAATCAATGGAGGAAAGCAGATTTGTTTAACGACCACAACAGTAGTAGTCCTCGACTTACGACCATAATTGAGCCCAAAATGTACGTTGCTAAGCGAGACTTTTTTAAAGTGAGTTTTGCCCCGTTTTATGAATTTTCTTGTCACATTTGTTCAGTGAATCAGGGCAGTTGTTAAATCAGTACCACGGTGGTTGTTTTTTTTATATATATTTTTTTTAATTTTTTAAGCCAAACATTTAATACATCCATCCTCCCTTCCCTGTGACGCCTCGGTGTTATCTTCTAGGCTTCTTTTCCATCTTCCATGAGTTTCTTCTATCTTCACATTCATCCAAACTATTCTAGCATTTCATTTCTAAATCAATATTATATTATAGTCATCATCTGTACACAATTATAATATCAGTCATTTATATCTCTTTTCCAACCAACTATAAAAATAATTCCATGTTTTAAAATATTCTGATTCCTCATCTTTATTCATCAAAGTTAATCTATTCATTTCTGCAATCTAATTTTTTTTTATTACTACTTCTTCCAAGGGTGCAATGCTCTCTACATGGGGCTCCCCTTGAGTAGCACCCGGAGGCTCCAGCTGGTCCAGAATGCGGCCGCGCGGGTGGTTATGGGAGCGGCATGGTGTCAGGAAATCCAGAATGCCAGGGGAAAAAATTCCACGCAAAACAGATCACAGGCAGTCCTTGACTTACAACAGTTCAAAGTTACAAACTTTACATTGAAAAAATGTGACGTATGCCCATTTTTCATACTTATGACCATCGCAGCATCCGTCCCCATGCTCAAGCGATCAAAATTCAGACACTTGGCAACTGACTCATATTTACGACGGCTGCAATGTCCTTGGGGGAGCGGGGGGAATCACGTGACCCCCCCTTTTGTGATCTTCCACCCAGCAAAGTCAAAGGAGGAAGTCAGATTCACTTAACAACCAGGTGACTAACTTAACGACTAAAGCCAGAGTGGTAAGAAAGATCGTCAAAGGAGACAAAATTTGCTTGTCTCACTTAGCAAGAGAAATTTTGGGCACAATTTAAGTCGTAAATCGAGGGTTACCTGTCGAACCTGCCTAAGGTTTTCCACTTCAAATCCAGAATCCCAGGAAAAACGTTTTCCTGCAAAAAAGATTATTTGTTTTTAATCCCAGATTCCAGGGATCAATTCATAAAAGTTTACCAGATTAACGGAAGGCACCTTGGAGGTCCCCCCACCCACACCCAAACCATTTTCTACAGATGACAGTCCAGGCTCTTCTTGAAAGCTTCCAGTGATGAAGTTCCCACAACTTCTGAATAATAACAGAATAACAGAGTTGGAAGGGACCTAGTCCAACCACCTCCCAAAGCAGGAGACCCTACACCATTTCTGACAGATGGCAGTCCAGGCTCTTCTTGAAAGCCTCCAGTGATGAAGCTCCCACAACTCCTGAAGGCAACTTCTGTTCCATGGGTTGATGATTCTCATTGTCGGAAAATTTTTCCTTATTTCCAGGTTGAATCTCTCCTTGCTCAGTTTCCATCCATTATTCCTTGTCTGGCCTTCGGGTGCTTTGGAAAATAGCTTGACCCCCTCCTCCTCTCTGGGCAGCCCCTCCAATATTGGAAGATGCTTTCCTGTCTCCCCTGGTCCTTCTCTTCACAAGACCAGCCATGCCCAGTTCCTGCAACCGTTCTTCGTTTGTTTTAACCTTCAGTCCCCTCATCATCTTGCTTCCTCTTCTCTGCACTCTTTCTAGAGTCTCCACATCTTTTTTATAGTGTGGCGACCAAAACTGGATGCAGGATTCTAGGTAAGTTAATTAATGCAGAATTACAACTTGCAATGCTTTCTCCCCGAGCAGCCCTATGGAAATTCTTCAGCTTGCCTTTGGAAGTTGTGGGAGCTTCATCCCTGGAGGCTTTTAAGAAGAGACTGGATTGTCATTTGTCAGATATGGCGTAGGATCTCCTGCTTGGGAGGTGGGGTTGGACTAGATTACCGTTGAGATCCCTTCCAACTCTGTAAAATCCTCTGTTCCTCTTCTCTACAAGCTCCGCAAACCCCAAGGCCATGAGCTTCGAAGAAGACTCCTTCAAGATGTCTGGCGCTCTCCGGAGACGCTTCTGATCCATCGAGGCTTCCAAACCAACCACGGTCTAAGGGCCAGCCAATCTCCCTGAGCTGGAATGGACACGTAATCATCCAAGCCCACAAAAATGCAGCTCCGAGAAAGCCTTCTCCCAGCCTTAAAGGGGAATTGGTAAAACCCATCCACTTCGCACCTCCGTAAAATACCTTTTCCACAGTGGTGAAATCATGCACATTGCACACCAAAAGCTTACTGCGCGCATATGCACGCCCAACGCATGCCTCACGCGGAAAAAGAAGGCTTAAAGCAGTGGTGAAATCCAATTTTTTTTTACTAGCAGTTCTGTGGGTGTGGCTTGGTGGGCGTGGCAGGGGAAGGATATTGCAAAATCTCCATTCCCACCCCACTCCAGGGAAGAATACTGCAAAAATCCCCATTCCCACCCCACTCCTAGGGGAAGGATATTGCAAAATCTCCATTCCCACCCCACTCTGGGCCAGCCAGAGGTGGTATTTGCCAGTTCTCCAAACTGCTCAAAATTTCCGCTACCGGTTCTCCAGAACCTGTCAGAACCTCCTGGATTTCACCCTTGGCTTAAGGTAAGTAGAACAGCGAGGGGGGGAGGAACAGCTGTGCTGCGCGATTTAGCTTTGCTAGAAAGCAGGATTGGAAATACTGGTTTGCCCGAACTGGTAGCTTTTTAATTACCAGCTTGCCTGAACCAGTGCAAACCGGTAGCGTTTCACCCCTGCTTTTCTGATTCTTCAAGATGACCAAGTGACTGTTGCGTGTCCAACAAGCAAACCATCTTTGCCGATGTTGAGCTCAAGTATCTCAGCCTTGGTCCTTATCATCAACAGTTCCTAAACAGCAGCTATCAGCAGCGGCCTCAAAACTGGGGGAGCAAATACCCCACACCCTAAAACAAATGCAGCCATTATGAGGCATGCAGGGAACAGACAAGGGGTGGGGTGGGGATGATTGATGTCCTTAAAAGGGGAACAAAATAATACAAAATTTCCAGGGAGTCTATTCCATCCCTGGAGGTTTTCAAGAAGGAATTCAACAGCCATTGATCTGAAATGGCATAGGGCAGTGATGGCAAACCGTGCGCGTACGACACCCCCCCCCCCCCGTGCTCTCCCTGCTTTTGGCATGTGATGGCACAGTGGGCCCGGTAGGCTCATTTTTCGCCCTCCCCAGGCTCTAGAGGATTTCTTGCCGGCCTCCGAGTGATGAGGAAGGCCATTTTCACCCTCCCCAGGTTCCTAGAAAGGCTCTAGAGCCTGGGGAGAGTGAAAAATGGGCCTTCCCCACCCCCTGGAGGCCAGAAATGGCCTGTTTCCCAACTTCTGGTGGGCCCAGAAGGCCTGAAAATCAGCACGTGCCGGAGCTGAACTAAGGCAACGCTCGCGTTCCCACCGATATGGCTCCGTGTGCCACCTATGGCACGCATGCCATAGGTTCACCCTCACGGGCATAGGGTCTCCACTTTGAGCAGGGGGGTGGACTAGAAGGCCTCCAAGATCCCTTCCAATTGTGCTATTCTATTCGGTTTGCTTTCTGATCAAACCAAACGCACCACAAAGATTGCCTTTCCATGAGTCTCAGGAAAGATCTGCGAATGTCTATCGAACCTGGGTCTCCTGCTTGAGCAGGGGGTGGACTAACAGATCTCCAAGGTCCCTTCCAACACCCTCTGTTATTCTGTATTCTTCTGAAGATGTAAGGGAATGTTGTCTTTTGGTGTAGAGGTAGTAGTTTTATTGTGTGTAGTAGTTTTGGTGCAAAGATGTTGTCTACACATTGTGGAGATCCTTGGTGTTATTAGACCTGTGATGGCGAACCTATGGCACGCATGAGCCATATCTGTGGGCACGGGAGCATTGCCCTAACTCAGCTTCAGCGCAATTTTCGGGCCTTCCCGGCCCACCGGAAGTCAGGAAACAGGCTTTTTCCAGCCTCCAGAGGGCCTGGGGGGAGGGGAGGCTGTTTTCACCCTGTCCAGGCTCCTAGAAAGCTCTGGACCCTGGGGAGAGCAAAAAACGAGCCTTCCGGTTCCACCAGAAATTGGGAAGTGGGCCGTTTCCGGCCTCCAGAGGGCCTTCAGGGGGTGGGGAAGGCCGCTTTCGTCCTCCCCAGGCTCCAAGAAAGCCTCTGGAGCATGGGGAGGGCGAAAAACAGGCCTACCAGGCCCACCGATAAGCTTTTTGCCGTTGCGTGCCGAAAGAAGGGGAGTGCCGCGTCGGGGGCCACATACACATGGGCAGGGGGGCGGGTCACACGCAATGGCAAAAAGGTTAGCCATCACTATATAGACTATATGTAGTCCTGAATGTACAACCATAATGTTGTAAATTGAAATAATAATAATAATAATGGAGCCTGCCCCTTACGGTCATAACTCAGGACCACTGAAAAAGCGGGTCTTCACCCCCTACGTGACCGACCTGATGTTACTTATCTGAGTGACTTTCACACCGTGTCACAAAATCCCACAGATGATTGTACAATCCTGTCAACCCGCTTATGAAAATAATTTTTTTTTTAAAAAAAAAAGGACAAATGCATCGCACCAGAAACTCTTTTCTTTCTGAGTCACGCAAAGAATTGTGAAGAATTGCCCGATTTCCCAGCACAGAGATTTTAACACATTTTATTGATCGCGACCTCTGAAGGAGCTGAGATATAGGAAAACTAGAAGAGAAATCCCAAATCCAATCACGGAATAGTTTGAAGCCATTCCGCCCAGTGATTTAAAACTCAAGCACGGCGTAAGGCCATTTATAAAAATCAAACAGGAAGCAATTTTGGTCATAATGCAAGTCCAAGAGCTATATTCATTATTGATTAGGTATCCTTTGTGTTTTTGTTTTCCTTAAGTGCTCATAATGATTTCTCGTGCAGACTTCTCGGTTGTTACAACTCTCCTGTGATGTAGGACTGCTGTGGAAGCGCAGTGTTAGAAGAAGCAGTTTTGCAGGCTAATTCTGCTGACTGTCAGCAGTTCGATCCTGACCGGCTCAACGTTGATTCAGCTTCCAATCCTTCTGAGGTGGGTAAAACGATGACCCAGATTGTTGGGGGCAAGAGGCTGGCTCTGGAAACTGCTTAGAGTGATCTGTAAAGCACTGTGAAGCAGTACATAAATCTAAGTGCTATTGCTATTTTCCTTCCTTTTCCTTCCTTCCTTTCTTACTTCTTCTGCCCACTGCCAGCAGTTCAAATCTCACCAGGCTCAAAGCTAACTCAGCCTTCCATCCTTCCGAGGTGGGTAAAATGTGGACCCAGATTGTTGGGGGCAAGAGGCTGACTCTGTAAACTGCTTAGAGAGGGCTGGAAATCACTGTGAAGTGGTATATAAAGCTAACTGCTATTGCTATTTCCTTCCTTCCTTCCACTCTTTCTCTCTCTCTCTTCTCTCTCTTTTTTTTTCTTTCTTTTTTTTCTAACCCTCTGCCTGATGTGGACTACAGAGGCCATTGGACAACACATTGCTGAAAACCAGCAGACCGAGTCCGCAGAGTTCAACTCGCAGAGTCAACTCCACTGACCTGGAAACACAGAGCAAAATCTATGTCAGGGTGTTGGGAAATAAAATGTTTTATTGTTCTCACCAAAAGGAACCTTCCAGCAAAAAAAACAAAAAACAAAAAAAAACATGGAAGACGGAATGAGTGAAGACCACACCAAGAATCCTGCATCCAGCTTTGGTCACCATATTATTAAAAAGACACTGAGACTCCAGAAAGAGTGTAGAGAAGAGCAAAATATTATTAGGCCAGACAAGATAGGCACGAGTAAATGGTGTTTAATTGTATATATTACAACTGCAGCAAGAATACCTCTTGCCCAAAATTGGAAGGGGAAGGACCTACCGTCAGAAGATTTGATCTTAGGGAAAATTATTGAATATGCAGAAGCCGATAGGCTAACAAGATCTTTGAGAGATCAAAAAGAATCCGCATATTTTCAATGTTGGGACCAATGGTATACTTGGCTAAATAAAAGAATAAAAAGAGGATAAGGTTAGCGTAGCTTTTATTTCTTATTTGTATATTTGGACTGAAGATAATGTATTGTGTAAGGTTCTCACCGTGATCTATATGTTGTTATATATTTTGTTTGCAAAGAAATAAATAAAAAATTAGAAAAAATAGAAGAAAAAATAAGAGAGAGAGAGAAGAGCAACCAGGATGATGAGGGGACTGGAGCCCAAAACTTTCGAAGAATGGTTGCAGGAAATGGATATGTCTAGATGAATGAAAAGGAGGACATGATAGCAGTCTTCCAATATTTGAGGGTCTCCTACAAAGATGAGGGAGTCAAACTATTTTCCAAAAAACCAAAAGGCAAGAGGAGAAGCAATGGATGGAAACTAACCAAGGAGAGAAGCAATCTAGAACTAAGGAGAAATTTCTCAAGCAATTAACCAGTTTGCCTTACGTTGTGGGTGCTCCATCACTGGAGGCTTTTCAAAAAAAGACTGGATAACCATTTGTCTGAAATGATGAAGGGTCTCCTGCTTGAGCAGGGGGTTAGACTAGAAGATCTCGGAGGTCCCTTCCAAGTCTGTTATTCTGTTAAATTGGACGCAAAGGCAATGAGAGGCACAGAAAACATTCCCGAAGCTTGGTTTGATAGCCTCGTGCAATTTCTTACTCCTGAAAACATCTGGATTTCAGGCACCCCGTTTGCATTGAAGATTGTCTTTGTCACCCGTGTCCCACAAGCCGTGAGGTTTGCAAAGGATTCTGGGAAGCAGTTTCCCAAACATGGCAGCATACCTCAAAATTGAGGTACCCTGGGAACAATAACTCAAGACAGTGATCAGTTCCATCCCTGGAGAAGTCAAATGTTTTAGGAGGCCACGTTGAGGAAGAGCTGATCACAGAACTGTCACGTTGGAAGGGACCACACTGAAAAAGAACCAAAAGATGGTCCAGCTTCTTCTTAAAGGCCTCCAGAGATGGAGAAACCACAGTACATACCTCACAGTTAAATGAAATCTTAGTAGTTGCAACTTACGAGCATTTCTGGTCCTTGTTTAGTCTTTATTCCAACTTTATGGAATTGAACATGGCTACTAGGTCTCCCCTTAAGTCTTCTCTTCTTCCGACTGAACATACAGCCTCTCCTCACATGGCATGTTCCCAACTCCATCTATCATCTTCAATGACCTCATCTGAAGCTTCTCTAACCCAACCACCTCCTTTCTCCTGCTGGAAACAAGATGCAAGGACACCGAACCCCAAGTATGATCTCACCAGGCATGAGTAGAGACAATGACTTCATGTGTCTTTGATATAAGTCTTCTAATGCAGCGCAGAAGTGCATTAGACCAGTAGTTTCCATGCTGTTGGCTCATATTCAATTTGCTGTCAACGACCCCGCACAAATCTTTTTCAGATCCAGTGTTCTCCAGCCAGGAATCTCCCATCTTGTGAGGCCTACATTTATTTCCCTCGCTCAAAACTGAACAGTTTCTACTTTTCCACTTTAAGCCCAATCTTCCAACTGGATCCAACTGGTGGAGGGAAAGGAGATTTAAAAAAAAAAATTGGCAGCAGGAATGAGCCCACCGTGAGCTGTTAGTTTCATGTGATTTGTGAAGTCTTTCCTAACTCTAGATCTTTCAGTAGACAAGTCCCAACGTTCCTCCATTGACTTACCTACCCTTATATATCAACCAATTAAATATGAGCCAACAGTGTGTGGTGGCAGCCAAAAAAGCCAATGCAATCCTAAATTGCATTAACAGAGGGATTCAATCAAGATCAAATGAGGTATTAATACTACTCTATAAAACCTTAGTAAGGCCACACCTAGAATCCTGCATCTAGTTTTGGTCACTATAAAAAAGATGTTGAGACTCTAGAAAAAGTGCAGAGAAGAGCAACCAGGATGATGAGGGGACTGGAGGCTAAAACATACAATGAACGGTTGCTGGAACTGGGCCTGGCTAGTCTAGTGAAGAGAAGGACCAGGGGAGACAGGATAGCAGTCTTCCAATATTTGAGGGGCTGCCACAGAGAGGAGGGGATCAAGCTGTTTTCCAATGCACCCAAAGGACAGACAAGGAATAATTTTTAAAAAAATTTGATTTATATGCCGCCCTCCTCCGGAGACTCAGGGCGGCTTACAATGCATTAAGCAATAGCCTTCATACTTTTGTAAATACCTGCTTAGTAGGGCTTTTGGGCCCCCCCTAAGTGGAGTTCTTTTTTTTTTTTACAAAGTCAGCTTATTGCCCCCACAATCCGGGTCCTCATTTTACCTACCTTAGAAAGGATGGAAGGCTGAGTCAACCCTGAGTTGGCCTTCAAGCCAACGTTATCAGGGACCTTTGAGCTATTTTTCTCAGGACAGCAAGGAATTCATTAATCAGTGCGATGACTTGCCTCTAGAAGTTGTGAATGCTCCATCATTGTAGCTTTTAAAGAAAAGACTGGACAACCCTTTGTCTGAAGTGGAATAGTGCTTGAGCAGGGGGTGGAATCAGAAGACATCCAAGGTCCCTTCCAACTCTGTTATTCTGTTAAACTGGGCTTCCCACAAGCCATGTTCAGGGAGAGTCGTTGAGCTGGAAGGGAGAACAAACATTTCTCAAGAGCTATGATGCCTTTACCTCCTGCCAAGGTTAATGGGGCCCTCCGAACTCTTTTCTGTGAAACAAGAATAGCTGGAAGGCAAGCATTCCAGGAGACCAGAGTTTTGACAAAACAAGACCATTAAAAGGGGTTCTGGAAGGCAAGCAGGGCTGACCCACCTCTTACAAAGATGCGGTGAAGCTGTGCTTTTGGAAGCACACTAAATGTCACACAGGGAGGGTCTGGATTCCAGAACTAAGAATTTATCTACCCGTATTTTTCGGAGTATAATATGTTCCAGACTATAAGACGCACCTACCTTTTTTGGGGAGGAAAACATGAAAAAAAAAATCTGCCTCTGCCTCCCAGCAATTTGCCTCCTTGCAGCAAACAGCCTGTTTCAGTTTCAGTTTCAGCACAGCCTGATTATCACAAGAAAAAAAAATCTGCCTCTGCCTCCCAGCAATTTGCCTCCTTGCAGCAAATAGGGCTCGTGGCAATAGGCAATGGCAATGGCAATCCCTGCAGCCTGAAACAGCTGATGGTCGGGAGGCTGATCCAACCTGACAATCAGCTGCTTGTGCTAATCAGGCTGTGCTGAAGCTGAAACAGGCTGTTTGCTGCAAGGAGGCAAATTGATGGGAGGCAGAGACCGAAGGGTGAAGGCCGGCAGGTGGGCGGGGCTACATTTGGTGTATAAGACACACCCAAATGTTCATCCTCTTTTCGGTAGGGAAAAAGTGTGTCTTATACTCTGAAAAATATGGTATATCTTTTTTCCCTAGCAGAAAAGTATCCCAGACTTTTTTCCTCTTTGCTCATGTGCCTTGCATGCATTGTTGGTCGCAGTCAATCCCTAGAAACTAACCGCTAATACAGATAGTCCTCGACTTACAACAGTTCATTTAGTGACTCTTCATAGTTACAATGGCACAGGGGAAAAAGCGATTTAAGAATGTTTCTCACACTTCCAACCGTTGCCTCATCCCCGCGATCATGCGATCAAAATTCAGCTGCTTGGCAACGGACTCGTATTTATGACGGTCTCAGTGTCCCCAGGCTGATGTGATCTCCTTTTGCGACATTCAGACAAGCCAAGTCAATTGAGTGGGGGGGGGGGGAGAGGAGCCAGATTCACTTAACAACCAGGTTACTAATTTCATAGTTGCAGTGATTCACTTAACAATTGTGGCAAGGAAAGTTGTAAACTAGGGCAAAGCTCACTTAACCAACGTCTCACTTAACAACCAAAATTTTGGGCTCTATAAGGGTCGTAAGTCGAGGACTGTGTGTATTACAGTTTTAGCCGCCTTCCAACCTTGCTAATTCCTGTTTTTTCTTCTCCAAGCAATGCTATGATCTCTCGCTTAATCTCTTGACACTCTTACATCAAAATCTAGAAGAGTCGTAAAACAGGCCAAAGTTCATTTAATTGCTTCACTTAGCAAGAAATTTGGAGCTCAACTGTGGTCCTAAGTCAAGGACTATCTGTACTTATTGCAGAGTCTTACGTATTTTCTTGCAACGATGGCTAAAGCTATATTTACAGGTAGACGTCGACTTGCAACCCAAAATGGTTAACAGTTTATCAGAGTTGGAAGGGACCTTGTAGGTCATCTAGTCCAACCCTCCACCCAAGCAGAAGACCCTACATCATTTCTGAGAGATAGCAGTCCAGTATCTTCTCGAAAGCCTCCAGCGATGAAGCTCCCACAACTTCTGAAGGCAACTTCTCTTCCATGGGTTGATGGTTCTCACTGTCAGAAAATTTCTCCTTATTTCCAGGTTGAATCTCTCCTTGTTCAGTTTCCATCCATTATTCCTTCTCTGGCCTTCAGGTGCTTTGGAAAATAGCTTGGCCCCCTCCTCCTCTCTGTGGCAGCTCCTCAAATATTGGAAGATGCTCTCCTGTCTCCCCTGGTCCTTCTCTTCACTAGACCAGCAAGGCCCAGTTCCTGCAACCGTTCATTGTATGTTTTAGCCTCCAGTCCCCTCATCATCCTGGTTGCTCTTCTCTGCACTCTTTCTAGAGTCTCAACGTCTTTTTGATAGTGTGGTGACCAAAACTGGATGCAGGACTCTAGGTGTGGTCTTACTAAGGCTTTATAGTGGTATTAGTACCTCCCTTGATCTTGATTGTTTCCCTCTGTTAATGCAACTTAGGGTTGAGGACTACCTGGGGGCAGGTTCTTTAGATCTTGCAGAGTCAAAAGACGGCTTCCGTCATCATAAGGATGGCTCTGGGCACTTAACAAGGTCCGCCAATCCTAATGAGCATGTCTGATGCTCTTGGCTCAGGGTGAAACATTTATTTAAACATTTAAGTGGCTGTTTTTGCCGTTGTGGAGCCTAAAAGGGGAGTGATTACCTGAATTAAATCCGCTTGCAAGCACCAACCTCTGCAAAGGAAGGATTTCAGTTGGTTGATGAGTCAAATAAACCAGGCAGGTTTGAGGCAAAGCTTCTACCCGCCCGCCGAAGGTGCAAAAATTTATACAGTACCCTGTTTCCCCGAAAATAAGATCTAACCAGAAAATAAGACCTAGCATGGTTTTTCAGGATGCTCGTAATAAGCCCTCCCCCCAAAATAACCTCCAGTTAAAATCATCAGCCAGACACATTTAGAACCCGATTTTCCCCAAAATAAGACGTAACCAGAAAATAAGCCTTAATGCGTCTTTTGAAACAAAGATTAATCTAAAACACAGTCTTATTTTATTGTTTATTGGTTAGATTTATATGCCGCCCTTTTCAGGAGACTCAGGGCAGCTTACAATGCGTTAAGCAATAGCCTTCATACTTTTGTATATACCTGCTTAGTAGGGCTTTCGCCCCCCCAAGCGGTGTTCTTTTTTATACAAAGTCATCTTATTGCCCCCACAATCCGGGTCCCCATTTTACCTACCTCGGAAGGATGGAAGGCTGAGTCAACCTTGAGCCTGGTGAGATTTGAACTTGCAGTAATTGCAGGCAGCTGGCAGCTAAGTGCTACTTTAACAGCACTTTAGTCCGCTGCGCCACCAAGGCTCAGAGAAACACCGGTAATCCTCAACCTGCAAGCACAATTTTTATTGCTAAGCGAAACTGTTGAGCAAGTTTTACCCCGTTTTAAAGCCTTTCTTGCTACAGTTGTTAAATGAATCGCTGTGGTTGATAAGTTAGTCACCCGGTTGTTAAGTGAATCTGGCTTTCCTGTTAACTTTGCTTGTCAGAAAGCCGCCAAAGGGGAACATGGGATCCCGGGCCACTGCAACCGTCTTAAATATGAATCAGTTGCCAAGCATCTAAATTTTTGATCATGTAACTATAGGAATGCTGCAAAGGTCGTAACTATGAAAAACCGGCGTAAGTCACTTTTTTCAGTGCCGTTGTAACTTTGAACGGTCACTCAATGAATGTTGTAAATCAGGGACAACCTGTCCTCGAGTTACGACAATTGAGCCCAAAATTTATGTTGCTCAGTGGAACCTTTGTTAAGTGAATTTTGCCCTGTTTTACCATTCTTCTTGCCACTTAAGTGAATCATTGCACGTGTTAAGTTAGTAACAACTGTTGTTAAGTGAATCTGGCTTCCCCATTGACTTTGCTGGTCAGAAAGTTGCAAAAGGGAATCACTGCAACTGTCATACGTCTGTTGTGGTCCGCCAGCAGCCTGCGGAGCTGGCCGCAGAGTCGGACAGTGAGGAGGCTGAGGAAGAACAGGGGCCAGTCCTGGAGGCTGGGGAGGGCCCGGATGAGGACTCTCTGTCGGAGGCAGAGATGGGGCCAGGGCCATCGGGGAGTGATGTGCGGACTTCAGAGCTTCCAGAGGCTGACAGTAGAGAGGCAGAAGAAGAGGAGGCATAGTTCCTAGTGCACGCATGAGAAGAGCTGCCAGAAGGCAGGAGCAGCTCAAGCAAAGAGGACAACTCAGGAGTAGGGCCAGGAGATGATTTTCCCCTCCCATAAGGCTTAAAAGACTAGCAACAGCTCTTCGGCTCTTTGATGGAAAACAACTGTTGAGAGAATTGCTTCTTGTTTGGCTGCAGTTATTTCTTCTGTTCCTGAACTGTTGCCAAGAAAAGCCTTTGGCAGTTTGCCTAATTATCCCAAGGTCAGAGATAAACTGAAGACTGGTGTTTTAAGGACTTTGCTTTCATTTCATTTAGAATACGCTGAGAACGAGTTAATTCTCAGCTGTTTTAATAAAAGCTGTTTGTTTTTTGGAACTGTTTTGCGTTTAATATCAACTACGTGGGCCTGGGACACAACAAAATCCATGCCAGTTGCCAAGGGTCTCAATTTTGATCGCATGACTATAGGAACGCTGCAAAGGTGGTAACTATGAAAAACAAGCATAAGTCACTTTTTTAAGAGGCGTTGTAACAGTTGTTAAGTACAGGACTACCTGAATAACTCTGTATAACTCTTATTTCATATTCTTTCGTTCTTTCAGTGTTTTGTCTTATAGCTTGAAGTCTCCAATTCCTCTCTGGACTAGACCAGATGCTGCAATGTGCAGCAGATAAACAGAGGCATAGAATCAAAATCACGTGAAGTATTAGTGCCGCTTTATAAAACCCTTAGTAAGGCCCCACCTGCAATACTGCAACCAATTTTGGTCACCATATTACAACAAAGATGTTGAGAGTTTGGAAAAAGTGCAGAGAAGAGCAACTAAGACGATCAAAGGCCTGGAGACTAAAACCATATGAAGAACGGCTCCAGGATTTGGGTTTCGCTAGTCTAAAGAAAAGAAGAATGAGGAGCGACATGATAGATTTCCAATATTTGAGGGGCTGCCGCAAAGAAGAGGGCATCAAATTATTCTACAAAGCACCAGAGGGCAGGACAAGGAACAATGGATGAACACTAATCAAGGAGAGAAGCAACCTTGAATTAGCAATACCAATAGCACTTATATATCGCTTCACAGTGCTTTACAGCCCTCTTCTAAGCAGTTTTTACAGAGTCAGCCTCTTGCCCCCAACTATCTGGGTCCTCATTTTACCAACCTCGGAAGGATGGAAAGCTGAGTCAACCTTGAGCCTGGTGAGATTTGAACTGCTGATAGTTGGCAGAATTAGTCTTGCAATGCTGCATTCTAACCACTGCGCGGGAAGGGAAGGGAAGGGAAGGGAAGGGAAGGGAAGGGAAAGGAAAGGAAAGGAAAGGAAAGGAAAGGAAAGGAAAGGAAAGGAAAGGAAAGGAAAGGAAAAGGAAAGGAAAGGAAAGGAAAGGAAAGGGGGAGAAAAGGTAGAGCAATAGCAATAGCAGTAGAAATAGCCCTTAGACTTATATACCGCTTCACAGTGCTTTCCAGCCCTCTCTAAGCAGTTTACAGAGTCAGCCTCTTGCCCCCAACAATCTGGGTCCTCATTTTACCCACCTTGGAAGGAGGGAAGGCTGAGTCAACCTTCAGCCTGGTGAGATTCTATCTGCCAAACTGCTGCAGCCGGTGATCAGCAGAAGTAGCCTGCAGTACTGCACTCTAACCACTACGCCACCGCAGCTCTTAAGGAGAAACTTCCCAACAGTGAGGACAATTAACCAGTGGAACAGCTTGCCACCAGAAATCGTGGGCGCTCCATCACTGGAGGTTTTTAAGAAGAGACCGGACAGCCACTTGTCTGAGATGGTATAGGTTCTCTTGCTTGAGTAGGAGGCTGGACTAGAAGACCTCCAAGGTCCCTTCCAGCTCTATTCTATTCTAATTCTAATCCACCTGCAAGGTGGAAGTTGGATGATTGGTTGGCTTCTTTCCCCCCTCCCCCCCCCCCCCCACTTAACTCAAAATCATTTCAAGAAGAAATCTGCCAAATCTTGGCAGAGTGATGGTGGAAACAGAAGTGTGGCTTTTGCAAAAAACTAGGACCTTTCAATTCTTACCAAAAAAAACCCCCAAAAATCAGGATGCGAAAGTTGTCCGTTTCTAACCCCGGTGCGAGAAAGTCACCCAAAATTTCCTGCCCGAGGCTTTTGCAAAAAGGAAGTATTTCAGATTTTAAGGTACTTGAGACAGATCTTTACAGTTGCATAATATTTTTTTTTTGTTTTAATTTTAGAAGTTTTCTAAAAAGGAAGATAAAACAAAGACAAAATAAATCAGAGAAAGCTAGAAGGGGAATTTGCTACACCCACCCACTTCGCACTTCTGGAAATATCTTTTCGAGACTTTCAAAATGGGCAACCGATTGTTGTGTGTCAAGCAAACGAAACCACCTTTGCTGGTGTTGAGCTTAAGTATCTCAGCCTTGGTCCTTATCATCAATGGTTCCTTCATCGATCGGCCTCAAAACTGGGGAGAGCAAATACACCCCACCCAAGTGGGGGACCAATTTTAGTAAAATGTGGGATGATGATGTCCTTAAAACAGGAACAAAATAATACAAAATTTCCAGGGAGGGTGCTCCAATCACCAAGAGAGGAAAAATTCTAGTCTCGCCTGAAGCGTGAAAGCCAGCTGGGTGACTTTAAGTCAATCACCAGAAGACTGGGAGTTCTAGTCCCACTTTAGGCATGAAAGCCGGCTGGGTGATTTTAAGTCAATCACCAGGAGACTGGGAGTTCTAGTCCCGCCTTAGACATGAAAGCTGGCTGGGTTACTTTGGTCCAATCACCAAGAGACTGGGAGTTCTAGTCCCGCCTTAGACATGAAAGCTGGCTGGGTTACTTTGGTCCAATCACCAGGAGACTGGGAGTTCTAGTCCCGCCTTAGACATGAAAGCTGTGAGTTCAAGATTGGGACAGCCATTGATCTGGAATGACATAGGGCAGTGATGGCTAACCTTTTTGCCATCGCGTGCCAAAAGCGGGGAGAGCACAAGGGGGTTCGCACATGCCCACATCCATAATTCTATGCACACACACCCCGTGAATGCGCACAACACCCCTCCCCATGTTCACCCTGCTTTTGGCATGCAATGCCACAATGGGCCCAATGGGCCCGTTTTTTCCTCTCCCCAGTTGGGAAACACACTGTTTCCGGCCTCCCCAGGCTCCTAGAAAGGCTCTGGAGTCTGGGGAGAAGAAAAAACGGGTCTTCCCGCCCCCCCACCCCAGGCCCTCTGGAAGCCGGAAACAGCATGTTTCCTGACTTCTAGTGAGCCCAGAAGGCCTGAAAATCAGCTGGCCAGTGCACACGTACACACCGGAGCTGATCTCGTGTGCCCGCTGATGTGGCTCCGCATGCCACCTGTGGCACATGTGCCATAGGTTCGCCATCACGGGCATAGGGTCTCCTATGCCAAGACTCCTTAACCCAAGACTCCACATTACATGTGAATTGGTCTCTACCTCTTAAGCTACATAGAAGTTGCTTTTCCTTCTGGTTGACTTTGCTCTCAACTCTCCAAGTCCCAAAGGCACTTTTTGCAAAAGGCAGGAGGCCGTTGTGGCTAAAAATGTTTTTGCCATGGGCCGGGCCTTTACTGTTTCCAGGCCGGCAATGTGGGCCAGATCTAAGCACCCCGTGGGGCAGATCGGGCCCCGGACCTTCAGTTTGACACCCCTGCCCTAAACCAACCGTGTGAGCTCCTTTTGGGAGCTCACACACAACCATCCAGGGCAGTGATGGTTAACCATTTTGGTGCCGAGTGCCCAAAGCGTGTGCGAATGCACATGCCAGAACCCCCAAAATGCGATGTGAGCGTCCCATCCCCGCATATGCACACGCATTCCCTGAACATGCACCCCCGCCCCCCATTTTGGCTTCCAGGTTGGTGCAGGAGTGTTTCCACGCCCAAAACACCCCGTTGGAACCTGGAAGCCAAAATGGAGTGCGGGGATGCAGCGCGAGCCCATACACCCCATTTTGGGCCTGGAAAACCTCCTGCACCAACCTGCACCCCCCAAGCATGTGGCCCAGACCACGGCCCATGCACGTGTGCGTCCCCCACATGTGCCCCACCTCCATGCAAGAGACCTGAAGACCAGCTGGCCTGCGGGAGGAGCAAGCACATGCACGGTGGAACTGGGCTCGGGTGACGTTTGGCGTGCCCGCAGACAGGGCCCTGCGGGTCACCTGTGGCACGCGTGCCATAGGTTCACCATCACGGATCTAGGGTTTCCATCCCCAGCAACACTCTCTGGAGACAACTCTAAACCAGAGGGCCCCCTCCTTCTAAACTGTAAGCTCAGTCAATCAACTCAGAACCGATTCTCACCACTTTGCAACCCCATCAGCCGAGAGAAGAATATGGGTAATCCTCGATTTACGGCCACAATAGAGACCAGCATTTCCATTGCTAAGCGAGACAGTTGCCAAGCAAGCTTTGTCCCGTTTTATGACCACTCTTGCCAGTTGTTAAGTGAGCCACTGCGGTTGCGAAGTGAGTAACGCGCTTGGTACTAACTTCTGTGAATCTGGCTTCCCCGTTGAACTTTGCTTGTCACTTGACTTTGGGGCACTGCAACCGTCGTAAGTGCATGTCAGTTGCCTGAATTTTGATCACATGACTTGCAACGGTCATTAAGTGTGAAAATGGTCATAAGTTCCTTTTTTCAGCGCCTTTGTAACTTCAGTCACTAAATGAAAGGTTGTAAAAAAATTTTTAAATTTGATTTATATGCCGCCCTTCTCCAGAGACTCAGGGCGGCTTACAATGCGTTAAGCAATAGCCTTCATACTTTTGTATATTTATACAAGGTCAGCTTATTACCCCCACAAACTGGGTCCTCAATTTACCTACCTTAGAAAGGATGGAAAGCTGAGTCAACCTTGAGCCTGGTGAGATTCGAACTTACAGTAATTGCAGACAGCTGATGTTAATCACAATGCTTTAGTCTGCTGAGCCACCAAGCTCTTCAAATTAAAGATTATTTTCTAGAGGAAGATTTAAAACGCTCCCAATATTAGGGTGCCACTAGCTGTGAACACAGTGGCAATTTTACAGCCAGACTGGGCCCATTTATCTCACCTGGGCAAGCAAACTACCTATGCCCAGGTTCAAAGGTCAGTCATTCCTGATTTAATCTGCACCCCAACCATTCAGCCTGGTTGGGTTTGGTACACAAAGCAGATTAACCTGGTTTATATTACTGTGTTGGCATTCACAGGACTCAGCCAACAAAATCACATACCGTGTTTCCCCGAAAAGACCCTGTCTTATATTTTTTTGAACCCTGAAATAAGTGCTTGGCCTTATTGCCATGCACTCAAAAGACCGATTGGGCTTATTTTCAGGGGGTGTCTTATTTTGAGGAAAACAGGGTAATTTAACCCAAACCACATGAGAGTTTAATGCAGAGGTCTTCAAACTTGGCAGCTTTAAGACTTGTGGACTTCAACTCCCAGAATTCTGCCAAGCTGCCAAGTTTGAAGACCTCTGGTTTAATGAGTTTAACTATTAACAATTTAATAATTTAATCCGCATGTTAAGTTTTTTCCCAATCTTGGCAACTTTTAAGACGTGCGGACTTCAATGCCCGTAGTTTTAGCCACTTTGAATTTTTTTAATTTTCACAGACAGGCAAGTTGGAAAATGTATTGCGTTAAGATGCATAATAATAATAATAATAATAATAATAATAATAATAATAATAGCAGCAGCAGCATTTTGGCCCAGCAGTCACTCTGACTTTTTCCTATTGCTTGAACTAAAGCATTGCACAAGGAAACCAAATACAGAACCAAAAACTTAAACTATTAATTAAAAACACGGGTCCCCAAACTTGGCCGCTTTAAGACTTCTGGACTTCAACTCCCAGAATTCCTCAACCAGGAATTCTGGGAGTTGAAGTCCACAAGTCTTAAAGCGGCCAAGTTTGAAGACTTCTGACTTAAAAATTAAAACCACAATTAAAACCTAGGAAGATCTAGCCTGCCACGTGTCAAGCAAGCCTTTAACTATCTCTGCATAAGTTTCTATCTTAACAAGGCAGGCTTGCTTGTTTGGAAAAAATGAACCCACCGATGCTCAAAACAGCAATGACCCCCTCTGCTATTTTCCTACAAACAGGAGGATCCTTTGATTTTTTTCTGCAACCAATATTTGAACACCCACCCCGCAGCTCACCTGCAAACTCAGCCACAATTCATTCACATTCTGCTTGTCAATTTCAAATTGACTTTTTTTGTTGTTTTGGGGTGGTTTTTATTTTTTTGCAAGAGGTTATACACAGAGAAAAAACAGGGCAGGCCAACAGGACTGGCTGCCACCCCCCCACACACACACACACACACAAGCTGGGTCCCACACTGCCAGTGCAAAGCCACGCTCGCTTGCACACTTAAAAAGCTTTTGCTCCAACTTCATGAACTGCAGTTCCCAGCAGCCTCAGGGAGTAAAATACCATTTCCGCAGCCACCAAAAAAATCAGAAATAAAACGCGTGGAGCAGCTCAAGAGGAAGAAACCACCAGAAACAGGAACTCGGATTCCAAGACCTATAAACACTGGCAAAGGCCAAATAAAAGGACACACACACACAAAAAAAACCAACTGCATTTAAATATCATCTATAATCAAGAAACAGTCTAGGCAGCTTTGATAATACAGATCCGATGCCATTCAAAGCTGGCCGCATGCAGGAAGCTTTCACCCCGTTTCTGCTTGTTTGCAAAGGCTGTGTAGTTCAGCTGTTACACTGTGGTTAAAAGGGGGACAAACAAGGTGATTTCCTAAAAGTTGCAATTTCCTTTCTCCGCCTCCCCCCCCCCAAAAAAAACCACACAACCCAGAGAGATCTCAAGCTAAAAAGTTGTCAATTGCTCCATTCAACAGGCCTGCAAGCCGATTCTGCAGTTGAACTCTTCCTTGCTCCAAGATGCATTTGAAGATGCTGACCTGGGTTATAAGTGATTCGGTTTGTTCCATAAACCCCGGTCTGCAAGGATGCACGCTGCACATCTGGGTAGCAGCCACAACTGTCCAATTTTCACACTCAAGGCTTAGCAAGTGATCTGCCACTCACCCCCTGCAGAGTAGGCCCGTTTGCAAGGCAGAAGGTTCAAGCCCAATCAATACACACACAGACACTCAAGAAGGTCCATTCCCACGGCCTAACTAACCCAGTCACCCCCAATGCAGAGGTGAACAAGGTTCAGGCCACCCGAAGACCCCCTGGTTAAGCTTTCTTTACCCAACCCTATCCAACCCAACCAAGATTTCCCTTTTTTTTTTCTTCCAGGTCGCTAACAAAGATGACTTGGTCCCATTCACACAACTCCTGATCAACTCCCATGGGTCCAAGGCCACGACTGCACCTAAAGACTACGGACCCCGTAGGAAGCCTTAAGGCCCAGAGACCCTCCAAAACTTTTCCGTGTGTGTGTAGGGAGCATTTAAAGGAAAAGCACGTCCTTCCACCCACCCCCCAAACACGCAGGCATCCGTATTAATTAAAATTACTCAACCATTTAGCCCTCTAACCCAAGTCTGGGGTCTAGACAGAACTTCCTCTGGTGTGTGGGGAGCAGAAACACCTACCAGAAAGGGGGAAAAAATATGTTTTCCTGCTCGGGCTAGACCCCCCCCTTGCCCAAAACGTTATACACACACGCGCGTGGTTTTCCACGCTCTGTTTTCCCCTGCTGCCACCCCCCCCTTTTTCTCTCCCTCCTGCGGGCGCCCGCTTGCAAATGCAGAGCATTTCCTTCTTTCCCCCCCCCCGCACTTTCCTCTTCAGCCGCCCCAAAAAGTGCTGAAAAGGACTCTCGCCGTTTATTTTTTGCGAGCAAAACCAGTACCTCTATCTGTCTGTATCAATTTTTGTTTTTTTTAAAAAGAAGGGCAGATTTTTACCCTGTGCCTTTTCCGGTTGGTTGGTTTGCTTTTTTTAAACAAAACAAAAAACAAAGCTTGCTACATATTTTATATATATATATATATATTCGCGGAGAGAGAGAGTGAAACAACAACCAAAAACAAAGAGAAAGTGAGCTCCAAGCCACAGCTCGCCCTCCGACCTTACCTTACTGCCCGAGCCGCTCCGTTGCAAGGCCGCTGACCCCTCTTCTTTTCTCTCTCTCTCTCTTAACCCCAATAATAACATACACCAAAAAAAATAAGAATAATTCCTTGGGCTGCGCATCCACAAGACGTCTCCAAATCCGAGCGAAGCTCCCAGTGGAGCGGGTTTTGGGGGTGAGGGGGAGAGGCAAGGGGTGTTTTTTAAGGAGGTTGCAAAAAAAATAAAAAATATTTTGAAAAAATCAAATGAAACACTTAAGCATCAAAAACAAGAAGAAGAAGAAGAAGCCAAAAGCAGATCCAAGCGAACGGTGCCACGCCGCGCTCTTCCTCCCTCGGGGTCCCCCGGAGCAGCTTCCCATGGGCTCGGCGCGGTGCGTAAAAATCCGAGAGAGGCGACCCGGCGCTTGGCTTGGCTTTGGGCTCGGGCTCGGCTGGAAGGGAAAAGCTCCGTCCGCTTCGGGGGCCCGGAAATCTCTCCCTCCTCCGCCTCTCCTAAGATGTCTGAAGCTCCCAGCCGGAGGAGGAGGAGGAGGAGGAGGAGAAGAGGAGGAGACACCAGAGCAGCAACAGCCGCCGACGCGCGCCCCGCAGTTCGTGGCTGCGTTTTTGCAACGGATCTATTTGATTTGATTTTAATTTTTTTATTTTTTTTTTGCAAAGGTTCAACTTTGCGGAGAGCTCCGGCTGGGCTCCGCAGAGGAGGAGGTGGAGGAGGAAGGGAAAGGGAGAGAGGAGGGGAAGGCAGGGAGGGCACCCCCACCCCTTTTTTTTTCCAGCCGCCGCCGCAACAGCAGCAGCAGCAGCGGCAAAGGATTGCTCCCGAGCTGGGGCGCGCGGTTTGCAGCAGCCCTGGCTGGGCACTCTTTAAAGGGACCAACGCCGTCTCCGACACCTCTGACGCTGGGAGGGAGGGGGGAGCAAAGAGTGGAAGGTTAGCCCCCCCCCCCAGTAAAAAAAAAAGAGAGAGAGAGAGTAAACGGAAGGGGAGGTTTGCATGGCAAGCTTGCGCCTCCCCCCCCCCCGTTGCAGCTCTCCAAAAGGAGCAGTGGACCACTTGGATGAAGGGGAGGGGGCTTGGTGGGGAGGGGGACGGAAGGGGTGAGGGTTGGGGGAGAGGGGACCCGCTGGGAGGTGCAGGTCCCGGGAGGCCATTTGCAGGGAGGGGGGGAACTGGAGGGGGCATCCAAGCCAACGAAGACCCCAGGCTTATATGGACTCTGAAGGAGATCCGGGGGTATTCCCGCAGTGGGATTCCAGATTGATTGCACTGACTGAGCCTTAATAGAAGGAGTGATTTGTTTAACAACCATGGCAAAGAAAGGTCGTTGAATCAGGTGCAACTCACTTAACGACCTCTGTCCTTAGCGGCCATTGTGGTCGTAAGTCGAGATCCACCCGTCGTTATAAAAGAAGGGCAGCATCGGCTAAGCCTGGGTAATGCCACCTAGGTACCTTTATTTAGCGTGTTTGCTGTTTTGCAGGATGCAAAGCCACGCGGTGCCAAAAGCCACGCGTGTTCTCATTTCACATGTGACCTTCCTGATTTCCGCTGTCTGGAATAAACCGCGTTCTGCACCCACCCACCCACCCCCGCTATGAATTGCTTAGCGGCGTTAAATCAATATTCATTTATAATCTTCAGCGCACAATTACGGTTCCCTCTCACACAAAACCCATCACTTTCCAGCACCTCCCATCTGTCAAGATATATAATTAGCGTATTACAGCCTATGTATCTGCTAATAACTTTTGCCCAAACCCCTGAGCGAGCTTGAATTAAAAGAGAGCTAATAAGGCATGGCTGCTAATCCATTTACAAGCCTTACGTGTTGGTTCAAACTTCAAAAATAAAGACATACAGGTAGTCCTCGATTTACGACCACGATGGGAAGCAGAATTTCTGTTGCTAAGCAAGGCGGCGGTGGTGAAATGAGTCACCTCTGATTTTTTTTAACTTTTCTCCCAATGGTCGTTAAGTGAATCACATGGTCATTAAATGAATTGCAGACTTACGACCAGAATGGAGACCAGAATTTTTATTACTAAGCAAGGAGGTTGTGGTCACACCTGATTTTATGACTCATTTTGCCATGTGGTTGCTAAGTGTGAATGACAGCAGTTGCTAATTGACTTGTGGGTAGGTTGCCAATGGTGATCATGTGACCCCTGGACACTGCAACCCTCATAAATATTTGCCGGTTGCTGAGCCCTTAAAATTCTGATCATGTGACCCTGGGGATGCTGCAACACTTGTAAGTATGAGGACTAATCATAAATCACTTATTTTCAGCTCTGTTATAATCGCATCAGTAAACAAATGGTTGTAAGATACAGGATCTTCTTTGCACAATTAAATATGAGCCAGCAATGTGTGGCAGCAGCTAAAAAAGCCAATGCAATCCTAAATTGCATTAACAGAAGGATTCAATCAAGATCAAGTGAGGTATTAATACCACTCTATAAAAGCCTTAGTAATTCCACACTTAGACTACTGCATTCAGTTTTGGTCACCACACTATAAAAAAGATGTTGAGACTCTAGAAAGAGTGCAGAGAAAAGCAACCAGGATGATGAGGGGACTGGAGGCTAAAACATACAATGAACGGTTGCAGGAACTGGGCATGGCTAGTCTAGTGAAGGGGAGACAAGAGAGCAGTCTTCCAATATTTGAGGGGCTGCCACAGAGAGGAGGGGGTCAAGGTATTTTCCAAAGCACCCAAAGGCCAGACAAGGAAGAATGGATGGAAATTGATCAAGGAGAGATTCAACCTGGAAATGAGGAGGAATTTGCTGACAGTGAGAACACTCAACCGATGGAACAGAAGTTGCCTTCAGAATTTATGGCAGCATCATCCCTGGAAGCTTTCAATAAGCTTCCAGCCATTTGTCAGAAATGGTGTAGGGTCTCCTGCTTGGGTGGGGGGGTTGGACTAGATGTCCCACAAGGTCCCTTCCAACTGTCTTAATCTGTAATAACACCTGTGATCTATGTTCATCCTTTCCAGAAAATGCCTCCAATTCCAGAATTAAAAATTGGTTCTAGACACTTAGATTGGCCCCACTTTTCTCTCCCCTCCCCATTTTAAGTCGAAATGAATAACAGAAGGGATCTGTAGGCGGGCAGGCTGGCTTGGAAAATTAGTCATTTTTTTTTTAGATGCATTTACCAGCCTGCCTGTATATCGCGCACACACGCACCACAAGACATGTTAATTTCTTAAATATCCACAAAGGAGAATTCCTGGATGCCATTCACCCCTGCAACAACGCTTAGCTTGGAAGTTAGGGAGGAGAAAGGGCCTAATTTTAAAACAGCTAATTCTTACCTGGCAGGATTTAGAAATTGGCTTATGGTTTGGAAGAATCGAGTTGGACTCACCCATCGGAATAAGCTATGGACGGAGTAAACCACAGCAGCTTCAGATTAGATTAACAGCGTGGGAAGGGACCTTGGAGGTCATCTAGTCCAACCCCGCGCTCAAGTAGGAGACATTACACTGTTACTGACAGATGGCCGTCCGGTCTCTTCTTGAAAGCCTCCAATGATGAAGCTCTCACAACTTCCAATGGCAACTTCTCTTCCATGGGTTGATTGTTTTTACTTCTTTGATATTTAAACTATGATATTTAAACAGCATCCCCCAATCTTTCCAGCTCCGTGGACCGGCGGAAGCAGCAGTGATGGGGGGAGGCAGAGGGGATGGTTTCACCACACACGCCACTTTCAAAAATGCAGCTTCTCACGCATGTATGTCCTCGCACGCACTCACCTGCCACTTCTGCAGCCCTGATCTGAACAGGCTGCGGACCAGCACGGGGCTGGTCCGCAGCCTGTGGTTGCGCAGCTGGTCCCCTGGAGGTTGGGGACCCCTGGTTTAAACCGTGAAGAAGAGGCTCCCTCAACCTAACTCATTAAAACGACGTGATTGGATCAGGGGTGAAATGTAAAATTTGTTATGACCGGTTCTGTGGCCGTGGCTTGGTAGTGGGGTAATGTGACTGGGTGGGTGTGGCTGACTTTTTTTTTTTTTTTTAACTTTTCAAAGCATTTTTTCTAATGCTTTGAAAAGCCTCTCTGCCGATCAGGCAACTCAGCTGGGATTGTCAGAGGTTGCCTTGGCCAAGAGGTTGCAGAAAAAAATGCTTTAAAAAGCCTCTGATGATCCCAGCTGAGCCGCGCGATCATCAGAGGCTTTTTTTTACAACTTTTAAAAGCATTTTTTCATCGGAAGAGGTTGTAGAAAAAATGCTTTTAAAAGTTAAAAAAAAAAGCCTCTGATGATCCTGCGGCTCAGCTGGGCATGGTGGGGGAGGTGCAGGGATTTTTGCTGCCGGTTCTCCAAATCAACCACCGCCATCGCTACCAGATCGGACGATCCAGTCCAAACCGGGAGCATTTCACCTGCCCTCTGGAATGACCTACCCCCGAAGATACGCAGGATATCAGACCTCCAGACATTTCGTCGGGCCCTTAAAACCCATTTGTTCCATCTAGCCAGGCTGGCTTGATCCCATCCTCTGTTTTAAATTGTAATTGTAAATTGGACTGTTTTAATTGTCGGCCGAAAATATTTAATATTTTTTAATTGGTTTTAATTTTTGTATATCATGTTTTATTCTGGCTGTTCACCGCCCTGAGTCCGCAAGGAGAAGGGCAGTTTATAAATTGAAACAAATAAATAAATAAATAAATTTCATCCCTGGATTGGATCAATAAACTTCAGGATGACTCTGACACATTTAATGAGCCTGCCTAATACAGGTACGCTAGTCCTCAATATAGGACCGCTTGATTTGTGCAACAACGCCGCCACCTTCGTTCTGAACCACAAAGCACAAGAACATCTTCGTCTTGGACTTACAACCGCTTGATTCCTGCAACAACGCCGCACAGAACTCCGTTCTGAACTGTGATTCACAAGAGCGTCTTTGTATCCTTGTATTCTGCCCAAACCAGGCCTTGTTTGCAGGGCTAAACGTGGCTTGTTTGCTGGGGGTGGAGGTGGGGCGTTTCAGCATGAACACAACTTCAGGCTCGGCATGTATTTAAAGACAACCGATATCCATGGGGGCTAAAAGGCACACTTGCAAGAAGTTATTTGCAGGGGGGGCACAAGCCCTTTGCAGGTGCCCGCTTGAACCGGAGGGGTCCTTGGCGCTCTCTGATCTTGGCTGCTTTCTTTCCGATGTTTCATTCGCCAAACTAAGGAAAATCATCAGTGCTAGAGAACAAGCTAGATGACCTCACTAGCCCTGATGATGTTTCCTCATTTGAGTAGTGAAACATGTGCAAGGAAGCCATCAATCTCAGAGCGCACCAAGGACCCCTCAGTCCTCCTTCCTCTTCCTTCTCCTCTACTCTACAAACCCCTCTCCCTTCTAGCCGTGATGATGTTACTTAGTATGGTCATGAAACATCTTTTTTTTAAAATTTGATTTATATGCCGCCCTTCTCCGGAGACTCAGGGCGGCTTACAATGCGTTAAGCAATAGCCTTCATACTTTTGTATATATTTATACAAAGTCAGCTTATTGCCCCCACAAACTGGGTCCTCAATTTACCCACCTTAGAAAGGATGGAAGGCTGAGTCGACCTTGAGCCTGGCTAGGATTGAACTCGCAGAATTACAGGCAGCTGGATGTTAATTGCTGCCTTTAGTAGCAGGCATTAGCCCCCTATGCTACTCAGGCTCCTGCAAGAAACCCAACAAGTACAGAGAGCACCAAGGATCCCACAATCGTCCTTCTCCTCCTCCTCCCTCCTCCATCTTCTTCTCCACGAATCCCACTCCGTTCCAACACTGATGATATTACCTAGTTGGGTAATGAAACGTCGGCAAGAAAACAAGAAAGCTCAGACGGCACTAAGGACTCCGCGGTCCTCCTCCTCCTCCGCCACACCACAACCAACCCCATTCCCTTCTAGCACTGATGATGTTACCTGGTTGGGTAATGAAACGTTTCAGAGAAACCCACCAAGCTCAGTGAGCACCAAGGACCTCCTCATTTCAACCCCGAGTTACAAATACTCTTCCTTTTATCGGTATACCTGAAGCTGTGCACACACTTCCTGGGATTTTGGCTCTTGTGCAAAGCAGGAATTTCATGGCCTAATTCTGGCCGCAGCCCAAAGCAGCAACTGACTCAGCTGTTCTGCTATGGAGCTGGCTGGCTGGGTGGGTAGGAGATGTGTTTGTGAAGCAGGGGAGGGGGGGAAGGGGAAGGGTCTGGGAATGAACTCACCCAGGCAAACAATCTGCCTCTGCATTTATGGCCCCTTGCCAAGGCCGCCTACAGACCCTTTGATCGACCTCAACGCAGCTTGGCCAAAAGAGAGAGGCCGGTCTGCCTCTGCTGACTGAGGCCAGGGGTGGGGGGAAGCCAGGACAAAGGTGCCTTTGTGGGGGGGGGGGCTTTTACCCCTCCTGTTTGGCTGGGGTCCAGCAGAAGCAAAGAACCAGCCCTTCAATCTCCAAAGGACTGGAGCGGAGCCGGGCATGGAAACTTTCCAGGGAGAGAAAGCTGTGGGGTTTTGTTCTCCAAAAAAGGAAGAGCGGCTGAGCGAAGAGGGAGGGAGGGAGGGAAATCCAGGTGGGGGAATCACCTTGGGCGATCTGGCTGCACGCAAGGGGTTGGCGGGAGGAATCGATCCCCTGCTGGTAACCGAGAGGAAAAGGCTTTGTTAGAATAAGCACAATTGGAGAGGGAAGAAAGGGAAAGATGAGAGAGGAAGGAAGGAAGGAAGGAAGGAAGGAAGGAAGGAAGGAAGGAAGGAATATGAAAAGGAGAAAAAAGGGGGAAGGAAGAGAGGGGGAGGCAAATGAGAAAAAGAAGGAAGGAAGATGAGAGGGAGGGGGAGGCAGGAAGGAAGGAAAATGAGAAAAAGGGAGGAAAGGAGGAAGGAAGAAATATGAGAAAGGGGAAAGAAGAGGGAGGAAGGCAAATAAAAAGGGAGGAAGCTGAGAGGAAGGAAGGAAGGAAAAAGAAAATGAGAAAAAGAAGGAAGGAAGGGGAGGGGAGGGGGAGGCAGGAAGGAAGGAAAATGAGAAAAAGGGAGGAAGAGAGATGGGGGGAGGGAGAAAAGATAGGAAGGCAAATGAGGGAGGGAGGGAGGGAGGGAGGAAGATGAGAGGGAGGAAACCAAGGGGGAAGGAAGGAAAGAAGGAAGGGAAAGGAAAGGAAGATAATCCAAAAAACCCCCATGTATTCTAAAATGAACCACGATTCTCAGATTGCAAAAAAAATCTGCAGGTTGGCTCAGGGCCAGGGGCGAACCAAGGCCCTCCGTGCTCCTTCCTGGGATCTGAGGCTGATGGGTGGCATTCCTGTCATGGCTCTCTGATAGTCTGCCCGAATTTTGCAACCGTTTTTTTTTTTCAGCTGGCTCTGATGGATCCACATTTTCCACTCCGCTGCTCCCAATTGTTCAGAAATTGCAGCTCACACCCCCCCGTAACCCCATCAGATTCCCCCGCCCCTGCCTGCGCATCCCCCAGAGGTGCGCTTTGCCACAAGTTTCACATCTGCACATCAAACCAATAAAAAGAGCAGGTTCTTATTAAAGCCTTGGCAGAGCTCCAGAAAGAATTTGGAAAAGGCGTTTTTGGAGCCCTTCACCAAAGAATCGCCTTTGGTGAAGAAGGTGCAAACTCAAACCGGTAAATAATTAATAATAATAATAATAATAATAATAATAATTAAAAAAACAAACAAACAAACTGAATACCTATAACGCCATGACCGCGTTGCTAAGATCATTCACTGGAAATTGTGCCAGAAGTTTGGATTTGAGTACAGCAAAAACCACTGGGAACATCAGGTTGAGAAAGTTTTAGAGAATGAGAAACTCAAGATCTTGTGGGACTTTAGGATTCAGACTGACAGGCACTTGGTCCACAACACACCTGACATAACAGTAGTTGAAAAGAAAAAAGTATGGTTCATTGACATGGCAATACCTGGTGATGCACGGATTGAAGATAAGCAGCAAGAAAAAATCACGAAGTACTGGGACTTGCAAATTGAAGTTGAGCGACTGTGGAAAAGGAAATTGTGTGTTGTCCCGATTGTAATTGGAGCCCTTGGAGCAATACCCAAAGGGCTACCCCGCTATTTAGAAATTCTAAATTTACCGGACTTGAACATTTTGACTCTACAAAAAACCACCTTACTCAGAACAGCTTACATCCTCCGACGATACCTTAACAGTTCCTAGGTCCTTGGTTAGGACTCAAGCTGCTGAGCTATTAACCAGCCTCAAAGACTGTGAATCTCACTACAGATTAACCAATAATAATAATAATAATTGGACCCCAAATGCAGACTCTGCAAAGAAGCGGATGAAACCATTGATCATATACTGAGTGGTTGCAAGACAATAGCTCAGGCTGACTAAAAACAATGCCATAACACAGTCGCTCAGATGGTCCACTGGAACTTGTGTCACAACTACCATCTGCCTGTAGCAAAGAATTGGTGGGATCATAAGTCTGAAAAAGTGCGAAAAAGTCAAAAATGAGCATGCAAAACTACTGTGGGGCTTCCAAATACAGACTGACAAAGTTTTGGAACACAATACCCTGGATATCACAATTGTGGAGAAGAAAAAAATGCGGATTGTTGACATTGCCATACCTGGTGACAGCAGAATCGACGAGAAACAACTTTAAAAAGTCAACAAATGTCAGAACTTGAGAATCGAACTGCAGAGATTCTGGCATAAACCAGTGCAGGTGGTCCCAGTGGTACTCGGCACACTGGGTGCTGTGCGGAAAGACCTAGGCAAGCACTTAAAAACAATTGGTGCTGACAAGAGCTGACATTGGTCAGCTGCAGAAGGCCACCTTACTGGGATCTGCTCGCATAATCTGCCAATACATCACTCAGTCCTAAATGGTTGGGAAGTGTTCGACTAGTGATTTGGGATACGAAATCCAGCATGATTATCTCATTTGCTGTGTATACTGTCAATAATAATAGTAATAATAATAACCCAATTCTCTTTATTAAATTTGTTGTATTCCCCCTCATCAGCAGGCCAAGCAGGCAACCATGATTAGAAAATGGTTTGATTTTGTTGAAGCTCTCCAAGGTCCCTTCCAACTCTGTTATTCTGTTATTATTCCTCCTCTTCTTCCTCCTCTTCCTCCATCAGGGAGATTTGAGGGGAGGGGGGAAAAAAACCAGCATCTCTGTTTTCCTTCAGTGCAACCAAAATGAAGCCGGAGTTGAATTTCCCTGGGAGAAAATAAATGACCTCTTCTTTTAAAAGGGGCAGACAGATGCTCTGGTTTTCCATCTTTAGCATCAAAGGAAGCCTGAAAATCAGCCTAGCATGAAAAGGATCAATGGCTGGATCAAGGTGAACCAGCAGGCAAAAAGAATTTGATGGGCAGTGGTCACAATGAGAAAAGTGGGGAAACCCACACGCCTGAAGTCAAACATAGCAATTTTAACCCCCCTTTAAAGATGGAAGGTTGCACGCTCATAAGATATCCAGGAGTCCAGAAGTGCTAAATATATTTATTTATTAAATTGATTTATTTCTAAATGTTGGAGTCAGAAGAAGAGGTGGGTTTCAGCAGTTCTGGAGAACCGGTAGCGGAAATTTTGAGTAGTTCGGAGAACCGGTAGTAAAAATTCTGACTGGCCCCACCCCCATCCATTCTCTGCCTCCCAAGTCCCAGCTGATCGGGAGGAAATGGGGATTTTGCAGTATCCTTCCCCTGGAGTGGGGAGGGAATGGGAATTTTGCAGTATCCTTCCCCTGCCATGCCCACCAAGCCACACCCACCAAGCCATGCCACACCCACCAAGCCACATCCACAGAACCGGTAGTAAAAATTTTTGAAATCCACCACTGGTCTGAAGTCAAAAATAACAACCCCCCCCCTACTCTTTAAAGATGGAAGGTTTCCCACTCATAAGATATCCAGGCATCCAGAAATGCTAAATGTATTTATTTATTTAAATGTATTATTTATTTGTAATTGTTGGAGTCTGAAGTCAAAAATAGCAATTTCCCCGCCTTTAAAAGAAGGAAGGTTGCCCTCTCATAAGATATCCAGGAATCCAGAAATGCTAAATGTATTTATTTATTAAACGTATTTATTTGTAAATGTTGCGGAGTCTGAAGTCGAAAATAGCAAATTTTTTCCCTCTTTAAAGATGGAAGGTTTCCCGTTCATAAGATATCCAGGAATCCAAAAATGCTAAATGTATTTATTTATTAAACGTATTATTTATTTCTAAATGTTGGAGTCTGAAGTCAAAAATAGCAAAATTTCCCCCTCTTTAAAGAAGAAAGATTGCCTGCTCATAAGATATCCAGAAATGCTAAATGTATTTATTTATTAAATGTATTCATTTATTTGTAAATGTTGGAGACTCTTTAGCAAAGATCTCAAATTCACTTCCTGAATGTGTAAAAGATTAAGCTGAGGCTGGGAAGACAAAAAAAAAAGTTATTTTTGAACACAAGTTAAGTTAAACAGATGGGAAAATGCTATTAGGAGCTCATCAAGTGAATAAATCAACTCTTAATCCACTGTGCAAACTTTCCAGAAAAAAAAAAAGGTTCAGGAAGAGGCTGTGCTAATGATCTTGGTCATAAAGATGGGTTGGAGTCTTCGTATCTCAGATCTGAAATATTGGCACTATCATTTATTTTTAAATATATATATTGGTAATGCTCTGTAATTAAGAGGTTTGAGATCTCGGTAATCACCAGAAACCAGGATATGGCCAAGGTCTCTTTTCATCAAGAATATTGAGAGCATCTGTCAGTCATGGAGAACCAATGTTGGTTGGGTTGGATGATGAATTTCCAATAGTGGTTGAGTTTATCAAGCCAACATACAAATTCTTTGCTTTTGATACTTTGGGTCACATGAAGCCAGTTATCATGGTTTGTCATTCTAGCTTATGGCTTGCTTGCTTGGCTAAACTCAGCCATCTAGGGCAGTGTTTCTCAACCTGGGTAACTTCAAGATGTGTAGTCTTCAACTCCCAGAATTCCTCAGACAGCATGACTGGCTGGGGAATTTTCGGAGTTGAGGTCCATAAATCCTGAAAGAGGGATTCTGGGAATTAAAATCCACAAATCCTGAAAGGAGAATCTTATGAGCTAAAGTTCACAAATCCTGAAAGGGGGATTCTGGGAATTAATGTCCACAAATCCTGGTGGGTGAATTCTGGAAGTTGACGTCTGTGACTGCTGGCAAGGGAATTCTGGGAGTTGAAGTCCACAAGTCTTGGAAGGAGAATTCTGGGAGTTGAAGTCCACGAATCCTGGTGGGTGAATTTTAGAAGTCCACAAATTCTATCAGGGGTATTCTGGGCATTGAAATCCACACATCTTCAAGTTATCTAACTGAAAAACACTGATCTAGGGTATCTTCAATAAGCTACAACTGAAACAGCCTATAATATTTAAGGGAAGCAGAAATGTCTAGAGATCAAGACACGTATTCAGGATGGCCCCTCAAGGATTCTGCAGCTTTCTCTCTGTGCTTATAACCCATCTCCAGCCAGCTTTTTCCACATCCGCCTCCCTTCCACTATCACACTTGGCCTTTTGCGTGGACTCCCTCGCCTCCTTCAAGCGTGGCCTGTTTTCAGCATTCCGTACATGTGCAAGAGCTCCACCAGAATCCAAAACGGCCCTGCCAATTTTGACAACTTTTTACGCACACACAAAATATTTGAAACAGGACTTTGGCTTTATATCTTTGGCTTTTCCCAAACCGAGCCCCCGTTTTCTCTCATCTTGCAAACTTTCCTTCGGCCATCCCAAAGGACCAGCAACCTCAAAGTGCGAGCACATTTTGAGGAAGGGGGAAAGAAAAAGAAAGAAAGGCCACATCAATTGGCTTCCAGCCTCAAGCTTGTCAATTACAGCCTTGACAGGCTGCGCAATTGACTCACTCAGAAGTTGCAACTGATTTGCGCTGGGCCCAATCAGATCCACGCAGCAGAAAGGAGCGCAATCCTGTCCCACCAATATGCCTTCCTTGACACCCACCTGTCTGCAAAGGAACATTGCATTTGCACCTGGCATTCTTTTTTCTTAAAATTATTTTTAAAATTTGAAATTTTCTACGCACTGTGGAAGGCCTCCTGGTGGAATGGAAATTTTGCCTTGTGGGTGCTCAAATTAGATATCTTAATGTTTTTTTTTTATTGTTTTATGTTTTTTTTTTCCACTGTTTTTACTGTTTTAAAATGTTTTTTAAGATTTTAATTGTAGTATATGTTTTTGAATTGTGAGCAGCCCAGAGTCATTTGCTGAGATGGACAATTATAAAAAATCAGAGATAGATAGATAGATAGATAGATGATAGATAGATAGATGATAGATAGATAGATAGATAGATAGATAGATAGATATAGATAGATAGATAGATTAGATAGATGATAGATAGATTAGATAGATAGATAAATAGATAGACAGACAGATAGATAGAGATAGAGATAGAGATAGAGATAGATAAGAAGAGAGAGGGGGAAAGATGATAAATTAGGAGAGAGGGAGAGAGAGGGAGAGAGATGATAGATAGATGATAGATAGATAGATAGATAGATAGATAGATAGATAGATAGATAGATAGATAGATAGATAGATAGATCAATCGATGGATAGATAGATAAGGGAGAGGGAGGGAGGGATGATAACGGATGGATAGATAGATATAAGGTAGAGAGAGGGGGGAGAGAGAGAGAAGATAGAGAAGATAGAGAGGGGGGGAGATGATAGACAGACAGACAGACAGACAGACAGATAGATAGGTAGATAGATAGATAGATAGATGCATGCCAAGAGTTGACTCCTTCCAAGCCAAGGAATTTTGCAAGCGGAGTGACACGTAAACTCTCTGCCCGTAGTAAATGTATTACTCAACATTCCATGGGAGTGAGCCAAAACAAGAGGGGAGGGGGTTTTAGGGAGGAATATTCAGGCAGGCTGACAAGATGAATTAGTAGCTGCAAGAGCCCCCACCCAGCTGCGGGTTAGGCTGCCCTCCAAATCCCCAGAAAAAAAAGTCGCAGTTTTCTTCCTGCAGCTCTGCCAACCAGCCTCCCCAGATTCCATGCTAAATTAATTTTCCAGAAAGGGGAAAAGTTGATGGAGAGGAATGGAATGTGAGAAGAGTTTCCCAAACTTTGTTCCAGCACCTTCCCGGCCTGTAAAAAGTTTCCCCTCCGGGTTAAAGAAAACTGGACAAGGAGCCAGCCGTGGGGCAGGAGGACCCCTTTTACAATGAAAATGTCGATTGTTTTTCACAGATCCAGGGACCCCTTTCAAAAGCAAATCGAGGGTTGCCGCCAAGGCCTTGGGGTGTAATTTGTTTAGGGAGAAATCAGCACTTGCTGTAAGGAAGAATTGTTTTAAAAAAAGGAAAATCCTTCCCCTCTTTGGAGCAATTCTTTTCCACAGAAGAAGCTTCTGTGGGTTGGCATCCGGAAGGAAATTTGAGCTATTTTCCCTCGCCTCTATTAGAGAAAAACAAACTTTCTCGGCCTGTTTGACTGCCAAAATCTTTCCTCAGCTCCTTCGAACAACTCCCTTGTCCTAGCGGTTCCCTGAGCGCCATAAGGACTAGAAACCTGACTGTTGGACCTAGTGGTTCCGACCACCATAAGGACTAGAAACCTGACTGTTGGATGTAGTGGTTCCGACCACCATAAGGACTAGAAACCTGACTTGTTGGACCTAGCGGTTCTTGACCACTATAAAGACTAGAAACCTGACTGCTGGACCTAGTGGTTCCTGATCACTATAAGGACTAGAAACCTGACTGTTGGACCTAGCAGTTCCCAACTACCATAAGGTCTAGAAACCTGACTGTTGGACCTAGCGGTTTTTGACCGCCATAAGGACTAGAAACCTGACTGTTGGACCTAGCAGTTCCCAACTACCATAAGGACTAGAAACCTGACTGTTGGACCTAGCGGTTCCCAACAACCATAGGGACTAGAAACCTGACTGTTGAACCTAGCAGTTCCCAACTACCATAAGGACTAGAAACCTGACTGTTGGACTTAGTGGTTCCTGACCACCATAAGGACTAGAAACCTGACTGTTGGACCTACCGTGTTTCCCTGAAAATAAGACCCTGTCCTATATTTTTTTAAACCCTGAAACAAGCGCTTGGCCTTATTTTCAGGGAGGTCTTATTATTTTGGGGCGCATGGAGGAAATCAGAGGAAATGGCAGGGACCAGCTGTGCATGCATTTAAATGTTTTCAGGGGGAGTTTATTTTAGTGCATGCGCTCAAAAGCCCAATTGGGCTTATTATCACGGGATGTCTGATTTTCGGGGAAACAGGGGTAGCAGTTCCTGACCACCGTAAGGACTAGAAACTTGACAGTTGAACTTAGTGGTTCCTGACCACCATAAGGACTAGAAACCTGACTGTTGGACGTTGACACAACGACGAGGCCTGACTCAAAGGCACATCATTAGAGGAAGAATGGCTGAGGGGGGCGGCAGAGGAAAGCATTCGACCTCCACTTCCTCTCACACGTTCAGCTGCACAATTATTGCCTGCATTTTCCTGGTCTTGCAAAGCAAACAGAGGACAGAGACAGAGGTCCCCCTGCAAATCGAGCTGCACAACAACAACAAGAACACCCTCAACTAGGAGCTCCTTCTCGCCCTTGAAGCAATTCACAAATTACAAGGTCGAAACCTGCAGCCGAGGGCCGTGTTTTCCTTTTCTCTAGTCACTAGGTCCGCTTTGCCTTCCCATTGATCACTGGATGATGGATGGAAGCGGCAGACCCTATAAAATTAAATGACCCCTTGGTGGACGCCATCCTCCTTCGGAGTAAAGATTAAGTACCAAGTACTGCTTCCTCTCTGTGGGTTGTTACTCCACTCAGAAGCCTGCCTTGCCGGTGGATGCATTGAGAAATCTTCCCATTTTTCTCTCAGCCGAAGAAGGAACCGAAACTATTTCATAGCTATATATGGCTTATTTGTCATTCTGAACCTGTGTGATTACCGTATTTTTCGGAGTATAAGACACACCTTAGTTTTGGAAGGGGAAGATAAGAAAAAGGCTGATTGGCGGGTGGATCGGCCTCCAGGAATACCCCCAATCAGCTGTTCCCAGCGGTGAATTTTAGCAACATGTTCGTTGGTTATGAGCTCTGTGCCTTGCTTTTTTTTCTGCCTCTGAAACTTCTGAAACTCCGTTTCAGGAAAAAAAAAAACATTCTGCCTCTGAAAGCCTCCGAAACAGAGCTTCAGAAAAAAAGCCTCTGAAACTTCAGCAGCTTTTTTTCTGAAGCTTCCTTTCAGAAGCTATTTTTTCTGAATCTCTGGAGGCTTTTTTTTTCTGAAGCTTCGTTTCTGAGGCTTTTTTTCTGAAGCTTTGTTCTGGAGGCTTTTTTCAGCCTCTGAAACCTCCGTTTGAGAGGTTGGACGGGGATACAGTTGGAGGATAAAACGCACCCAGATTTTCATCCTCTTTTTGGGGGGAAAAGGTGCGTCTTATACTCTGAATATATATATATATATAGGTCTTTGGTTATTCGGGTCTTCTCCCGCGTAAAATTGGAAGTGTCTTGCGACGTTTTGACGAAGTCTCATTCATCATCTTCAGGCTGGTGTTCTCGGCTTCGTGCTTCCAGGAGCAATGTGAGATCGCAGCTGTCTCTTCCTTTTAACTGCTAGTGGGGGTGCCAAGACACTTCCAATTTTATGCAGGAGAAGACCCGAATAACCAAAGACCAACATACAAACACCCGCGAAAACCTCAGAAAACATTATATATATATATATATATATATATATATATATATATATATATATATATATATATATATATACACATATATATATCTGTGCTTCTTCTTTAGCCTTGCTTTTGTTTAAATCCAAACTCTTAAGAACAAACAAACAAACTTTAGGAAAACTTGGTGTTCTTTCCTTTTGCAGTCTGGACCGTAAACTTGGTGCCTGTTAAATGTCCTTAAAAATAAAATAAAATAAAATATAGATACCATCATTCCAGCTTCTCCATCCGAGGGGCCTGCTCTGTGAGCACAGCAGGAAAACGGTAAAAGTAACAGTAACAGAGTTAGATTTAGATTTATTGGATTTATAGGATTTATATACCGTCCTACTCCCGAAGGACTCAGTTGGAAGGAAAACGTGACTTAGAACCGGCCCTCCCGCTCATAACTGTCGCAACATCCCATGGTCAGGAGCTTGGCAACCAGCATGCATTTGCCACAATCTCAGCATCCCACGGAAGTTTTAGTTCCCCTTTGGGTACAGCACACATTTCCAGACTCCAGAAGGAACCCCAGTGGCTGTTGGCCTGACCACCTTCAGCATGCGAGTCCTGATGTCCTGCCCAGAAGCCGACTTGACCCTCGAGCCCATAGAAACATACATAACAAACATTCATTTTTGCAGCTATTAAGATTGTTGGATGAGCAGGTAGAAAAACAGCCAGGGAAGTGTTCGAAGCCTGGGAAACAAGGAGGGCTGATTTGCCACCAGTTTTAAGAGGCGAGGGCTTGGCAGGAAACAACAGCCAACGACTTAGTAGCCAGACATCAACACCCCAATCAACAATAACAAAAAAAAGCCACACACAATTGGACACCATATCAATACCAGACGCAGAACAACTCAAAAGACACACTCTTCTAGAGAGAAGTTCCTTGAGGATGGGATCCAGCATGAGTCCGAAAGCTCGGAAGAGTAAATCTCTGCTTCCTTGGTGACTGACCCAGATTGGATCCTATAACATGCCGTATTTTTCGGATTATAAAACGCACCTAAGTTTACAGGAGGAAAACAAGAAAAAAATAGATTTTGGCCTCTGCACGTCGTGTTTTCGCCCTCCCCGGCCCCCAGAAGCACTCTGCAGTGCTCTGCATGGCCTGTTTATGCCAAAAACATACCTGTTTTTGGCCTGCAGAGTGCTTCTGGGGGCCGGGGCGGGCAAAAATGCAACCTACAGGGGGCTTGGGAGCCCAAAAATGGGGCCGTTTTTGGCAAAAACGGGCTGTGCAGAGCACTGCAGAGTGCTTCTGGGGCCTGGGGAGGGTTCAGGAGGCCAAAATACCCATATTCGGTTAATAAGATGCACTGAAATTTTCACCCATTTTTAGGGGGGGGAAAGGTGTGTCTTATTCTCCAAAAAATACGGTACATTTCCAGGCTCCAGGACAAACCCAATGACTGTTTGCCTCACCCTCCTTCAGAATGCGAGTCAAGATAGTCTTCAACCATTCATTTAGTGACCGTCCAAAGTTACGGCAGCACAGCAAAACAGTGACTTATGACCATTTTTCACAATGACAGTCTTTGCTGCATCCCCCCACGGTCACATGGAAAAACTGGTTCAAATTTATGACCGTTGCTGGGTCCCCAGGTCATGTGGTCCTCTTTTGCGACTAGCAAAGGCAGTGGGGAAGCCAGGTTCACTTAACAACCATGCCCAGAAAGGTTGTAAAATGGAGCAAAACCCACTTCACAAATGCCTCCCTTAACGACAGAAATTTTGGGCTCCTCGGCAGTCCTAACTCGAGGACTAACTACCTGCATTGCACAGCAGCCAACCCCGGTCCTTCAGCCCATGAAAACGGAGCGATGCTCAAGACGGAGCCGAACTCCTGTTCCCCTTGGGGTGTAACACACATTTCCAGGCTCCAAAACAAGCCCAGGGCTGGCCTGATTTCCCTCACCCCTCCAATTGGACATAATTTCCACCCGATTGTGCCAAAAAAGCCCTCTGGGGAGGAAGCTCCGATTGTCCCCGTCCTTCAATCCAGACTGAGGCGGAAGGGAGATTTCTTTTTCTTCTGAGTCAACAGCTGAGCTACAAATAGATCGGAGCCTGCAGGGGGGATTTCTCGAGAAAAGGCAGCTGCCGAGACACATAGGACTTTTTTTTATCTATATGCAAAGCAGGTGGAGAGAGGGAGGGAGGAAGGGAGGGAGAGAGAGGGAGGAAGGGAAAGAGGGAGGGAGGGAGAGGGAGGAAAGGAAGGGAGGGAGGGACGGGAAGGGGGGAGAGAGTGGGAGGAAGGGAGAGAGGGAGGGAGGGAGGGAGGGAGGGAGAGAAAGAGGAAGGGAGAGAGGGAGGGAGGGATGGAGAGGGAGGGAGGGGGGCAGAGGGAGGGAAGAAGGGAGGGAGGGCGGGAGAAAGGAAGAAAGGGAGAGAAAGGGAGGGAGGGGGGAGAGGAAGGAAGGAAGGGAGAGAGGGAAGGAGGGAGAGTGAGGGAAAAAGGGAGGAAAGGTGGGAGAAAATGGAGGAAGGGAAGGAGAGGGAGAGAAGAAGGGAGGGAGAGGGAGGGAGGGAGAGGGAGGAAGGAAGGAAGGGAGAAAGGGAGGGAGAGGGAGGGAGGAAGGGAGAGAGGGAAGGAGAGAGGAAGGAAGGGAGAGGGAGGGAGGTAAAAAGGGAGGAAGGGAAGGAGAGGGAGAGAGGAAGGGAGAGGGAGGGAGGGAGGGAGAGGGAGGAAGGAAGGAAGGGAGAAAGAGAGGGAGGGAGAGGAAGGGAGGGAGGGGGGAAGGAAGGAAAGAAGGGGGAGGGAGGGAGAAGGAAGGAGGGAGAAGGGATTAAAGAGCAGCTAGGGGGAAACTGAGGATGTAAGGGGTGTTTTATTCATCTGATGGAACACAAGGTACTATTAAGGCCATCAAAGCTTTGTCCTCTGCGGGAGCAAAAATTCCTGAGAGCCAGATGACGCCAGGAACCAAGGAGAAACTTCCTAACAGTGAGGACAGTTAACCAGTGGAACAGCTTGCCACTAGAAATTGTGGGCGCTCCATCACTAGAGGTTTTTAAGACTGGACCGTCGCTTCTCTGGAATGGTTTAGGGTTTCTGTCAGATGTTGTGCGTGTTCCATCCCCGTACGTGTTCAAAAAGAGATTGGACAACCATTTTTTTTGGAATGGTGTAAGATCTCCTGCTTGAGCAAGGGGTTGGACTAGAAGACCTCCAAGGTCCCTTCCAACTCTATTATTCTGTTATTGTGAAGCTACATTAACAGAATCTTGCACGTCTGAAGGTATAATTCTCCTGCGGTCTCCTTTATAGCCTGAGAAACTAGGAGGGATATTTCCCGAGCTTTTCCTCCACCCGTTATACAGCTGTGGGGCTCTGCGGTCTGTTATCTGACTACTCCCTCGGCAGCATCTCTTCGCCCCGTCTCCCCACATGCTCTTACACCCTCGCCTTTCTGAGCAACAAGAGCTGTGAGTGAATTGCCTCCACTCTGGATTTTGCCTGTTGTTGGGGTTTTTTTTTTATTTTTTATAGGAAGCTCCTGACAAAGGACAACTTGTGCGATAAAAAGGCGCTTTATGTTTTGGGACGTGGTTGCTAAAAACAAGAGCCGGCTTCAAAAGATTTCCTTTTTTCTTTTCTTTTTTTGCTCCGGCTACAAAAGAGAAGGCTTCCCTTGTGCCTGAGGTCAGGCTTCTGAACCCAAGACGCTGTCGGCCTTTGGTCACAATGAAAACACGACGATGCTGTCATTCCGAGCCCGGGAGAAACGTCTCGGGCGTTTCGTGACGCAAGTGGCGCACAGAGCTTTTTAAACTGGCAAGCAAATTTGGGGAAGGGGAAGGGGGAGGCCCTGCCAAGTGCCTCCTGTGCTGCCCCCCCCCCCCAGTTCCCTGCTTCTCAGGACAATTCATAAGGGTGGGATTTTGGGAGAGGCCTCTGTGAATTTAGAGGAATCAAACTGCAAACTCAGCGGCTTTTCCTTTCTAAGAAACCAGGGGTGATTTGGTATGGTGGCAAGTGAAGGCAGCCGGCTAGAAACCAGGAGACGGGTGAGTTCTAGTTCCTGTCTCAGGCATGGCAAACGGGCTGGGTGATTTCATTCCAGTCCCTCTTTCTCTCTCTCTCTCTCTCAGCCCAGCCTGCCTCGCAGTGTTGTTGTGTGGGGGGGGGGGAATAGGAGGAGGCAGCAGTAGTAGGTAGTAGGTAGGTAGGTCTGCTTGCCTTGAGTTAGTTATGAAGTCATGAAGGTAAGATGGAAGGAAGGAAGGAAGGAAGGAAGGAAGGAAGGAAAAGGAGAAGGAGGGAAGGAGGGAGGGGAAAGGAAGGGGACAGGAGGAAGGGGGAGGGAAGGAAAAAAGCAAGGAAGAGGAGAGGGTGGGAGGGAGGGAGGAGGGGGAGAGAAAGGAAGGAAGGAAGAATGGAAGGAAGGGGAGAGGCAAGGAGGGAGGGAAGGAAGGAAGGAAGGGGAGAGAAAGGAAGGAAGGAAGAATGGAAGGGAGAGGAGGAGGAGGGAGGGAGGGAAGGAAGGAGAAGGAGAAGGGGAGGGAGGAAGGGGAGAGGAAGGAAGGAGGAATGGAAGGAAGAGGAGAGGAGGAGGACAGAGAGAGGGAAGAAGGGAGGGAGGGAAGAAGGGTGGGGGAAGGAAGGAAAGGGAGAAGGAAAAGGAGGGAGGGAGGGAGGGAAGGAGGGAGGGAGAGAAGGAGGATGGAGGGAAGGAAGGAAAGGGAGAAGGAGAAGGAAGGAGGGAGGGAGGGAAGGAGGGAGGGTGGAAGGAAGGAAGGAAGGAAAGGGAGAAGGAGAAAGAAGGAGGGAGAGAGAGAGGAAGGAAAAAGAGAAGGAGGGAGGGAAGGAGGGGGAGAGGGGGAGGGAGGGAGGGAGAAGGAAGAAAGGAAGGGAGAGAAAAAGGAGGGAGGGGAAAAGGAAGGGGAGATGGAGGGAGGGGAGAAGGAGGGAGGGAGGAAAAAAGGGGAGAGGAAGGAAGGAAGAATGGAAGGAAGAGGAGAGGGAGGGAGGGAGGGAGGAAAGAAGGTTTCAGATGGGTAGAAAAAGGGGAAATGCTTCTTAAAAGCAAGGCGGAATGATGCCCCTAAGCATTCTTACCCTCTTGCTGAACTCTCACAGCTGCTGCTGAACCTGTAGACTTCTGCATAAACTTCCCTTTGGAGCCAGCCATCCCTTTTGGCATTCTGGGCTCCAGTCTGGGGAGGGGAAGCGAAGAATGGAAAGGAAGTGAGGGCTAAAACGCAGCTGGAGTGGGGGAGAAATCGGATAAAAACAAGCATTCAAGAAAGGAAAGTTCGCACTTCCCTTTAAAGCCTGGCACTGAGTTGCTCTGCCCACTTCAGAATTTCAAATAAATCTTGATTTTTCTCAGATCTCTAGGAAGACCCATCTACTGTATGTCTCGGGCTGCATTCATTACTAATATTAATGGACTTTCAGCAGAAAGAGTGATGGAAATTAGAAGGGGTGGGTGTGGGTGTGGGTGGGTGTGAAATGAATCAAAGTACAATCTCCACCTCCCCCCTCTTCCTCGTTAAAGCAGCCCAGTGTATTACCAGTGTTAAAGCAGTGGTGTATTATCAGAAAAGGAGATTTACTAGACCCTCCTGTGACTAAGGTGCATTGTCATTAGAACAGAGAAGGAAACACACTTTTTCCAGGACAAATAGAAGATCCAAAGCAGATGGGAAGAAGGAGGGAGGGAAGGCATGGGGTGAAGGGAATACCTCACCCAAATCCTTGGTTTCCCAAAACTATAAAGAAAGGAAAGATACAAAGGGAACAAGGAGAGTGAGGAGGAGGAAGAGGAGAGAAGGGGGGCGGGAGAAGGAAGAGGAGGAAGAGGAGGAGAAGAGGAAGGAGGAGAAAAGGAAGGAGGAGAAAGACAGGGGGAGGAGGAGGAGGAGGGAGATGAGGGAAGAGGGGGAAGAGGAGGGAAAGAGAAGGAGAAGGAGAAGAGGAGGAGGGGGAGAAAGTCATTAAATTTAGGAAAACGGGGAATTCCCAATGAGTTTGGTTAAAGAGGTATCACGCTTGATGAGCAACGTAGCTAAATGTGGTGGGTGTTCATACAATACCCCAACCACATCCATCATGGTTTGTCGAGCAAGGTAGAGTGAGTTCTCCTACTTGCACTTTCTGGAATCAACCAGCTCTCCAAATGGATGAGCAGAGGTTTCTCAATCCTGAAATCAACCCAGGTACTGACACCCAGAACTAAACTTGGGGGTTACCTCTGGCAGAGGAGAAGGTGTTCCAGGGACAGATTGGTCCTGTCTTCCTACATGGCCTGTTTCTGTAGCTCCAAGGGTAGCCAAAGCAGGAAATTAGAGGCTAAACTCCATGGCCTCCCTCTTCTTTAGTTTGGCATCCGGTCTCCACCTTGCCTTTCAGGAGCACCTGGGATTCCACCCGTGGTGGGAGGCTCTTCTCGGAGGGCATCTGAGTTGCGTGTCCCTCACACTACAAGGAAGCTCCTGTCTCTTTCCAGGGCCCTTTATTTCAGCACTGCAGAAATGTTCAATCAACAACTCTCCACGGGCAAAAGAATTGAGCTCTTCCTTTGGTTACCTGGAGGGAAAGAAAGAGAATTCAGCCAAGGGCTGAACTCTTGAGTCAGACTTTAAAGAAATGTTCTCCTTATCAGCTTTGTGCCAGCTGGACTCAGGTGGACAAAGGTTTTCTGTTAGGTCTCCTCATCATTATCTGTGCTTGGTGGGTCCTCCCTCTCTCTTTCTCCTCTCTCTCTCCCTTCCCCCCCTCTCATCTTTCTCCTGTCTCTTCTCTCTCTTCCTCTCTTCCTCTTCTTTCTTCTCTCTCTCTCCCCTCTCTCTTCTCTCTCTCCCCTCTCTTCCTCTGCCTCTCTCTCTTCTCTCTCCCCTCTCCTCCTCTGCCTCTCTCTCTCTTCTCTCACTCCCTGTCTCTCTCTCCCCCCCCTCCCTCTCCCTCTCCCTCTCTCATCTCTTTTCTCTCTCTCTCCTCTCTCTTCCTGTGTCTCTCTCCTCTTTCTTCTCTCTCTCTCCTGTCTCTCTCTCTCCCTCCTCTCTCCCCTCTTTCTTCCTCTTCCTCTTCCTCTCTCTTCTCACTCCCCCTCTCCTCCTCTGCCTCTGCCTCTGCTTCTGCCTCTACCTCTCTCATCTCTTTTCTCTCCTTTCCTCCTGTCTCTCTTCCTCTGTGTCCCTCTCCTCTTTCTTCTCTCTCTCTTCTCTCTCTTGTCTCTCTCTTCTCTTTCTCATCTCTTTCTTCTTCTGCCTCTCTTCTCTCTCGCTCCTCTCTCCTCTCGCTCCTCTCTCCCCTCTTCCTCTGCCTTTCTTCTCTCTCTTCCTCTGCCTCTCTTTCTTCTCTCTCCTCCTGTGCCTCTCTCTTCTCTCTCTCCTATCTCTCTCTTGTCTCTCTCTTCTCTTTCTCATCTCTTTCTTCTTCTGCCTCTCTTCTCTCTCGCTCCTCTCTCCTCTCGCTCCTCTCTCTCCCCTCTTCCTCTGCCTCTCTTTCTTCTCTCTCCTCCTGTGCCTCTCTCTTCTCTCTCTCCTATCTCTCTCTCCCCTCTCTCTTCCTCTTTCATTTCTCTCTTCTCTCTCTCTCTCTTCTGTTTTTCTCTCTTCTGTCTCTCCCTCCTCTTTTCTCCCTCCTCTCTCTCTCCTCGCTCTCTCTCTCTCTCACACACACACACACACACAGAGCTTGATTATCAGAGTAACCCTAAAGTGTCTTGTGTCTATTCTTGGGCACCAGCTTTTAGGAAGGACTCTGACCAATTTCAGCCTGTTCAGAGCAATCAAGATGAGCCTGGAAGGAAGGGAGAGAATTGAACGTGTTTAACCCACAGAAGAACTCAGGGTGACAGGAAAGCTTACTTCACGTTCCTGGTGGCCAGACTGTCATCTTCTAGAAGAGCAGCAGAAATGTTCAGAGGTGTTGCGGAAGGCAGAACAAGATGCAAGAGTTCTAACTTTCAAAGGACTAGATCTCGGTGGGCATCAGGAGGAACTTCCTAACAGAAACAGTTACGGATGCAGTAATGTGTATGTTTCTGCAGTGGTAGAATCTCCAGGGTCTCTTCCAACCAAGATGTCTCTCTCAAAACCTTAATCCTCATCACCCACTTGCTGTCGAGAGTTTCCTCAAAAGACTATGACATGCGAACAATAAGGTGAACCCCCACCAAGGTAGAAGACTTTTCAAGACATATATAAGGAGCATTCCAAAACTTCCAATAGATCAAAAACCACCTCCATATTGAGAACTCTGCACATGGCCAATAAGATAATGAAGGAGAAGGACTGAATCTCCAATGGCAACAGTATGCACGAAGCATCATAGTTGTGAGGTCCTTGGTGCTCTCTGAGCTTGGTGGTTTTCTTGGAGATGTTTCACGATCCAACTAGGTAACTAACATCATCAGTGCTAGGAGGGAAACGGGTTTTCAGGAAAGGAGAAGGAGGAGGAGGAGGAGGAGGAGGAGGAAGATTGTGGGGCCCTTGGTGATCTCTGAGCTTGGTGGTTTTCTTGTAGACCCCAACTAGCTAATATCATCAGTGCTAGGAAGGAATGGGGTTTGTGGAGAAGAGGAGGAGGAGGAAAACTATGGGGGTTTGTGGTGCTCTCCTGAGCTTGGCTGTTTCTTGGAGATGTTTTCATGATACAACTAGGTAACATTATCAGTACAAGAAAGGAGTGGGCTTGAGGAGGAGGAAGGGGAAGGAGGGAGGAGGAAGGAGGAGAAGGAGAAGGAGGAGGAGGAGGAGGAGGAGAAGGAGAAAGAAGGGGGAAGGGGAAGAGGAGGAGGAGGGAGAAGGAGAGGGAGAAGGAGGAGGAGGAGGAGGAGAAGGAGAGGGAGAAGGAGGAGGAGGAGAAAGGAGGAAGGAGGAGAAGGGAAGAGGAGGAGAGGAGGGAGAGGAGAAGGAGAGGAGGAGAGGAGGAAGGAGGAGGAGAAGGGAGGAAGGGAAGAGGAGGAGAAGGAGAAGGAGGAAGGAGGGAGGAAAGGGGAGAAGAGGAGGAAGGAAGGAGAAGGAGGAGAAGGGGAAGAGGAGGAGGAGAAGAAGAAAGGAGGAGAAGGGGAAGGGAAGGGAAGAGGGGAGGAAGGAGGAGGAGGAGGGAGGAGGAGGAGAGGAGAAGGAGGAAGGAGGAGAAGGGGAAGGGGAAGAGGAGGAGGGAGAAGGAGAAGGAGAAGGAGAAGGAGAAGGAGAAGGAGGAGAAGGGGAAGGGGAAGAGGAGGAGGGAGAGAAGGAGAAGGAGAGGAGAAGGAGGAGGAGGAGGAAGGAGAAGAGGAGAAGGAGGAGAAGGGAAGAGGAGAGGAGGAGAAGGAGGAAGGAGAAGGAGGAAGGAGGAGAAGGAGAGGAGAAGGAGGAGGAGAGAAGGAGAAGGAGGAGAAGGGGAAAGAGGAAGAGGAGGAGGAAGGAGGAAGGAGAAGGAGGAGGAGGAGGAGGAGGAAGGAGAAGAAGAGAAGAAGAAGAAGAGAAGCAAGAAGAAGAAGAAGAAGAAGAAGAAAGAAGAAGAAGAAGAAGAAGAAGAAGAAGAAGAAGAAGAAGAAGAAGAAGAGAAGAAGAAGAAGAAGAAGACAATGACTGTGGAGTCTTTGGTACTCCTGGAGCTTGGTTGTCACCAAGCGAAGTAATATCAACAGTGCTAGAAGGGAGTCGAGGTTCATGGAGAGGACTGTGGAGTCCCTGGCGCTCTCTGAGCTTGGTTGTTTTCTCGTAGACATTTCATTGTCAAGCTAGGTAACATCATCAGTGCAGCTCTTCTGGGCAAAAGAGGGACTCCTATCTTCCTATCCAAAACCATTAGAAAGAGACAATTTGGAGCAAACCACAAGGAATTCATCAATTCCACATGCTGGCTTTTTTCTCTCCTTTGGAATAATAATAATAATTAACAAAAGACATTAGAAGGGGAAAAGGCAGTTGATGGGGTTGGTTGAGCAGAAGCTCCTGGAGACAGAAATTATCTCAGGAAAAGATTGCCGAGCCAGCCTTGGCCTCCCAATTAGAGCAGCCTTTAAAAAAAACGACTAAGTAGACAATCTACTCAATTGTCTCCAATTTCTGGAGATTCCCCAGAGTTTGTAATCAGGCGCTTTCTAGCCAGAATTGCATTGGGTAACTCTTAACTACGGCTTCCCTTTTAACAACAGCCAATTTGGAGTAAGATGGTGGTACGGAACAGATGAAATGGACGCATGAGTCAGGTTGAAGAACTGGAGTAAGGAGAGGGATCCTCGCTTTGCACAGATCCCATTTTTGAGATCGAAACTCAGTTTGGCTGGATTCACACCACTGTGATAGAAAAATGGAGTGGGGGAGGGAGTGAGACAAGAGAGGCAGTGGCAGTAAAACCGGAGAGTGCAGTGGTGAAATCCAATTTTTTTTAATACCGGTTCTGTGGGCGTGGCTTGGTGGGCGTGGCAGAGGAAAAATCTCCATTCCCACTCCACTCCTGGGGGAAGGATATTGCAAAATCCCCATTCCCACCCTACTCCTGGGGGAAGGATATTGCAAAATCCCCATTCCCACCCCACTCCTGGGGGAAGGATACTGCAAAATCCCCATTCCCACCCCACTCCTGGGGGAAGGATACTGCAAAATCCCCATTCCCACCCCACTCTGGGGCCAGCCAGAGGTGGTATTTGCCGGTTCTCCGAACTGCTCAATATTTCCACTACCGGTTCTGCAGAACCTGTCAGAACCTGCTGGATTTCGCCCCTGGGGGGGAAGCTCCGCCCACCAAAACCAACACCATCAGGAAGCGTGCGCAGAAGCATGCATGGCCCCGTTGTAGAACCCACCCCTGAAGAGAGGTTAGGGCAGTGATGGTTAACCTTTTTGGCACTGAGTGCCAAAACTGGATTACATGTGTGTGTGCACACTGGAGCGCTGGAAGCCGGCAGAGAGTAGCTGACCGGTGCTCACTCATGCCATTGTTAGCTACTCTTCCAGGTTCTGCCATGCACATCCATGCCGGACTAGCTGTCCAGCATGCATGCGGGCAACGGAACCGGAAGAGCAGCTGGCGATGGCATGCATGCCCTCAGAGATTCTCTGCGTGCCACCTCTGATACGCGTGACATAGGTTTGCTATCACGGGGTTAGGATAACCCTCCCTCATCTTGTCTGGAGATTAAATCACACTTTTGGAGAAGAAGCAAAATCAGATGTCACGTTTTAGATATGCATCGTACAGCATCCATTGTTTTGAGATACTTTCCTGAAGGGCTGCAATTCCATTAATGAAAAGACGGAGTAGGGGTGAGGTGATAGCAGTCGTCCAATATTTCAGGGGTTGCCACAAAGAAGAGGGAGTCAAGCTATTCTCCAAAGCTCCTAAGGGCAGGACAAGAAGCAATGGGTGGAAACAAATCAAGGAGAGAAGCAACGTGGAACTAAGGAGAAACAATGAGAACAGAGGATAAATAAATCAGAGGAACGGCTTTCCTTCAGAGGTGAATGGTGTTCCATCAGAAGTGGGTTTCAGCAGGTTCTGACCAGTTGTAGAGAACCAGTAATGGAAATTTTGAGTAGTTTGGAGAACAGGTAGTAAAACTTCTGACTGGCCCTTCCCCCATCTGTTCTCTGCCTGCCAAGTCCCAGCTGATCAGGAGGAAATGGAGATTTTACAGTATCCTTCCCCTGCCACGCCCACCAAGCCACGCCCACCACACCACACCACGCCCACTAAACCACGCCCACAGAACCGGTAGTAAAAAAAAATTTAAAACCCACTACTGTATTCCATCACCGGAGGTGTTCAAAAAGAGATTGAAGAACTATTTGTTTGGAACGGGCACAGGTGTCAAACTTGATTTCATTGAGGGCCGCATCAGGGTTGTGTTTCGCCTCAGAAGGTCATGTCTGTGTGTGGGGGGGGGAGGGTGTGTGGTCATGGTCATGGTGCGTGTTTGACACAGGTTCAAGATGCCTTTTTTTCCCTTTCTCTTTTTTCTTTCCACGGTTCTTCCCTATAATCATTTTCCTATCTCTTCTACCAGATGTCACTGGCAAACATTCATTACTCCTTCTTCTTCATACTCCACGAAACTTTTGATTTCTAAATTTATGCACCATTGTTTAATAGTCAATTACTTTTCCAGGCAGAAAAGCGATTTATACTATTGTATTTTTTGTTATTCAACGAATAGTAAAAATGCAACAGCGTAAATAACATGATAATACAAGAGTGAACAGCAGAGGTCTATTTCCAGGCTAGTAAATAGAAATGGCTGTCAATTATAGATTGTTGAGGGTAGATTAAATGGGCCTACGGTGTGTAAAACCTGGCATTAAACTATAGTATTAACATAGAATGGTTGCTTGTTTTCTACCCAGATTAGGCACTTACTTCAGGCCACATACTGTATTTTTCAGAGTATAAGACGCACCTTAGTTTTTGGGGAGGAAAAAAAGAAAAAAGCTGATTGGCAGGTGGATCGGCCTCCGGGAATCACCCCAATCAGCTGTTCCCAGAGGTGAATTTTAGCAACAGGTTCCTTTGTTGTGAGCTCTGTGCCTTGCTTTTTTTTCTGCCTCTGAAACTTCTGAAACTCAGTTTTAGAAAAAACGTTTTTTCCTGCCTCTGAAAGCCTCCGAAAGAGAGCTTCAGAAAAAAAGCCTCTGAAGCACTGTTTGGGGTCTTTTTTTCTGAAGCTTCGTTTCTGATGCTTTTTTCCAGCCTCTGAAACCTCCGTTTGAGAAGCTGGGTGGGGCTACATTCGGAATATAAGATGCACCTAGATTTTTCACCATCTTTTTGGAAAAAGGTGCGTCTTATACTCTGAAAAATACGGTAACTGTAATCCAGTCCAATCCAGTCCTCCTGCAGCACTCTGCTGGCTGAAAATAGGCCACGCGGAGGTCCCAGCCAGAGCCTCTGTGTCAGTGGTGGGTTCCTCCTGGTTCGGCCCGGTTCGTGAGAGCCGGTAGCGGTGATGATATGACGTCACTGAACCGGTTCTCTGTCTTCGGGAGCTGGGCCCTCCCTCCCGCCCTGGCATTATGCCGACCTTATATTTCTTCTTTTTTCGCCCAGCTGAGAGGTGGATTGCCACACCTCAGCTGGGCAGATTCGCAACAGGCTTATGCAAAGGGCAAGTTTGGTGTGCAGGCGAGCAAACCGAGCATGTGCATGGCGATCGCGCGCAAAGCACGCAACCGAAGAGTGATCACGCGCAAAGTGTGCGCACAAAGAGGACTGGTAGTAAAGCCAGTTAGAACCCACCCTGCTCCGCATGGCCCGTTTTCAGCCAGCGGAGTGCTGCAGGAGGCCGTAGAGGCTGAAAACGGGCCACGGGGGAGCTGCGTGGAGCATACGGCGGAAGCACTGCAGGGCAGTCCCTTGATATTTCCAGGCCAGCCCAGCCCTGTGAGCCAGATTTAAGTACCCGGCACATTGGATGCGGCCCACGGGCCTTGAGTTTGACACCCCTGCTGTAGTGTCTCCATCTTGAGCAGGGGGTTTGACTGGATGACCTCAAAGGTCCCTCCCAACTCCATTCTTCTGTTATTCAATGGAATGGCTTGCCTCCAGAAGTTGTGGGTGCTCAAGAAGAGATTGTTTGGAATGGTGTAGGGTCTCCTCCTTGAGCAGGGGGTTGGACTAGAAGACCTCCAAGGTCCCTTCCAACTCTGTTCTTCTGTTTTATTCTGTTTTGTCCTATTGGGAGGGGGAGAGGTAAACTCCCAACACACCACAAAATGTTCACACCGTGACACCATCTTTCCGGTTTAAAAAGAAAAAAAAAAGGAACACATGACTTCATCCAGAAATGAGTCGCTGAGATTAATGTAAGAAAAATTACAGAGATCTGGGAACCTTGTTATTCCATTCTTCTGCTTACTCTCAAACTTTGCGCAGTTCACAGACTCCCAGCTGGAAAATTGTTTTTCCCACCCACCCCAGATTCCTGGGTTTAACCAGGAGTCATTAGATCATCCTTACTGCCTCCCAGTTTATTTCCAGCTCTGTGAAAACATTTGCCAGAGTTGATTCTTAGGAGGATCAAGGCTGATGGATGGATGGTCCTTTATCATAGCCAATGGAGTCTTGATGGCTTCTTCTTCTTCTTCTTCTTCTTCTTCTTCTTCTTCTTCTTCTTCTTCTTCTTCTTCTTCTTCTTCTTCTTCTTCTTCTTCTTCTTCTTCTTCTTCTTCTTCTTCTTCTTCTTCTTCTTCTTCTTCTTCTTCTTCTTCTTTAATTTAAAAATTAATTTAAAAAAAATAGCCTTCATACTTTCGTATATACCTGCTTGGTAGGGCTTTCAGGCCCCTCTAAGCGGTGTTCTTTTTTATACAAAGTCAGCTTATTGCCCCCACAATCCGGGTCCTCATTTTACTTACCTCGGAAGGATGGAAGGCTGAGTCAACCTTGAGCCTGGTCAATTCGAACTTACAGTAATTGCAGGCAGCTGGCAGCTAAGTGCTACTTTAACAGCGCTTTAGTCCACTGCACCACCAAGGCTCCTGATCAGCTGGGATTTGGGCAGAGAATAGATTTAAAAGATTAACAGAGTTGGAAGGGACCTATGAAGGTCATCTAGTCCAACCCCCTGCCCAAGCAGGAGACCTTACATCTGCCTCTACCTAGGATCAAACTCACAACCTCCTGATTGTGACTTTGTATAAAAATATACAAAAGTATGAAGGCTATTGCTTAACACATTGTAAGCCGCCTTGAGTCTCCGGAGAAGGGCGGCATATAAATCAATTTTTTTAAAAAAACTAATTCTCCCAGTTACTGCTATTAAGCCTAGTTTCACCCGGTCTCTATGTAGGCAAGAAACAAACTGTTGGTTTTTTTCTTGCCTAAGTGTAAGACTTTACTTTTCTCTGAGGCAGATCTGCCTCTTTATCTCCCAAAGGCATCTGGGACTCCAGCAGAGGCCCATTTATGGTTCATGTTTCCTGAGCAGGTCCAAGGGAAACGGCTGTACAGCAATCCAAATCTGCAACCCATCGGCTCCTTCACGCCTGATGCTTTTACGAGCCTTGGCAGAGGAGTCCACCCCAACGAAAAGCAGACCAGACTGAGATCACTGGTGGTTGAACCTCCCTCCTTGCAGGCAAACAGCTGTTGATCTGGGGCTGCCACAAAGAAGAGGGTGTCAGGCTATTCTCCAAAGCAGTGATCACCAACTGGTGGTCTGTGGACCCCTGGTGGTCCATGAGAAAATTTTGGTGGTCCGCAGAAAAATTATTTGCATTTTTTATATTGCGCTAAATCAGGGATCCTCAAACTATGCCCCCTGGGCTGGGTATGTGCAATGAATGTTTATGTTGCTGCAGAGAGTCTCCCCCTTCGGGGATTTTCTGTGCAGGTTGGAGGGGGGCAGAAGTTCCAACTTGGGGTCTGCTTCAGCCTCCTGGTGTGGGGCTTTGGGCAAAGGCTGGAGGAAAGAGACGCTGGTGGCGAAGAGCCGGAGAGCCTCATTCCAGTGGGACTGCCTCATGGTCTGGAACTGGCTGACCATCTCAGCCCGTTGAGCCTCCAGGCACCAGTACTTGGCCTTGGACTCCCGCAGGTCCTCCCTCTGCTTGGAAAGCCTATGCTCCTAGTCCTCAGTGAGGTGCTTCTGCTGTGCCTCCTTCTCAGTCAGATCCAATTTGAACTGAGCCAGCTGTTTTGCCAACTCTTTCGCATGGTGGCTGCTTAGCTCCAACAACTTGGGGCCCTAAGGAGTCCGGGCAGGCAGGCAAGGAGTGACTGGGAGGGGAGCAGCGAGTAGAGGCCAGTGAGGCGCCCCTCAACATGAGTGACATCAAGTTGACCACGTCCACCCAGTCACATGCCCACCCAGCAGATCATATTAGTGATCCACGGGATTTAAAATTATGAATTTAGTGGTCCCTGAAGTCCAAAACATTGGTGACGCCTGCTCCAAAGCACCTGAGGGCAGGACAAGAAGCAATGGGTGGAAACTAATCAAGAAGAGAAGCAACTTAGAACTAAGGAGAAATTTTCTGACAGTCAGAACAATTAATCAGTGGAACAACTTGCCTCCAGAGTTGTCGATGCTCTAACACTGGAAGTTTTTAAGATGTTGGATAACCATTTGTCTGAAGTGGTGTAGGGTTTCCTGCCTAAGCAGGGGGTTGGACTAGAAGACCTCCAATGTCCCTTACAACTCTGTTATTCTATATTCTATCTTCCTTTCCTTGCTTCTTCGGGCTTCGTGCCCTTGAATGTCACTCGGTAGAAGCTGGAGGAAAAGCGAGAGAATGATTTTTGTATTCTGGGTCATGCGAAAGGATTTGGCCAGCACCCAAAACGTTTGACTCAGCAGAGACAAAAAAGGTTTTTTTTTTACAAAAAAAAAAAAAAAAGGAAATCTAAGGCAGCTGTTGCTAGGGGAATATTTTTGGCTCAGCCTCTCCTGCTTCCCCTTCCATCCAAGTAATTGCACTAAATGTAATATTTTGAAACGGATTCCTCTTTGGAAAAGAGGCCAGGGATGAAGAATCAAGAGGATCGGGGTTGAGGGTGGGGAGAGGAGGAAGGAGAGAGAGAAGAAAATGATCAATAAGACCCCTGAATTGACTTCAGTACAACGGCTTGGACATCTGTCTCCTTCAATAGGTCGGGCTAAGCCTGGTTAATTTCCATCGTGGTTAATCTGTTTGCTGGTTTAATCTGTTGGTGGTGACGTGGGAACCACTGCCTGGTTAATCCACCGAAGGCTCGCTGAACTACAGGTGATCCTGGATGTACGACTGAGCCCAACGTTTCTGGGGCTGAGTGAGACCTTTGTTAAAAGGGAGTTTTGCCCCCATTTTATGACTTTCGTTAAGTGACTCACTGAACTTGTTAGGTGGATCTGGTTTTGACTTGGCTTGTTGGAAGGGGGATCATGTGATCCAGAGGTGGGTTTCAGCAGGTTCTGACCAGTTCTGGAGAACCAGTAGCGGAAATTTTGAGTAGTTCGGAGAACCGGTAGTAAAAATTCTGACTGGCCTCGCCCCCATCTATTCTCTGCCTCCCAAGTCCCAGCTGATCGGGAGGAAATGGTGATTTTGCAGTAACCTTCCTCTGGAGTGGGGTGGGAATGGAGATTTTACAGTATCCTTCTCCTGGGGAGGGAATAGAGATTTTACAATATCCTTCCCCTGGAGTGGGGAGGGAATGGAGATTTTACAGTAGCCTTCCCCTGGATTGGGGAGGGAATGGAGATTTTACAGTATCCTTCCCCTGGGGAGGGAATAGAGATTTTACAATATCCTTCCCCTGGAGTGGGGAGGGAATGGAGATTTTACAGTAGCCTTCCCCTGGATTGGGGTGGGAATGGATATTTTACAATATCCTTCCCCTGGAGTGGGGTGGGAATGGAGATTTTACAATATCCTTCCCCTGGAGTAGGGTGGGAATGGAGATTTTACAATATCCTTCCCCTGCCACTCCCACCATGCCATGCTACGCCCACCAAGCCACACCCACAGAACCAGTAGTAAAAAAATTTGAAACCCACCACTGACGTGATCCGTAGGACACTGGAACCGTCATAAGTATGAGTCGGTGGCCAAGTGTCTGAATTTTGATCACACGACCATGGGGATGCTGCAACGGTCATAACTGTGAAAACGGTCGCAAGTTGCTTTTTCCAGTGCCACTATAAACTTTTGAATGGTCACTAATTAACTCTTGTAAATTGAGAACTACATGTATATGAGCCCAGAATTAGGAATAAACTTAAACATTATAGAAACGCTACCATGACCACATTTGAGACGGGAACCTCTGTTGCTAAGCGAGGTTAAGTGAGTCATGTCTGATTTTCCCCATGGTCATTAAGGGAATTATTGTTTGAGGGGACCTCAGAGGTCTTCTAATCCAACCTCCTGCTCAAGCAGGAAATCTTACTTACACCATTCCGGACTATCCAAAATCTCTTACAACCTGTCAATGCAATTCAACTTGGTCGAGAGGAGGACCGTCTGGTTTTAAAAAATGAAAAACGCTGCACATCCTACACAACACACATACATACACACTGCCCAGCACTGGTGACCTCCGTTTCTGTGAATGTAACATTTGGTGATTCACGGCCCCTTCTCGGGTTTCTGCAGTGGTAGATGAATCACCTACTTCAATTGTCAGTGAAAAATCGTGGTTTTCTCACAGGCTGCAAAAAGAACAGTGAGGATGGTTAGATCTTAGTTGACATTAGATTACAGATTAACAGAGTTGGAAGGGACCTTGGAGGTCATCTAGTCCAACCCCCCACCCAAGAGACTCTACACCATTTCTGACAAATGGCAGTCCAGTCTCTTCTTGAAAGTCTCCAGTGATGAAGCTCCCACAACTTCCGAAGGCAACTTCTGTTCCATGGGTTGATTGTTCTCACTGTCAGAAAATTCCTCCATATTTCCAGGTTGAATCTCTCCTTGTTCAGTTTCCATCCATTATTCCTTGTCTGGCCTTCAGGTGCTTTGGAAAATAGCTTGACCCCCTTCCTCCTCTCTGTGGCAGCCCCTCCAATATTGGAAGGCTGCTATTGTATCTCCCCTGTTCCTTCTCTTCACTGGACTAGCCAGGCCCAGTTCCTGCAACCATTCATTGTATGTTTTAGCCTCCAGTCCTCTCATCCTGGTTGCTCTTCTCTGCACTCTTTCTAGCATGGCTGTCCTGTCTTCTAGGCAGAGATCTCAAGCAGAACAGAACAGAATAAGAGTTGGAAGGTACCTTGTGAGGTCATCTAGTCCAACCCCCCTCCCAAACAGGAGACTCTACACCATTTCTGACAGATGGCCGTCCAGTCTCTTCTTGAAACCTTCCAGTGATGGAGTTCCCACAACTTCCGAAGGCAACTTCTGTTCCATCGGTTGATTGTTCTCACTGTCAGGAAATTCCTCCTCATTTCTAGGTTGAATCTCTCCTTGTTCAGTTTCCATCCATTGTTCCTTGTCTGGCCTTCAGGACTTTCGGAGAACAGCTTGAGCCCCTCCTCTCTGTGGCAGCCCCTCAAATATTGGAAGACTGCTATCCTTTCTCCCCTGATCCTTCTCTTCATTAGACTAGCCAGGCCCAATTCCTGCAGCTGTTTTCCTGCTTGAACAGGGGGTTGGACTAGAAGACCTCCAAGGTCCCTTCCACCTCTAGTACTAGGTTCTGTTAAAACCATTGCTCCCCAACCTCTATCGAATGAGGACTCCGATGCCAGAATTCTCAAGCAGCCAGAATTTCTATTATGGTACTAAACGATGTGTTGGTTGAGTGAATCACGCCTGAGTTTATTAAATTTTTTTTGCCAGTGTTGTTAAGTGAATCAGAGGTCGTTAAACAAATCCATCTTGGCATTGCTTGTCAGATGTTGCTCCTGTGACCCAGGCATGCTGCAACCGTGGTAAATACATGCCTGTTGCCAAGCACCCAAAGTTTGACTAGGGGGGGAAATACTACGATGGTCGTAAGTGCGAGGAGCAGTCGCAAGTCACTTCGAATGAGTGGTTTGTAAGCCGAGGATGACCTGTACGGGTGAAACACATTTAAACACGCTGACCACGGGACCAAAATGTTGTTTAATTGCAACCGGTGGGGAAAAAAACCCACCTCTCCAGGTTCCGATGAGGCTTTTAGCCATGATTTAAGATGGCGTCACTCACGTTCTTTAAAAGCGGGTCAGATATTGTGCGAAGATGTTGTTTTGTCCGAGCAGGTGAAAAAAGCACAAAAGCTTTATTTCTGCAAGGGCCTTGGGGTATTTTTTTCTCTCCCCCCACACCCCGAAATATCCTGCTGCATTTTCATTTCATGTAAAGGTTTCTCATGCACATACGCAAGCACACACAACCCCGTGCTCGTCATGGAGTCTCAGTTTTGGCTGCATTTTAATGTCCTGGTAGCATCGTTATGAATCACAACATGCCAAACGCCCGGGCTCTGAAATGATTCATCGCTAGAAAGGTGAAAGGGAAAGCTAGCAGATCAGCGGAAGATTAAAAAAAGAAGAAAAAAAAAGAAGAGAGAAAAAAAAATCCCCTGGTAACAATTAAAAAAAAGGAAAAGGAAAGGAAAGAGGCTCATAAATAAATCTGTTCCTTCTCCAGCGAGTGGATTAATCTTTCTTCTCTCTCTCACCCACAAACCTCCCAGGTGCCAGAAAAGGTGAGCCTGTTAAAAATAAAACCGTTTTGTAAACCCTGCTACATCGAGAAAATACGAATAAAGAGGAATAAACGAGAGCCGCTGAGTAGTTCATCAATAATAATCAAGCAATTAATATTTTTTTAAAAAATTAACAAAGAAGAAAATGCACGCATGCGCACACTCACAAAAATAAAACCAGGCTTAATATCAGTAACTGTGAGAGGGATCTTGGAGTCTTAGTGGACAGCCAGCTAAATATGAGCCAAAAGTGTGCAGCGACAGCCAAAAAAGCCAATACAATCCTAAATTGCATTAACAGAAGGATACAATCAAGATCTAGGGAGGTACTAATACCACTCTATAAAGCCCTAGTAAGACCATACCTAGAGTATTGCATCCAGTTTTGGTCCCCACACTATAAAAAACATGTTGTGATTCTAGAAAAGGTGCAGAGAAGAGCAACTGAGATAATGAGAGGACTGGAGACTAAAACATACGATGAACAGTTGCAAGAATTGGGTCTGGCTAGTCTAGTGAAGAGAAGGACCAGTGGAGACAGGATAGCCATCTTCCAATATTTGAGGGGCTGCCACACAGAGGAGGGGATCAAGCTATTCTCCAAAGCATCCAAAGGCCAGACAAGGAAACATGGATGGAAAGTGATCAAGGAGAGATTCAACCTGGAAATAAGGAGGAATTTCCTGACAGTGAGAACAATCAACCCATGGAAGAGAAGTTGCCTTCAGAAGTTGTGGGAACTTTATCACTGGAAGCTTCCAAGAAGAGACTGAACTGCCATCTGTCAGAAATGATGGAGGATCTCCTGCTTGGGCGGGGGGTTGGACTAAATGACCTCCAAGGTCCCTTCCAATTCTGTTAATCTGTTAAAGGCCAGGGTGAAGAAGAGGGGAAGGACAGGGCTGCTCTATTAGAGATGAGAAGTTTCAAGTTCCATTTAAAAAAAAAATTGTTCCAATACAGGTAGTCCTCGACTTACAACAGCTCATTTAGTGACCGTTCAAAGTTACAACAGCACAGGAAAAAAGTGACTTATGACCGTTTTCCACACTTATGACCACCGAAGTATCCCCACAGTCCTGTGATCAAAATTCAGACGTTTGGCAATTGACTCGTATTTATGACGGTTGCAGTCTCTTGGGGGAGGGGGGGTTCACACGATCCATTTTTGCAACCTTCCAATCAGCAAAGTCGGTGGGGGAAGCCAGATTCGCTTAACAACCGTGTTACTAGTGGTAAAACAGGGCAACATTCACTTAACAACGGCCTCACTGAACCATAGAAATGTTGGGCTCAATGGTGGTCGTAAGTTGAAGACCACCTGTGTAGCAAAGAGAAAGTTCCCATTTATTTTGTTTATTACAGTTATTTATTACAGAGTTATTATAACTCTGGCAGTTATTCAATCAATCAGAACAGAGCTGGGAGGGACCCTATATGCATTTTCAGATAAGTGGCTGTGTAGTTTCGTCTTAAAAACCTCCAGTGATGGAGTGTCCACGATTTCTGGTGGCAAGCGGTTCCACTGGTTAATTGTCCTCCTCACTCTTAGGAAGTTTCTCCTTAATTTCTTGCTTAATTTCAGCAAGCCGGGCTGACTTAAAAAAGTTATTTAACGAGTGAATTTTAAGGGTAAGGGGTTTTAAATTGGATAGATAGATAGATTAGATAGATTTATTGGATTTATATACCGCCCTACTCCCGAAGGACTCAGGGCGGTGTACAGCCAACAATAAAAATACATACGTACAAAATTTAAAAACCAACTAAAAACAGATTAAATGAATTTGGCCCGGACAGAATTAAAACACCCCAATATAATTTAAAATTTTTTAAAATTTAACACTAAAAACGGGGAGTGGTTAGGCCAGGCCCGCCTGGCGAAATAGAAAAGTCTTAAGAGCGTGGCAGAAGGTGGGCAGATCCGGGATCCTCCGTATCTCTGGGGAGAGCTCATTCCAGATAGTAGGTGCCCCCACAGAGAAAGCTCTCCCCCTGGGGGCTGCCAGCCGACATTGTTTGGCTGACGGCACCCGGAGGAACCCCTCTCTATGAGAGCGTACTGGCCGGTGGGAGGCTATTGGTGGTAGTAGGCGGTCCTGCAAGTACCCAGGTCCTAAGCCATGGAGCGCTTTAAAGGTAGTAACCAGGACCTTGAAACGCACTCAGAAGACCACCGGGAGCCAGTGCAGCTCGCGCAGGAGAGGTGTCACATGGGAACGCCATGTCGCTCCCATCACCACCTGCGCGGCCGCACTCTGCACCAGTTGGAGCCTCCGGGTGCTCCTCAAGGGGAGCCCCATGTAGAGAGCATTACAGTAGTCTAGATGGGAAGTGACAAGGGCGTGAGTGACCGTGAGCAAGGAGTCCCGATCCAGAAAGGGACGTAACTGGCGGATCAGGCGAACCTGATAGAAAATCCTCCTGGCCATGGCCGTCAAATTGGGGAAGCCAAATTGCTTTAATTATGTTTTAAACTGTTTTTAATTTTTATATTGTATGCATTTTAATTTTGGCTGTTCACCGCCCTGAGTCCTTCGGGAGAAGGGCGGTCTACAAATTTAATAAAACTAAACTAAACTAAACTAAACTAATTCCAGGTTGCTTCTCTCCTTGAGAAGTTTCCATCCATTGTTTCTTCTCCTGCTTTGTGGTGCTTTGGAGAATAATTTGACCCACCACTTCTTTGTGGCAGTCCCTCAAGTACTAAAATATCACTATCATGTTACCTCTAGTCCTTCTTTTCTCTAGACTGGCCATTCCTGCAATCTTTCTTCTTATGTTTTTGTCTCCAGGCCTTTAATCATCTTAGTTGCTCTTCTTCAAATTTTTTCTCCGGTAACTAGGATGCCACGATTGTATCAGCTGATAAAGGTGCCATGGGGTCAGCCTAACCTGTAACTAATCATAAAACCATCATAAAGGCAACCATTCCTCAAGAGAAGACACTTAACCAGCATCTTCTGACAGGACGTTCTTTCTCCATGCTGTTTCTGTCCATCTTCAATCCATCCCTAAAAGTTTTCAGCCATCAAGGGAAGGGAAATTCCGTTTTCTCTTATTTATGGCACATTTTTGAAAACTTTTGGTCACGTCTATTCTTGGACCTCTTTCTCAAATGTTTTCCTCCTACCTCGTGGTGTAAAACAGATGGGGGGATTTTTTTGTGTGCAAAAGAGAGAGAAAACAACAGTCTTCCATCACTCCCACAAAGCCATAACGTGATTTACGACTGGTGAACTCTGAGCCAAATTTCAATAAAACAACAGTCAAACAAACCACAGCTTTGCAGGATGCCCAAACCGGTCTTTTCTCAAGTGATGCCTTCCAGATGGGCCAAGGGATCACGACAGCCAGAATTCCTGGGATCTTCTTGAAAGGAAAGAAGGAAGAACTTCAGCAGATCTTTGCAGGGGGAGAAATGATCTGATTTGGAACAACGGTGCTTCTCCATGGTCGCTCCGACACAGGGAAGAACAGAATAGAAATAGTCCTTAGACTTATACTACTTCACAGTGCTTTTACAGCCCTCTCTGAGAGGTTTACAGAGTCAGCCTCTTGCCCCCAACAATCTGGGTCCTCATTTTACTGACCTTGGAAGGATGGAAGGCTGAGTCAACCTTGAGCCCTGTCAGGATCAAACTGCTGGCAGTGGGCAGAGTTATGGAAGGAAGAAAGGAAGGAAGGAAGGAAGGAAGGAAGGAAGGAAGGAAGGAGAAAAAGAAAAGCATAGCACTTAGACTTATATACTGCTTTACGATGCTTTTACAGCCCTAAGCAGTTTACAGAGTCAGCCTATTGCCCCCAACAATCTGGGTCTTCATTTTACCCACCTCGGAAGGATGGGAGGATGAGTCAACCAGAGTTGGAAGTTCTATTCCGACCCCCTGCCCTATATCATTTCTAAGGAAGGGCTGTCCAATCTCTTCTGAAAAACCTCCAGTGATGGAGCACCCAAAAGTTTTTGTAATTTATGTTAATATACCCAGATAATTATAGAACATAGGATAACAGAGTTGGAAGGGACCTTGGAGGTCATCTAGTCCAACCACCTCCCAAAGCGGGAGACCCTACACTATTTCTGACAGATGGCCGTCCAGTCTCTTCTTGAAAGCCTCCAGTGATGAAGCTTCCACAACTTCTGAAGGCAACTTCTGTTCCATCGGTTGACTGTTCTCACTGTCAGGAAATTCCTCCTTATTTCCAGGTTGAATCTCTCCTGGATCAGTTTCCATCCATTATTCCTTGTCTGGCCTTCGGGTGCTTTGGAAAATAGCTTGACCCACTCCTCCTCTCTGTGGCAGCCCCTCCAATATCAGAAGACGACTATCCTGTCTCCCCTGGTCCTTCTCTTCATTAGACTAGTCAGCCCAGTTCCTGCAACTGTTCATCATCTGTTTTAGCCTCCAGTCCCCTCATCATCCTGGTTGCCCTTCTCTGCACTCTTTCTAGAGTCTCCACATCGTTCATTCAATGACCATTCAAAGTTACAACTGCACTGAAAGAAAGTGAATTAAGACCATGTTTCATACTCAAGTCCGTTGTAGCATCCCCATGGCCACGTGATCAAAATAAAAATACCAAGGCATCATAAAAGTGGCGTGACCACTTCACGTGGTCTTGATTCTATCCAGGAGGCCAGGAGACAGCTCAGGTCGGTGGCAGAGACAATAGGAGGAAATCCAAAAGCTATTGAGAGCCGAGTCAAATGTGGTCCACAAATCAACGGCCAACTAGGGAGTGGAGGGGGGGGAAGTCCACATTCCTAAGAAGGTATTCAAAGTGTTGTTGACCAGAGGAGCGGGGAGGAATGTGCGTGGAGCCCCCCACCCCCAAGAGCCAAGAAGTCCTCAAATGTTTTGCATTCTCTACCTAATCTTGAGTTTACGCACCCATCAATCTTCAAAGCAGGTTTGCAATTAGCTTCTCCCCCTGGTCCTTTTGCCCCCAATTAAGAGGCCTTCGCAGAAGGATTAGCTGAACTGCAGGACGAGCGAGCTTGCCCAGGGAGTCCTCGATTTACGACCATCATCGAGCCCAGAATTATTTTTGTGGCTGAGCGAGACATTGGTTAAGGGACAGTGGTGGGTTTCAAAAAATTTTTACTACCAGTTCTGTGGGTGTGGCTTGGTGGATATCACATGGCTTGGTGGGCGTGGCTTGGTGGGCGTGGCAGGGGAAGGATACTGCAAAATCCCCATTTCCTCCCGATCAGATGGGACTCGGGAAGCAGAGACTAGATGGGGGCGGGGCCAATCAGAATTTTTACTACCGGTTCTCTGAACTACTCAAAATTTCTACTACCATTTCTCCAGAACTGGACAGAACCTGCTGAAACCCACTTCTGTTAAGGGAACTTTGCCCCGTTTTTATGACTTTTCTTGCCATGTTTCTTAAATGGCTCCCTGTAGTTGGTTAGATTAGCAAATATGGGCATTTAAGTGAATCTGGTCCCCGCCCCCCCGTTGACTTTGCTTGCTGGAAGTTTGGAAATATAGGGGTGGGTCAGGTGATCTGGGACATTACAAAAATGTGTGTCAGTGGTCAGGCATTCAAATGTAAATCAGATGACCATGAGGATGCTGCAGTGGTTGTAAGTGTGAAAAATAGTCCTAAGCAGAAGTGGGATTTGCATAATTTACCTACCGGTTCACTCAGCACCGAAAATGTGAGTGTGTGCACACATGTGCCAGCTTTGCTCACACGCGCCACCTCAGCGCATGCCCACGGCTTGAAAGCATGGCTAACTAGGATGACATAGCACAGGGGCGGGTGGGCGGAGGTTGTTACTACCAGTTCTCCCGAACCGGTCTGAACCAGTCCGAACCAGCTGAATACCACCTCTGATCGTAAGTCACTTTTTTCAGGGCCATTGTAACTTTGAATGGTCACTAAATGAATGGTTGAAAGTTGAAGACAGCCTGTATTCTCCTTTTTCTGCTACAGGCAGTCCTTGAACAGCTTCTTTCAGCTTCAGCACAGCCTAATTAGCACAAATTGATTGGATCGACTTCCCAACTCTCAGCTGATTTCCAAAGAGGTAAATTGCTGGAGCAGATTTTTTTTCCCCCTTGTGCTAATCAAGCTATGCTGAAAACGAAAATGAAAGTAAAGCAGGCTGTTTGATGTTTGCTGCAAAGAGGCAAAATTGCTCAGAGGCAGAGGCAGATTTCTTTCTCTTCTTTTCCTCACCAAAAAAGGTAGGTGCGTTTTACATTCTGGTGCATCTTATACTCCGAAAAATACAGTAGTTTGGAGAACCGGCAAATACCACCTCTGGCTGGCCCCAGAGTGGGGTGGGAATGGAGATTTTGTAATATCCTTCCCCCAGGAGTGGAGAGGGAATGGAGATTTTGCAGTATCCTTCCCCCAGGAGAGGGGAGGGAATGGAGATTTTGCAGTATCCTTCCCCTGCCAGGGCCACCAAGCCACACCACACCCACCAAGCCACGCCCACAGAACGGGTAGTAAAAAAAAATTTGGATTTCACCACTAGCGTGCTTGATGTGTACTGTGTATGTGCGTGCAGCAGCATGCTTTTGACACGCACTGCGCATGCGTGGGTGAAGTGCGCATTTGCCGTGCACCGCACTTGCAATCCGTGGAGTGGCAAATTCACGAATGATTTCACCACTGTTACCTCCTGGTTTGAACTCAGAGAAACGACGTCGACCAAAACCCCACCATTTTTTCTTCCCCTCAACCCTTTTATGTTGACTCACATTTCCCAAACCTTCCGAGAGAGGCTGATTTTTTTCCTAAAAAGATCTCCCATCACCCCACCCCTCTCTACACACCAAAGATGGCCAAGCCATCTGGAAAAACAGAGAGCACGGCCAGGTCCATCAGCCAAGGCCCCTTTAATCTTTCCCAACCACCCTGCCAAAGCCACGAGTCGCTTCTCTTAAGAAAATAAGAAAACAGTGCAAGTTGACAAAGCCAGGAAATAAGGATAATACAAGAAGAGAAATAATAATAAAAGAAGAAGAAGAAAACCCTCCTATTTATACTGCTGGGGCACGTTGGTTTGTGTTTTAAGGGGGAGGAACGTAGGGAGGGGCCTTTTGGTCAGGAGGTCTCTGGATCGGTCCGTTGCTTTGGTTTCTCTGAGCATGGGATGTCGCAAGCCCAACCGGAAGAATGGAGATGTATTCTTTGGAAACTGGCTGAGAAGAACTGGTGCTTGCAAAGTTGGACGTTTGCAAATCACAAGTGGACCAAGGGAAGAGGGTGTTTGTAACGCGGGGTTTGAACGGTGGGGGTCCCTGGTGCTCTCTGAGCTGGATGGTTTTCTTGGAGATGTTTCGTAACCCAAGTAGGTAACATCATCAGTGCTAGGAGGGAGTGGGGTTTGTGGAGGAGAATGAGACAGAGGAGGAGGAGGAGGAGGAGGAGAAAGACTGTGGGGTTCTTGGGGTTCTTTGAGCTTGTTGTTTTTCTTGTAGACATTTCATGACCCAACTAGGTAATATCAGGAGGAGGAGGAAGAGGAGGAGAATGGGGTCCATTGCAAAACCTGGTGCCTTTTATAATAAAATGTACATTCACCCATTAAGCTCTGCACAGAATTTCCAAAGCATTATTTATTTATTTATTTATTTATTTATTTATTTATTAGTTCGATTTATATATGCCGCCCTTCTCCAGAGACTCAGGGCGGCTTACAATGCGTTAAGCAATAGCCTTCATACTTTTGCATATACCTGCTTAGTAGGGCTTTTGCCCCCACCCCCAAAGTGGTGTCCTTTTTTATACAAAGTCAGCTTATTGCCCCCACAATCCGGGTCCTCATTTCACCTACCTCGGAAGGATGGAAGGCTGAGTCAACCTTGAACCTAGTGAGATTCGAACTCGCAGTAATTGCAGGCAGCTGGCAGCTAAGTGCTACTTAACAGCAATTTAGTCTGCTGCACCACCAAGGCTCCAAAGCTTGGTGGTCTTCTTGTTTCATGACCCAGCTAGGTAATATCGTCAGTGTTAGAAGGGAGGCGTTTTGTGGAAAGGAGGAGGAAGAGGAAGAAGAAGAAGAGGAGGAGGAGGAGGAAGAGAAGGAAAAGGAGGAGGTGAGGGAGGACGTTGGGTCCTTGTGTTCTCTGAACTTGGTGATTTTCTTGCAGAAGTTTCATGACCCAACTAGGGAATACCATCAATGCTAGAAGGGAGTGGAGTTTGTTCCCTGTTTATTTACTAGCAGCTTCCCCCATCAGCGTTGGTAACTAACAGACCACAACGCCTCCTTGCCACAATCAACCCTGAGATAAGCTGAAATTAACACCAAACTCAGACAGACAAACAATCAAATAGTAAACAGCCTAATGAAGGAACCAACAAGAATCCTCCCCCCAACACAGATAGGGGAGTCACCTGTATATAAACAGACAGCAAACCCTACACCCTTCTAACACAGATAATGTTACCCAGTTGGGTCAAGAAACGTTTGTGAGAAAACCACCAAACTCAGAGAGTGCTGAGGGTCCCAAGATCAACTGATTTCAGTTTTTTAGAGGTGCTTTTCACAGCTCTCTAAAAAATATGCTTTTTGGCTCCGTTCCCTCTTTCGTTTCACATCCTCCTCCACGTCAAAAATTTGCACCGTCTCCCTCGAGAAGCGTTCGGGTGTCTGGTGGTTTCACAGCTCCACGCTTGTCGTAATTTTTTTTTCCTTTTTTTTCTTTTTCTTTTTCTTTACCAACCCAGAAGCGGGTTTGTCAAAGTTGAAGTCGGTCCAAGCAGAAAAGGAAGTCACACCTTCGAAGGGGAGGGTGGGTGCTGGTTTCCCAGCAGATGACCCAAATTTGTGCATTATTATTTTATTTTTATTTTTTGCTTTTTTTTTTTATTGATCAATTTGCAAACTTGTTTTTTTTCTAAAGAGATTGCAAACAGTTGTCTTTTTTTAAAAAAAAAAAAAAAAGAGGGGAAGAGTGCCCGAATGCTTGGCATTTCCAGGCAATGGTCTTCTTGGCTCTCTCTCTTTTTTAATTATTTTTATTATTGATGGCTAAAACACCCTGTAAATCTCTGCCATGAGCCCAATCTATAAATGTAGCCTCTCTCTTTTTCTAGCCAGCTGGGGATTAGGGAAAAGGATGAGTCATGCCACCGTGTTCAGGAGTGCAGTGAAATTACAAATATCCTTTACTCACAGGTTCCTCGCCGCATGCAAAGTGGCAGCTGCTGTGACGGGCAAAACAAGGGAGCGGAGCTCAACGCAAATGCTGCCCTTCTTAACATGCAATACACTTTTATTCTCTGGATTTGAAAATAAATAAATAAATACCTGGTTCCAGCTGGAAAATAAGCCCTAGCGTGATTTTTTTTCAGGATGCTCGTAATATAAAGCCTACCCCAGAAATAAGCCCCAGTTAAGTTCTTCAGCAGACGGAGGCGTTTAGTACTGTATTTCCACCCTAAATAAGACCTAACCGGAAAATAGGGACGCGGTGGCTCAGTGGCTAAGACGCCAAGCTTGTCGATCAAAAAGTCGTCAGTTCAGCGGTTTGAATCCCTAGTCCCGCGTAACAGGGTGAGCTCCCGTGACTTGTCCCAGCTTCTGCCAACCGAGCAGTTCGAAAGCAGGTAAAAAGTGCAAGTGGAAAAATAGGGACCACCTTTGGTGGGAAGGGAACAGCGTTCCGTGCGCCTTTGACATTGAGCCATGCCGGCCACATGACCACAGAGACGTCTTCGGACAGCGCTGGCTCTTCGGCTTTGAAACGGAGATGAGCAGCGCCCCCTAGAGTCGGGAACGACTAGCACATATGTGCAAGGGGAACCTTTACTTAACCAGAAAATAAGACCTAATGCATCTTTTGGAGCAAAAATTAATATAAGACCTGGTTTTATTTGGAGGGAAACCTGGTAAATAAAGACGCAGGAAGCTAGGAGGGGAAAGCAGACCAGAAGAAAAAAAACTGATGGATTATTTTTTTAATGTTTTAGAAATATTTTAAGCCTTAAGAACTGGGTGAGATGCACCCTGGCGATGCAGATCTCAAACAGGTGTCCTGGATGGGGCACATTTGGGTTTGCAAAGGGAATAAAAGAATAAATACAGATAGAACTCGACTTACGACAGTTTGTTTAATGAACCGTCCGAAGTTGCAGCAGCACTGAAAAAAAGTGACTTATGACCATTTTTCACTCTTACGACTGTTGCAGTATCCCCACGGTCATGTGATCAAAATTCAAACGCTTGGCAACGGACTCGTATTTATGACAGTTGCAGCATCCCCAGGGTCATGTGGTCTCCTTTTTGTGACCTCCTGGCAAGCAAAGTCGATGGGGAAGACAGATTCACTTAACAACCGGGTTATTCATTTAACAAATGCAATGATTCACTTAACAACTGTGGCAGGAAAGTTCGTAAAATGGGGCAAAGCTCATTTAACGAATGTCTCACTTAGCAAGAAAATTTGAGGATCAATTGTGGGCATAAGTCGAGGACTACCTGAAGTAGAGGACTTTTTTTAAAAAAAAAAGGTTCTTGGTGGTATCATAAAGGAAAATCAGTCAGGGTTCCCTAGTGGTAAATCTGAATTTCTTTTTTTTCATTTGGACCATGCCGACCCCATCTTTCTCACTGGCAATCTTTGATTTATATCTTCCAGTGTTATGGGAAGGCAGCATTTTGCAGTTTATTGCACAAACAATGGTTAAGCCAGCCAATTTGCAGCTATCAGGAGCTATTTTTCAAAAACACACACACACACACACACACACACACACACACGAGTATCAAGATGTTTGCATTTAGTAAATGTTGTGAAAAGGCACCGAGAGAGGAAGAGAGAGAGGAGGGAGAGAGAGAGGAAAGAGAGAGGCGAGAGACAGAAGTTCCCCTCTGAAATGGGGCTACAATGGAGTACAAGATCTCGAAAGTCCCTTCCAGCAATTATTGTGAGTGAGAGAGAGAGAATGAGAGAGAGAGAGAGAAAGAGAGAGAGGCAGAGAGGAGAGAGACACACGCAGAGACAGAGAGGAAAGAGAGAGAGGACTGAGAGTGGGAGAGTGAGAAGAAGAGAGAGAGGAAGAGTGAAACAGAGAAAGAGGGAGGGAGGGAGGGAGAGAGAGAGAGAATAAATATAAATAAATAAATGAATAAATAGATAGATAGATAGATAGATAGATAGATAGATAGATAGATAGATAGATAGATAAATACATACATACATACATACATACATACATACTTTGGAAATTCTGTGCAGAGCTTAATGGGTGAATGTACATTTTATTATAAAAGGCACCAGGTTTTGCAAACTCCCATCAGATGCGTAAAAACAGCTGGACTCCATGCATGGCTGATTGATAAGATATAGGTAGTCCTCAACGTACGACCGCATTTACGAGCCCAAAATTTATGTGGCTAAGTGAGACAATTTGCGACATGAATTTTGTCCCGTTTTACGACCTTCCTTGACTCAATTGTTAACTCAGTAACACGATTGTTCAATGAATCCGATTTTCCCATTGAGGAGCTTTAACAGTAAAAGAGTTGGAAGGGACCTTGGAGGTCATCTAGTCCAACCCCCTGCTCACTCAGGAGACCTATATGAGGGATTCAAACCGCCAAACTGCCGACCTTTTTGATCGACAAGCTCAGTCTCTTAGCCACTGAGCCACCTAGTCAAACTTGACTTCGCTTGTCAGAAGGTCACAAAAGGAGGATCACAAGACCAGGGAAGTACAACCGTCATAAACATGAACTGATTGCCAAACGTCTGAAATTTTGATCACGTGACCACGGGGATGCTATAATGGTTGTGAGTGTGAAAAACGGTCTTAATTCACTTTCTTTCAGTGCTGTTGTAAGTTTGAATGGTCATTGAATGAACGATGTTGAGACTCAGGACGATGAGGGGACTGGAGGCTAAAACATATGATGAAAGGTTGCAGGAACTGGGCATGGCTGGTCTAGTGAAGAGAAGGACCAGGGGAGACATGACAGCTGTCTTCCAATATTTGAGGAGCTGCTACAGAGAGGAGGGGGTGAAGCTATTCTCCAAAGCACCCAAAGGCCAGACAAGGAACAATAGATGGAAACTGATCAAGGAGAGATTCAACCTGGAAATGAGGAGACGTTTTCTGACAGTGAGACCAATCAACCCATGGAACGGAAGTTGCCTTCAGAAGTTGTGGGAGCTTCATCACTGGAGGCTTTCAAGAAGAGACTGAAGTGCCATCTGTCAAAAATGATGTAGGCCAGGGTCTCCTGCTTGGGTGGGGGGTTGGACTAGATGACCTATATCCAACAGTTAATCTTTTAACTAAGTTATAAGTTGAGGGCTACTTGTATTTCCTTCTAACCAACCCACCTTTCCTTCCCATCAGCTCAATTGAAAACCTCTTCTCGCTCTCAAGCTCAAGATCTCTAGACTTCAACTCCCTGCTTCTAAGCCAGGATTAAGAAACCCTGTTTTAGCACAACAAGTGGACACGTTGAATTACGGCCGTCGCCTCTTGCCTCATTGTCTTGAAACGTGTCAGCCGTTCTCGCCGGCAACTGGATCTCCAATCATTGTTGGAGAACATCTGAGCAAGAATGGCCGAGCTAGCAAATTTATAGCCAAAGTGACCTTCACAGAGGCTTGGTTTTCTTTTAGGAGCACAGCTGAAGAAGAGACGAATGAGCAGAGATGACATTCAAAGATGCTGGCTCTTCTTTTCGGAGAACATCTGAACAAGAACAGTTGAGCCAGCAAATCCCCAGCAGAGATGACCTTCAGTGGTGTCTCCAGCCTGCTAAGTGCTATCAGCTCCTGGATCAGAGACATGGAGCAGGAGACATGCTCCTGTCTGTCTCGTTTTGAAACACCTTGGAACATCACGTATGAATTGCTTTCTTCTCAAAGGGGACTGGAGGCTAAAACATATGAAGAACGGTTGCAGGAATTGGGTATGTCTAGTTTAATGAAAAGAAGGACTAGGGGGTCCTTCCAGTATTTGAGGGGCCACCAGAAAGGAGAGGGGGGCAATCTATTCTCCAAAGCACCTGAAGGTAAGACAAGAAGCAAAAGATGGAAACTAACCAAGGAGAGAAGCAACCTGGAATTAAGGAGAAACTTCCTACCTTTGAAAGCAATTAACCAGGGGAACAGCTTGCCACTAGAAGTTGTGGGTGCTCCATCAGGTTTCTATGAAGAGATTGGACAACCATTTGTCTGAAATGATAGAGGGTTTCCTGCTTGAGCTTGGACAAGCATTGGAGTAGAAGACCTCTAAGGTTCCTTCCAACTCTGTTTTTTTTTAAATTTGATTTATATGCTGCCCTTCTCCGGAGACTCAGGGCGGCTTACAATGCGTTAAACAATTGTAATATACTTTTGTATATTTATACAAAGTCAGCTTATTGCCCTCACAATCTGGGTCCTCAATTTACCTACCTTAGAAAGGATGGAAGGCTGAGTCAACCTTGAGCCTGGTGGGATGTGAACTTACAGTAATTGCAGGTTAATAACTGTTAATAACAGTGCTTTAGCCTGCTGCGCCACCAGGGCTTATTCTACGTTCTATAATTATCTGGGTATATAACCATAAATTGTGTTGGAGCGGTGCAGTGGCCTAGAGGTAGAGCTCTCGCCTCAGGAGGCTGCGAGTTCCTAGGTAGAGGCAGATATTTCTCTCTCTGGGCATGATGAGAATATATCTGCTGAATATAACTCTGCACTGGCGACAGGAAAGGCATCTGGCCAGTAAACACTCAGCTCCATTCAGTTGCCTGGCCTCCACCCCATAAGAGGGATTATGGGGTCATTAAAAGATGATGAATAACATAAATTATGATCAATTTGGGTGCTCCATCACGGGAGGTTTTTAAGAAGAGATTGGACAACCACTCTTTGTTTGAAATGATAGAACGCAGGGGGTTGGACTAGAAGACATCCAAGGCAGTGGTGAAACCTGAACCGTTTACTACCGATTCGCTGGCTGCACATATGCATGGACAGTGCACACCACGCACCAAATGCGAGGTGCGAGCACACAGTGCATGCCAAAAGGAGGCATGGGGCAGTGGTGGGTTCCTCCCGGTTCGGCCCAGTTCCACCAAGCCGGTAGCGAGGACGATATGACGGCACTGAACTGGTTCTGCCGCCCCCCCGCGTTATTCTTACCTTTTATTTGGCCCCACCCCCAATCTATTGTTGCCTCCTGAGTCCCAGCTGATGGCTAAAGGGGAAAAACTGTTTAAACTCTTGCCAGGGGGCTGCCCTACAGCTGATCAGTGTTAAAAGAACACAAATGAGTAGACCGGTGCCTGCAAAAATACATGACTAGATCAGTGCCTGCAAAAATAAATGGGTAGACCGGTACAGCTCTGCAAGCAGTTAAAAGCCTGGTAGACCAGTACCTCTGCTAAATCCTAAAGAATTGTCACATGACCATCAAGCCACGCCCACAAAATAAGCCACACCCACAGAACCTGTAGTAATGACAACGGGTTGGGTGGGCGGAGCCTCATGCCACGATCACTATCGGTTCTCCGAACCATCCGCCACGATCGCTATCGGATCGGGCGATCCAGTCCAAACCGGGAGCATTTCACCTCCGGTGAAAGTCCCTTTCAACTCCGTCATTCCGTTATCCAAAGGTGTTAATTTGCATCCTTGTGAACGCTGACTCAGCACCCAAGCATTTTGTGACGTTCCCAAGCCTGGTGCAACTGACTCACCCTGACCAAACCAACCTCATAAAAAAGAAAAGAAAAGAAAAGAAGATTATCACTTAATAGTCCATCTCTGCTTGCCTGAACCCTTGAAGACGAGGCCAATAATTACACCAGATGCCCTCAACAACCTTTTGTTGATTTCTTTCAAGGTTATCTTTTCTGATGCTGCTCGGACTCTTTGCTATTCTGGCACAATTCTGAGGTTTGCAACCTCAAGCGGTCAGGTTTTTAATTCCCCTGTAAAATCAGCAAGGGGACGCGGTGGCTCAGTGGCTAAAACGCTCAGCTCGTCGATCGAAAGGTCGGCAGTTCAGTGGGTCGAATCCCTAGTGCCGCGTAATGGGGTGAGCTCCCATGACTTGTCCCAGCTTTTGCCAACCTAGCAGTTCGAAAGCAGGTAAAAAAACGCAAGGAGAAAAATAGGGACCACCTTTGGTGAGAAGGGAAGAGTGCTCTGTGCGCCTTTGGCATTGAGTCATGCCGGCCACATGACCACAGAGACGTCTTCAGACAGCGCTGGCTCTTCGGCTTTGAAACGTAGATGAGCACTGCCCCCTAGAGTCAGGAACAACTAGCACATATGTGCGAGGGGAACCTTTACCTTTAACTAAACTCAGCAATGGTGGTTGGGATTTTTTTTTTTTTTTGCTTTTCCTTAGAGTAAGGCTGCGTGCCGGAGAGGACTTTGCTGTGTAATAGCAGACGGAGTAAACTGTGCCAGTCATAGAAGGAGTAGGAGGCAGGAATTTAAAATGTGCTGGCGTCAAGAGCCAGCTGTACCATCGCTAGGACAGAACAAAGGGTTAGAAAAAGGGTGGGAGATTGTTCTATAACTTCTTGTGGTGTGTTTTTGTGTGTGTGTGTGTGTGTGTGTTTTTTTTTAACACGATGAAAGAAAATCCCTTAATTAGCCTAAAGCAGTGATGGCTAACCTTTTTGTCATCGTGTGCCAAAAACAGGGGGAGCACAGTGGGGAGGTCACGCATGCACGTACCCACACCCATAATTTAATGCCCCCCCCCGGACCCTACACCCCGTGCACAGCACAACAAAAAGGTTACTAGTGGGTCCGGAAGGCCTGTTTATCACCCTCCAAGAGGCTTTCTTGGAGCCTGGGGAGGACGAAAACAGCTTCCCCCCTCCCCCCGTGGCCCTCTGGAGGCCAGAAATAGCCTGTTTCCTGACTTCCAGTGGGCCCAAAAGGCCCAAAAATCAGCCGGTCAGTGCACAGATGCGCGCTGGAGCTGAGGTATACTCGCGTGCCTACAGATATAGCTCCACTAAAGCAAGGAAAGAATAAATAATCCCAAATCAGTAATGACTAACCTTTTTGCCGTTGTGTGCCAAAAATGGGTGGAGTGGGGGGGGTCACGCGCATGTGTGCCCACACCCATAATTCAATGCGCCCCACGCCCCTCGCTCCCCCTTTTGAAACGTGATGGCATGGTGGGCCTGGTAGGCCCATTTTTTTGCCCTCCCCAGGCTCCAGGGGCTTTCTTGGGGAGGGCAAAAATGGCCTTCCTCAACCCCCCGGAGGCCCTCCGCAGGCCAGAAATGGCCCATTTCCAAACTTCTGGTGGGACCAGAAGGTGTTTTTTCACCCTCCCCAGGCTCCAGAGGCTTTCTAGGAGCCCGGGGAGGGCAAAAACGGCCTTTCCCACCCCCTGGAGGCCCTCCGGAGGCTGGAAACAGCCTATTTCCTGACTTCCGGAAGGCCCAAAAATCAGCTAGCTGGCACACACACGTGTGCTGGAGCTGAACTAGGGCAACACTGGTGTGCCCACAGATATGGCTCCACATGCCACCTGTGGCACGCGTGCCATAGATTCGCCATCATGGTCCTAAGTGATACTGGGCATTTGGATTCAGAAACCAGGGAAGAGGAAGAACAGCAGAAAATTATATTAAGCTGGTATACCGGTAGTCCTTGACTTAACCGCCGTCTGTTTAGTGACCGCTGGAATTTACAACGGCACTGAGAAAAGGGACTTAGGACCATTTTTCACACTTACGACCGTTCAACGTTACCGCCATCATGTAATTCACATTCGGATGCTTGTCAACTGACTCGTATTTATGACGGTCGCAGTGTGTCCCGGGGTCACGTCATCCCCTTTTGCAAAAAGGGGCGGTGTGGTGCAGAGGCTATCCCTGACTTACAACAGTTCATTTAGGGAGCGTTTCAAAGTTACAACGGAAATGTAAAAAAACCCGCCTTACTGACCATTTTTCACACTTATGACCATTGCCGCACTCATCCCTGTGGTTGTGTGATCTAAATTCAGATGCTTGGCAACTGGCTCCTATTTATGGCCATTGCTAGTGTCTCCTTTTGCGACTTTCTGGCAAGCAAACGCAATGGGGGAAGGCCAGATTGACTTAATAAGAAGATGCCTCAGATAGCTCAACCGGCTGAATAGCCTGTTATTAACATCCAGCTGTCTGCAATTACACCAGTTCGAGGCTCAAGGTTGACTCAGCTTTCCATCCTTTCTAAGGTAGGTAAATTGAGGACCCAGTTTGTGGGGGCAATAAGCTGACTTTGTATAAATACACAAAAGTATGCAGGCTATTGCTTAACGCATTGTAAGCCGCCCTGAGTCTCTGGAGAAGGGCGGCATATAAATCTAATTTTTAAAAAAACTGTGTTGCTAGCTTAAACTCTGCAGTGGTTCCCTTAACAGCTGTGGCAAGCAGTGTTTTGAGTGTTTTGTTGATATGATTTATTGGGTTAAGGATTTTTTGTCTTCACTGTGAGTTATATTGTGTTGGGGGGGTCGTGCACTGAGAGAGGCTCAACCAATCTCATTGTACGTACATTGTGCACTGACAATAAAGATTTGAATTCGAAGCAAGGTCATAAAATGGGACAGAATTCACTTAACCCCTTACTATTACTGCCACTTTATAAAACCCTAGTAAGGTCACACCTGGAATAATGCAACCAGTTTTGATCACCATACTACAAAAAGGATGCTGAGACTTTGGAAGAAGTTCAGAGAAGAGCAACTAGGATGATCAAAGGCCTGGAGACTAAAACCATATGAAGAACGGCTGCAGGATTTGGGTTTGGCTAGTCTAAAGAAAAGAAGAATAGGGGTGACATGTTAGCAGTATTCCAGTATTTGAGGAGCAGCCACAAAGAAGAAGGGGGACAAATTATTCTCCAAATCACCTGAAGGGAAATCAAGGAACAATGGATGGAAACTGATCAAAGAGAGAAGCAACCTGGAATTAAGGAGAAACTTCCTAACAGGAAAGACAATTAACCAGGGGAACAGCTTGCCACCAGAAATTGTGGGTGCTTCATCACTAGAGGTTTTAAAGATGAGACTGGATAGTCACTTGTCTGAGATGGTATAGGTTCTTCTGATTGAGCAGGGGGCTGGACTAGAAGACCTCCAAGGCCCCTTCCAGCTGTATAGTATAGTATAGTATAGTATAGTATAGTATAGTATAGTATAGTATAGTATAGTATAGTATAGTATAGTATAGTATAGTATAGTATAGTACAGTACTGTACTCTATCCTATCCTATCCTATCCTATCCTATCCTATCCTATCCTATCCTATCCTATCCTATCCTATCCTAATCTGTTCTTCATTCCATTATTCTATTCTATTCTATTCTATTCTATTCTATTCTATTCTATTCTATTCTATTCCATTCCATTCCATTCCATTCCATTCCATTCCATTCCATTCCATTCCATTATTCTATTCTATTCTATTCTATTCTATTCTATTCTATTCTATTCTATTCTATTCTATTCTATTCTATTCCATTCCATTCCATTCCATTCCATTCCATTCCATTCCATTCCATTCCATTATTCTATTCTATTCTATTCTATTCTATTCTATTCTATTCTATTCTATTCTATTCTATTCTATTCTATTCTATTCTTCTAATTCTAATTCTATTCTGTCTCGCTTTGCAATGGAAACTTTGGGCTCCGTTGTTGTCGTAAGTCAAGGACCCTGCCTATGGATCTCATCGACGGTCTGGATCAGGTGCAATTTATTTTTATTTTTTTGAAGCCTTCGCAGATAGCCTGAGATGCTCTAAGCACAATTTAGTGGTTGCCAAGAGAGATCAGGGAAGTGTGTGTGTGGGGGTGGGGGTGGGGTGTTGTGTAGTTGGCTGCAAGCCATCCAGTTTGCATAATTCACCATTTGCTAATCGGTCCTAAGCGGCGTCTTGGTGGACGATCAAAAAGAAATACGCCTTTGGCAGGGACACGGTGTGCCTCGCTTCAAAGCAGCATCTGAAATCTGGAAATCTCCGGATAGAAGTCCCCACCAGCTATTCCCAAGAAAGGATGGGTTTTTCCTCCTTCTCTTTTGACTCTTTCATCTCTCTTGCTGCCGAGTGAATTTTCTCTTTAACCCCACTGCTTTGGAGATGTCATCATTCCCCCACGATTAACAATGGAACATTATCTTCCACCGTGTTCCTGCAACGTTTTTTCAGTCCTACCACTGCGGGGGGTGGAGGGGGGGATGAGTGAGTCAAAGGGGGTTCTGACTTAGGCTTCCTGAGACAGTAAAAAGCACACGATTAGACCCCAAAACCCTCTTTTTATTTCAATGGCTGTGAATTCTGTTCATTCCCAGCCCGTGATGAGTCATAAATAGTTTGTAAAAAGTCCGACAGAAGTCTGCCACAGTCCTTCGGGATAAGGCTGATAAACACCCACCTTTATCTCCCTTGACACGCTGCCAAAGGCCACACGGAGCACAGAATCAAAATGGAGCTTCGGAATTTAAACCGACCAGCACGAACAAAGTTGCTTCCTGCAAAGGCTCACATGCTTTTGCTCCTCCTTTATGTCTTATGGGAGGGGCCAATCATCTCCAAGCCTTACCCCCGAGTTGCCCCTTTTGTCTTAACTATTCTTGCCTTCTGGCAGCTCTGTGCATATGTGCCCTGGGAACAGGCTCCCCGTTCCTCTGCCTCGCTGACGTCAGACTCTGGAGGCTTTGTAGTCAGCACATAACTCCCAGATGGCCTGGGCCCCATCTCTGCCTCCAATGCAGAGCCCTCCCCAGACTCCAGGACTGGTCCATGTTCCTCTCCAGCCTCCTCACTGCCCAACTCTGCCAACTCCGCAGGCTGCCGGCGGACCACAATACAGGGAAGAAAGTGTTGAAAAACTGCCAGTTCTGTTTTGTCCAATGCCAACTGACTATATCGGGATATCAGAAACCACAGCCACTCGGTCTTGGAAGGGTTGAGCCTGAGTCTGTTCCTCCCCATCCAGATCCGTACGGCCTCCAGGCACCGGGACATCACTTCGAGGGCATCATTGGGGTGGTCTGAGGTGGAGATGTACAGCTGAGTGTCATCAGCGTACTGATGGTACTTCACCCCAAAACCACGGATGATCTCACCCAGCGGCTTCATATAAATGTTGAACAGAAGGGGCGAGAGGACCGATCCTTGTGGCACCCCACATACAAGGGGCCTCGGGGTCAACCTCTGCCCCCCTGACAACACAGACTGCGACCGGTTGGAGAGAAAGGAGGAGAACCACTGCAACACAGTGCCCCCCACTCCCAGCCCCTCCAACTGGTGCAGCATGATACCATGGTTGATGGTATCAAAAGCCGCTGAGAGGTCTAATAGGACCAGGACAGAGGAGCAACCCCTATCCCGAGCCCTCCAGAGATCATCTACCAAACACAACCAATGCCGTCTCCGTGCTGTACCCGGACCTGAAGCCCAACTGGAACGGATCTAGATAGGTCGATTCATCCAGGTACTGAGGCAGTTGTCGCGCCACCACACTCTCAACAACCTTTGCAACAAAGCGAAGGTTGGAGACAGGACGATAATTTACCAACATTGCCGGGTCCAGGGAAGGCTTCTTGAGGAGGGGTCTCACCACCGCTTCCTTCAAAGTGGCGGGGAAGACACTCTCACTCAAAGAAGCATTTATAATCCCCTGGAGCCAGACTCGTGCCACTTCCCGGGAGGCCAGCACCAACCAGGAGGGACACGGATCCAATAAACATGTGGCTGCGCTCAGACTGCTCAGTATCCTGTCCACGTTTTCTGGAGTCACAGAGTCAAACTCTTCCCATATAATAGTCTCAAGACCTGCCCCAGTCACCTCCCCTGGATCTACCCATTTGGGGTTAGAGTCCAGCTGTTCCCAAATCTGGGCGGTTTTGTCATACAGATATTGAACAAAAACCTCAGCTCTACCCTCCAAGGGGTCCTCCCGCGCCCCTTGTTGTAGCAAGGAGCGGGTCACCCTAAACAGGGCGGCTGGGCGATTATCTGATGACGCAATAAGAGCGGAAAAGTAACTCCTCTTCTCCGCTTTTATCGCCACTAGGTAAATCTTAATATGAGCTCTTACCAGTGTCTGGTCAGATTCAGAACGACTGACCCTCCAACTGCTCTCTAGGCGTCTTTTCCAGCGCTTCATCTCCCTCAGCTCCTCAGTATACCAAGGAGCCAGGTGAGATCGGTGCCGGGTCAGAGGCCGCAAAGACACGACTCGGTTCAAAGCCCCGGCAGCCGCCTCATCCCAGGCGGCCACCAAGTCTTCAGCCAAGCTGTGTGCCAGAGACTCAGGAAATGGCCCAAGCTCCGTCTGGAACCTATCAGGATCCATCAGGCGCCTGGGGTGGAACCACCTCACCGGTTCCGCCTCCCTGCAGCGAGGTGCGGCGGTTCGAAGGTCTAGCCGAAGGAGAGAGTGATCTGACCATGACAAGGGTTCAATCACTATATCCCCTATCTCAAGATCACTCAACCATTGTCCAGAGACAAAAACCAGGTCCAGCGTGTTTCCCCCCACTTCAGTAGGGCCATGAATTAACTGGGTCAGGTCCATAGCCGTCATGGAAGCCATGAACTCCCGAGCCATCTCAGACGTCTCACCGACTGATGGCAGGTTAAAATCCCCCACGACCATAAGCCTGGGGGTCTCAACCGCCACCGCGGCGATAACGTCGAGCAGCTCGGGCAGGGCCGCTGCCACGTGGCAGGGAGCCAGGTACATGACTAGCAGACCCAACTGCACCTTATGACCCCACTTCACAAGGAGGGACTTACAGCCAGCCGTCTGAGGAACAATGGTCTCCCTCGGGGCAAGGCCCTCGTTTATAACAACCGCCACTCCCCCGCCCCTCCCTTGAGTTAAAAAAAAAGCCTCTGATGAGGTGGGCGGGGTAAGCGAGTGGCGACCGGGACCTGGGCCGGTTCGGGGGCGTGGCCAGCCAATGTTATTACCAGTTCTCTGAACTACTACAAATTTTTACCACCGGTTCTTGCGAACTGGTGCGAACTGGGAGCAACCCACCATTGGTCAGGGACAACCTGTATATGACACTGGCCCTTGTGTGGACACACAAACGCACAATAAAAAAAAGGGGGGGAGATTTAGTTCCTTTACCGCTGTGTGTGTCTGTGTATGTTTGCTCACCCAGATTTGAAATGTATTGATTGCTCAGGGATTCGGTGGCTCCTGTTTCTCCTCCTCCCTCTGCCAAATGCTCATCTCCGGGCGGTTAATTGCTGCTTTGCAATTTGCCAATGAACTTAGCAAATGCAAAATGCCATTTTCAGGAAATGCCAATCCGCCAAAGGTCTGCCTGTCCTCTCCTGTCGCATTTCTCCCCATTCCCTCCCTAATTGTCCCCAAAGCGATCTGACCTTTGAAAGCCATCGCTTAGTAAACCCGCTCATTTCATCAGTGGGTGGTAGGCTGGTGTGGAAACAGAGCAAAGGTTGCGTCTGAATACCCCAGGATGAAGGGAATGATCTTCTGGAGCTGACAGTTTTGATCCTCACCTGCTCACCGGGTCAAACTTATGGTCCTTGACATGACTTGCTCTGAAGGGTGGAGAATAGAATAGAATAGAATAGAATAGAATAGAATAGAATAGAATAGGATAGGATAGGATAGGATAGGGTAGGGTAGGGTAGGGTAGGGTAGGGTAGGGTAGGGTAGGGTAGGGTAGGGTAGGGAAGGGAAGGGAGGAGAGAATAGAATAGAATAGAATAGAATAGAATAGAATAGAATAGAGTAGAGTAGGGTAGGGTAGGGTAGGGTAGGGTAGGGTAGGGTAGGGTAGGGTAGGGTAGGGAAGGGTAGGGAAGGGTAGGGAGGAGAGAATAGAATAGAATAGAATAGAATAGAATAGAATAGAATAGAATAGAATAGAGTAGAGTAGGGTAGGGTAGGGTAGGGTAGGGTAGGGTAGGGTAGGGTAGGGTAGGGTAGGGTAGGGTAGGGTAGGGTAGGGTAGGGTAGGGAGAATAGAATAGAATAGAATAGAATAGAATAGAATAGAATAGAATAGAATAGAATAGAATAGAATAGAATAGAATAGAATAGAATAGAATAGAATAATGGAATGAAGAACAGATTAGGGTAGGGTAGGGTAGGGTAGGGTAGGGTAGGATAGGATAGGATACAGTACAATACAATACAATACAATACAATACAATACAATACAATACAATACAATACAATACAATACAATACAATACAGCTAGAAGGGACCTTGGAGGTCTTCTAGTCCAGCCCCCTGCTCAAGCAGGAGAACCTATGCCATCTTAGACAAGTGACTGTCCAGTCTCATCTTGAAAACCTCCAGTGATGGAGTGTCCACAACTTCTGAAGGCAACACTAGTTGATTGTCCTCCCTGTTAGGAAGCTTCTCCTTAATTGCAGGTTGCTTCTCTCCTTGATTAGTTTCCACCCGTTGCTTCTTGTCTTGCCTTCAGGTGCTTTGGAAAATAATTTAACCTCCTCTTCTTTGCCCCTCAAATACTAGAAGACTGCTATCATGTCCCACCTAGTCCTTTTTTCTTTTTTTTTGGACTAACCAAACCCAAATCCTGCAGCCGTTCTTCATATGTTTTAGTCTCCAGGCCTTTGATCATCTCAGTTGCTCTTCTCTGAATTTTTTCCAATAGAAAGAATCATTATTCTCAAAGGACGCGATAGCAGAATTTGAATATTTCAAGGTCTGCCACCAAGAAGAGAGGTCAGCCGATTTTGCAGATCCCCAGAAAGGCAGGTCAAGAAGCAACAGATGGAAATTAATCAAAGAGAGAAGCAACCTAGAACGAAGGAGAAATTTCCTGACACTGAGAACAATTAACCAGTGGAACAACTGGCCCCCAGAAGCTGTGAATGCTCCAACACTGGGAGTTTTTAAGAAGATGTTGGATAACCATTTGTCTGAAGTGATGTAGAGTTTTCTGCCTAAGCAGGGAGTTGGACTAGAACAGGGGTGTGCAACTTTAAACACATAAAGAGCCATTTGGACCCATTTCCCACAGAAAAGAAAACACCAGGAGCCACAAAATCTGGGTGGGCGTGACCAACTCAACATCACTTACTTCCAGCAGTCCAACACACACACACACACCCCAGCCATGCCTACCCAGCCGATCATTAGGGCAGAGAACCGGTTGTTAAAAAACACTGGGAACCACAAAACCCTTTTGACATCTCTCTCTCTCTCCCTCCCTCCCTCCCCTCTCCCTCTCTCTCTTCCCCTCTCTCTGTATCTCTTATGTCTCTCCTTCTCTCTCCCTCTCTGTATCTCTGTTTTTCTCCCTCTCTCTCTCTCTCCCTCTCTCTGTATCTCTCTTATGTCTCTCTTTCTCTCTCCCTCTCTGTATCTGTCTCTCTCCCTCTCTCTGTGTCTCTCTGTCTCTTTGTCCCTCTGTCCCTCTCTGTATCTCTTTCTCTCTCTCTCTCTCCCTCACTTTGTATCTCTCTTATGTCTCTCTCTCTCTCCCTCTCTGTATCTGTCTCTCTCCCTCACTCTGTATCTCTCTTATGTCTCTCTCTCTCTCCCTCTCTGTATCTGTCTCTCTCCCTCACTCTGTCTCTCTCTGTCTCTCTCTGTCTCTCCCTCTCTCTGTATCTCTCTGTCTCTGCTCTGGCCACTTCTCCATCACCCACTGTCGCCCTTACCTCCTTAGGCCAAGTGAGGAGTGACTGGGAGGGCGAGGGGCAGGACCAGCCGGTGGTGGGATCACCTGACAGGGAGCCACAGCAGAGGGCCCAAAGATCCGTATGTGTCTCCAGAGCCGCAGGTTGCTGACACCTGGACTAGGCGGCCTCCAAGCTCCCTTCCAACTCTGTTATTCTGTTCTGTTATCAGATCTGGATTCCAAAGCCCCCAGAGGGGCACTGAACGGCCTTCTCCACCCCAATCCTGAAAGCCAAGTCCTTCTCAGCCATGTTATTCATAACCCATGTCCCCCCTCTAGACAGCCAGTCTCAAGTTATAAAGCTGAGACAGCTCGATGCTAATGTAATTCAGCCTCCAACATTGCTGGAGACACAAGCATTTCCTTAAAAGCTTCTCCGATGATAAATATACTCAATGTAGGGTGGAAATTGAGTCTTAATATTTCTACCCAAGCTTCAGAACAACAATTTCATGGCTTCTCTAGGTTGAACCATTGTGGCGCAGTGGTTAGAGCGCAGTACTGCAGGCTACATCTGCTGACTGCTGACTGACTTCAATTTGGCAGTTCAAATCTCACCAACTCAAGGTTAACTCAATCTTGCATCCTTCCGAGGACCCAGATTATTGGGGGCAAGAGGCTGACTTTGTAAAACCAGTTAGAGAGGACTGTAAAGCAGTTTAAAGCAGTATATATCTAAATATATTGCTAATGTTCTCTTTCCTTCCTTCCTTCCTTCCTTCCTTCCTTCCTTCCTTCCTTCCTTCCTTCCTTCCATCCATCCATCCATCCATCCATCCATCCATGGTGCACAGTGGCTAGAATGCATCATCACAGGCTAATTCTGCTTATTGCCAGGAGTTTGATCCTGACCGGCTCAGCCTTCCATCCTTCTGAGGTGGGTAAAATGAGGACCCAGATTATTGGGGGCAAGAGGCTGACTCTGTAAAACCACTTAGAGAGGGCTGTAAAGCACTGTAAAGCGATATATAAGTCTAACTGCTATTGCTTTTCTTTGTCTCCTTCCTTCCTTCCTTCCTTCCTTCCTTCCTTCCTTCCTTCCTTTCCTTCCTTCCTTCCTTCCTTCCTTCCCTGCCCACTGTCAACACTGACCCTCTGGAATGGGTTACCCACCGAGCTCCGGACAGCTCCCAATCTCCGCACTTTCTGTGCTGGCCTGAAGACATGGCTCTTTCATCAAATTCCCTGACCAGTTATGGGGTTTGTAACTTTGGGGATTTTAAATTTTGGATTGGATTTTAGCATTTCACTGCTGTTGTTTTTACTGTGTGAGCCGCCCCGAGTCCTACAGGAGAAGGGCGGCATATAAATTTTAATAATAAATAAATAAATAAATAATGCCCAGAGAGGGTATAAAACTCAAGACACTCTCAGCATCTCACTGGGAACCACAAAACCCTTTTAACATCTCTCTCTCCCTCCCTCCTCCCTCTCTCCCCATCTCTCTATGTCTCTCTCTCTCTCCCCCCCCCTCTCTCTGTATCTCTCTGCCTCTGCCACTTCTCCATCACCTGCCGTCGCCCTTACCTTCTCAGGCCAGGTGAGGAGTGGCTGGGAGGGGAGGGGAGGGCAAGGGGCGGGGCCAGCCAGTGATGGGATCACCTAACAGAGCCACAGCAGAGGGCCCAAAGAGCCACAGGTTGCTGACACCTGACCTAGCCAATTGGGTGATGTTTAATCACAGCTTATTGAGAGGCTGAGCTCAGAGAACAGGGCCTCCACCATCTGACGCAAAGGAGATTGCACAAAGGGATATCAGACTCAGATATCCCACTTTATCCCCATACAAGAAGTTGAACTTTTTCCTAACCCAGATGAATTTCCCGGTTATATCTCAGTTTGGGCAATAAACGGAAATGTAAAAATCACAATGCAACATCTCCACCTAGTGGCCAAATGGAGTACTGAAACCCGCATCAAAAGCTGTAAACTGTGATATTTTCTCTCTTGTAAAAAATAAGAGTTGGACCTTCAAGGACCCCTGGCTAGAATGAAACACAAAACTCTCTAGAGCTCGTAGGAGACAAAAATCAACATCCTTGACACAGGGAGGGTGGAATTCCAAATCCAAGGCCAATTCCAGGTAGCCCTTGACTTGTTCTCCTGTTTTCTCTCTCTCTTCTCTTTCTCACCTCTCTCTCCTCTCCCCCTTCTCTCTTTCTGTCTCTTCTTTCTCTTCCTCTCTTCTCGCTTCTGTTTTCCCTTTCTCTTTTCTCACTTCTCTCTCCCTCCTTTCTCTCTCCTCTCCCTAGTTCTCTTCTCTCTTCCTTTCTTTCTTCCATCTCTTCTCTCTTCCCTTTCTCCCCTTCTCTTTTTTCTTTCCCCTCTACTCTTTCTCTTCTTTCTCTTCCTCTCTTCTCACTTCTTTCTCTTCCCTTTCTCTTTTCTCACTTCTCTCTCCCTCCTTTATCTCCCTCCTCGTTCTCTTCTCTCCCTCCTTTCTTCTCTTTTTCTTCTCTTTCTCCTCCTTCTCTCACTTGTCACTTTTCTCTCTTCTCTCTCTCCCCTCTCCCTTCCTCTCCTCACTTCTTTCTCTGTCTTCCCTTTCTCTTTTCTCACTTCTCTCTTCCTCCTTTCTCTATCCTCTCCCTCGTTCTCTCTTCTTTTCTTTCTTCCATCTCTTCTCTCTTTCCTTTCTCCCCTTCTTTCTTTTCTTTCTTTCCCCTCTAATCTTTCTCTTCTTTCTCTTCCTCTCTTCTCACTTCTCTTCCCTTTCTCTTTTCTCACTTCTCTCTCCCTCCTTTATCTCCCTCCTCGTTCTCTTCTCTCACTTTCTTCTCTTTCACTTTTCTCTTCTCTTCCCTTTCTCCTCCTTCTCTCACTTGTCACTTTTCTCTCTTCTCTCTCTCCCCTCTCCCTTCCTCTCCTCACTTTTCTTTCTGTCTTCCCTTTCTCTTTTCTCACCTCTCTTCCTCCTTTCTCTCTCCTTTTTCTTCCTTCCCTTCTTCTCTTTTCTCTTCCCTTTCTCTTCCTTCTCTCTCACTTCTTTCTCACTCTCTACTCTTGGGACCAGAATTTTTGTTCCTAAGCAAGGAAATTGTTAGGTGTGTCGCACACCCAATTTTACCACCAGTGTGCCATGTTGTTAAGTGAAACTGCAGTTGTTGTTTGCTTGTAGGAAAGCAGGGGGCAAAGTAGTTAACAGTGACCTTGGGACGCTGCAAACTCTTGTACATCTATGCCAGTTGCCAAGTGCCTGAATCAGAGGTGGGTTTCAGCAGGTTCTGACCAGTTCTGGAGAACTGTAGTGGAAGCTTTGAGTAGCTCGGAGAACCGGTAGTAAAAATTCTGACTGGCCCCGCCCCCATCTAGTCTCTGCCTCCCAAGTCCCAGCTGATTGGGAGGAAATGGGGATTTGCAGTATCCTTCCCCTGCCACGCCCAAGCCACACCCACCAAGCCACACCCACAGAACCAGTAGTAAAAATTTTTGAAACCCACCACTGGCCTGAATGTTGATCACATGACTGTGGGGACGGTTGCTAGTGACATAACTCTGAAGACGAGTCGTAAGTCAGGGGCCACCTGTATTTTTGGAAATTTCTGGTAAGTCCTCATGGACTTTTTGCTGCAAGGGTGACCATTTCTGGATTGCGCTTAGATAAAACTCAGACTATGTGGAGAAGGTTGTGTTTTTTTAAAATTTATTTGCAATTTTCAAAGAGGGTGAAAAGTTATTATACTAGTGTGCTCAGTGCGATGAAGGTGGAAACTGATCCCCCCCAATTATTATTCTTTTTGTTGCCTTTCTCTCGTTTTTCTTGTCCTTTTCTTTTTCTGCACCTTCCTAATGTTTGTTTTACTAGTTTAGTTTGCATTAGTCTTTGTTATGTTTTTTTTTAAAAAGGTGAATAAAATTATTGGCTTCCTTTTTCTTTTTCTTTTTTTAAAAAAAGAGGAGGTGCTTGCTGAAAAAGGTGGAATGAACTTTGGGGGTGCTGGGGTCTCCCCCAGAAGGAGATTCATGTGTTGGGTTCAAGAGTTCACAGTGAAAAGGTTTGTTCCCTGGGCAAAGAGACACACACACACAAACACACCCCTGCCGCAAAGTCTATTTCCAGCTGGTTTGTCGTGCTGGTGCTTCTAAATACTGATAGATTGTCGACGAAAACTGAGATACGTTTCCAGGCCCAGACCAAGCAGGAACACATCATCTGCATCCACAAACTTGCACTCGGTTGATTTTTTTGTCTTTGTGTGTGCTGCGCGGTGCCAGAATTGAACAACCATTTGTGCAGTTGTGTGCTAACAGGCTCTCATGTCAAAAAGGGAAAGAGGCTACAGTTAAAGGACTTTTTACAGACCCAACAATCAGACAGCTATGTGAACAGTAAAAAAGGAATGTGAGAATGGCCTTGCGAGAAAAGAACCCAGAGATGCCGCCAAGGGGATGATCAGATAAGAGACTGCTGAGCCCTCATCTGCATAACGGGTAGAGAATGAGAAGGAACCCTCCCTAGTTTCTTAAGCTGTCAAGCATGTGGCTATAATGGAATGTGGGTAAGGCCTTGGAAGACAGAGCCAAGAGACGCTGCCAGGGGGGATGGTTAGATAAGAGGCTGCTTAGCCCACAGCTGCATAATGGGTGGAGAATGAGAAGGAACCCTCCCTAGTTTTTTAAGCTGTCAAGCATGCGGCTATAATGGCATGTGGGAAAGGCCTTGGAAGACAGCTATGTGAACAGGGGGGATGGTTAGATAAGAGGCTGCTTAGCCCACAGCTGCATAATGGGTGGAGAATGAGGATTAGAAGGGACCCTCCCTAGTTTCCCATCCTGTAAAGGAGACAGCTGTAATAGTATGTGGTAAAGATCTAGGGGGAAAAGATGTGTAGGAGACAACCAGGCTGAACCTAAGGGAGAGGGATCAAACATGTCATGAGTGCCCTGCATGTCCACAAGAGATCTAAGACCAGCCCACCTCGAATTCCTTTCTTAACTTCCTTTGACCGTAAGTAGCTCAGATTGTTGTAGAGAGTTTAAGCAATAAAACCATTACACTCATTTGAACTTGCTTGAATCTCCCAATTTTCCTGGCACCTGAGAAGATGCCGCCAAGGGAAAAGTTAGATAATAGCCTGCTTAGCCCACAGATGGATAATTGGGTGGAGAAAGAAGACGCTCAGAAGAGTCCTCCCAAATTTCTCAGGGTGCAAAAAGAGGGGGGGGGGGGAAATTGTGCTTTCAGACTTGCAAGTTTCGGTTGATGTAGCCTCACAAGAAAAGTAAAATTAACTGGTGTGGTTGTATTTCTTGTCTGTTTTATACAGTAAGGCTGACAGTGGGTGATCCTGCCTTTAAGAAGGATAAAAGGACTTTCTGGGGATGAGAAGCTGGAAATGATCCAGCAAAGGATGGGGGGAATAGATTGGAGTCTTTAGGTGGCTGCTCCAAGGGTTCTCCATCAGTCCTCCAACTCCGAGGTTGCCGTTGAGGTTCTTCAAGTCTTGGCATGAGAAAACAAAAACAACCTGGAGTAGGCTGGCTGCTTGGGGAAGGGGTCCCCAACTCCTTCCCAGAGGCAACACAGTCTTTTAAATCTCCAATGGGGTCATCTGTTCCCTTTCATCATTTCTACCACCACCCCGTCTGCAAGTCAGCAGGCTCGATTAAAAAAAGAACTTGAGATCCTTCACAAGAAGGAACTGAGGCCATTATCAGGTGTTGCTGCTATCGTGAACGGTGATTGTTGGGTCTTCCTGCAGAAGTGGGCTTGTTTCCGAAGTTTCCGGAAGATCGGGCATTTGCAAAGTCCTTGTCTCCGTTTTTCTCTGAAAAAAGCAGGCAGAAGTTAGTTTAGAATTTGCACGGCTCCTGAAATACGTGATGTTGGGTTGATTCCTCAAGCTGAGCCAACTTCCCGTTGTGACCTCTCATCCTTTCCCACATTCTATGAACCAGGAGGCTGGCCCGGTTCCTCAGCAACTGAATCCTGTGGTTTGGCTCATTATCCTTCAGAGATAATGGAACAAACCAAGATCGTCTCCCATCATGGTTAAAAACTGCAGCATCAAACTCTCCGCAGAATCTCCGGGGTTGAAGAGAACTTAACAGGATGCTCCTGAATCTCACCGCCTGTTGTTTAATTAAATGAATCAAACCGAAACAAGTTGGTTTAATTATGGTTCAAGGAATTTGATTGATTTGGATTCAAACAAACCATGGTTTGAATTTGGTTTGCGTCTACAAACCACCGTTTTACGGTTGTATTTAAAGAGGAAGCCCAAATTAATTTCTTGTTGAGAGAAACGTGGCAAAGAGGCCAGCTTTGAGAGTGTGGTGAGGCCGCACTTTGGCCAAGCAGCCGACGTGATGGCTCTCCCAATTTTTCCTTTCCTGGTTTCTTTTCTAAGGACTGGCGAATGTCAACAATTCCTTATTCAAGGGTTCTTTTGAATAAGGTAGTAAACACACAGCAATGGGTCCTTTTCTCGCGCGGGTTTAAGAAATATGCCAAGTGGACCAACATCTGAAGACCTCTCTTTGATGCAACCCAGAACAATGAATCTGGATTTAAGTCTAAAGCAATAGACTTAGACTTCTAGTGTTTTAGAGACCTCTCTAAGTGGTTTACTGAGTCAGCCTCTTGCCTCTTGCCCCCAACAATCCAGGTCCTCATTTTATTGACCTCAGAAGGACAGAAGGCTGAGTCAACCTTGACTTCGGTCAGGATTGAACTGCTGGCAGTGGGCAGAATTAGCCTGCAGTAGTGCATTATAACCACTGTGCCACCCCAACTCCATAAAGGGGAATATTTCTAGCTCAGCGTTGAAATGAGGGATTCTTGAGGCTCTCTGAGCTTGGTTGTTTTGCTACCTAGCTAGGTAGCATTATCAGTATTAGTTTGGGTCTGCACGAAAACAACCAAGCTCCGAGAGCACCAAGGACCACACCGTTGTTGTCCTCCTCCTCCTCCTCCTCCTCCTCCTCCTCCTCCTCCCCTTGATGATATTACCTAGCTGGATGATGAAATGTCATCCACCAAGACAACCACCAAGACAAGCACCAAGCTCAGAGAGCTTCAAGGATACTTCTGGGTTCTCAACCTGCTGAGTTTCCATTCTGAAGATCCAAAGGCCTCCATGGGGAGAAGATTCTCTGGCTAAAGCACAAGGCTTCTTTGCAATTTGCAGAATCCTTACCAACTCCCTGCCACAAGATTATTCCAGATGCTACATTTAGGGAGTACAAGAAATCCTCCATTTACGACCGTAACCGAGTTCAGAATTACCACCGGAAGTCATGCTGGCCATTAAGCGAGTCACTATTTTTATAACCTTTTTCTAGCGGCCATCAAGCAAATGCCACGGTAATTAAGCAAACCTCCTCTGAAATGGATGTGGGTGATTTTGTGTGTGTGTGTTTTTGTTTTGCCAGAAATCAACTGGTATTTGGCCAAGAACAAAAACTCTTCACAAAACATTGTACAGTAGTGGCCCAAATTGTGGAAACCTTTTGGGAAAACTGTATTTTTGAGGTTTGATGGCTAATAACACCACATTTTTTTCCTGGAGTTTCAAAATAATCCTATTCCACTGCTGGAATGGCCTGGGAATAGCCCAGACCTTCACCCAATTGAAAATCTAGGGAGCCGACTAAAGAAAGTTGTTAGTCAGAAGCGACCCAGCCATAAAACCCAGTTAATCGAAGCCATCATTCCATCTTGGTTTCACATTATAACAGTTGCAGAACTAAAAGACTTGGTTCCCTCCATGGGAAGACGTTGTAAGGCCGTCATTCATGCTAAAGGTTACCCAACTAAGGATTAACTGACATGGTGACCATTTCTGCATATCTCGTTTTTTCCTAGGGTGATCATTTTTGTATATCTTGTTTTTTCTACGTGTCTCACTTTCCTTCTTTATGCTGTACCTGCTATTCTAATAGCAAATCCTTCATAAAAGTTACGGCATTACATTCTTGATTAAATTATCTTTCCATTGATATATATATATAATTTTATGGTACTACTACTCCCCAAAAAAAGTGGTGTTATTAGCTAGTTTTAGAAAATACACTTTTCCCAAAAGGTTCCCACAATTTGGGCCACTGCTGTAAATCTTGGTCAGGTGACGGCGGGATGCTGCAATTAGCCAAAAATGCAGGCTTGCGGTCGAGCAGCCAAAAACGGTGTTAATGGGACAGTCAGAACTTCGAATCTGAGTCTTAAGCAGCTTCGGGGAAGGCCACTGGTAACTTGAAACGGTCGTAAATCGAGGATTTTCTGTATCTTCCTTCTTTCTGATGGGGGGGGGGAGTCACCCAGAGGTCTCTCAAGTCCGGGAGTTGGGATGGGGGCGGCCTTCAGCTTGACAGATACCCATCCTATGAAATTTCAAATACTATTTTTTTTAGAAAGGGGTTCAACGGGAGTTAGTCGGGTCCCAAGAGTTACGCCATCCGAGGTTTAGCGAAGCAAGAAACTCCAGAGGCGGATTGAGTCTTCCAATTTTTTCATTGGTCTGTATCAAGAGATCGGGGGTGGGGGGTGGGGAGGGAGAAGTCCCAGCAGATTAAGTGGGTTATTATATGAGTGGGGCGATGATAAAGTTAGGGGGCAGCGCATTAAAAAGCAGAAGCCATTGGCTAAGGTTAGCTGCCACGAAGACGAAACTTTTTTTAAAAAAAAAAAGCAGCGAGCCATTCCAGCAGCCGTTTTAAGACCCTGAGGAGGTTTTAAAAGTGAGCCAAGCTACGTTTTTGTTGTTAAACCGCGAATTCGACGTTACCTTTTGCGTTTTGGGGGGTTTGGTTTTTTTTTTCAGATCTCCGCCTACAATTTCATCTCCATCCATTGCAAGCTGGCCTTTTTCCTGGAGGCAGGGATTGCCCCTTTAGGTCCTGAGTTTTTACTACTACGCCAAAATAAAAAGCTTTTGCCCTAGAAAATAATTAGCCTGGTTTAAAACAGTTTAGAGTAGTTTTATAAGGACATTTATGTTACTGATTGAAGGAAGGAAGGAAGGAAGATGCAGTTCAACAGTTTTATTGGTTGGGTTATGTTCTTTTTAAATTAACTTTGAGAGGTCAGTTGAATTGTTCTAATTTAAGCACCTTTAAACATTTAGGTTTTATCATTTTAAATATGATTTAAAAGCGATTAAGAAGAGAGTTATTGTTAGACGGTTGGGGGGGTGCGACATATTTTCAGTCTTTTGAGCGCCCAGGCGGGTAGGCTGAACACCATTCTACAAAAATTACAAGGAGTACACGAAGACACACAATTAAAGTTGACAAACGTTGCTTAGTATTGTGAAAAGATTCCTGTAACATTCAACAGATGAGTTAGGGAAGCTTATAATGTTTGAGCAATGCGAGAGAGATCAGAGGAGAAGAATTCTCGGCTAAACATCTATTGTTTTTTTTTCCAATGTGATCCACTGAAGGATCTCTTACCAAAGGACCATGATACCCGTAATTAGTGTCAGATCTAGGTGGAATCTGTATGGCAACCGACCGATCCGTTTGCCGTGAAAGATTCAACGTCTGTTGAAGGAAGTAAACAGGTCCAATGTGAACACCAGACGATAATAAGGTTAAGAAACTTTGCTCTGCTTTTTTAACTTGCCTTCTCATCCAGTGTTGAAACGATGGCCAGGTAGCCAGATTTAATCGGAAAAAATTCAAAAACCTGCAGGAAACCTCATAAAGCTTTAATCATCTTCTTTTAATGGCTCTATAACCCTGTCAACTTGCAAAGCTCTCAAGTTGCCATGAGCAGGAGGGAGGGAGAACTGATAGAGCTGATTGACTTCCCTAACTGAAGTTACATTCCATACATGCTTCCTGACCACAATCAGAAGGAGGGTGTTGGATTTCACAGTCAGCCAAAGTGGTTAATTGGAGAATGTGATTTAGGACATGGCCAGGGAGGAGGGGAGAGACAGGGTCATAGGGGAATGTAAATCTACGTGGGATTAGTTCTAACTGCATTCGAATATTGCCGAAATGGTGCTCCTCATAAATGACTGTATTTGTTTTGAAGTTTGGCTCATGGCTCATGAATTAATTAGGGCATCTTTTGGAAACTTCACAAATCCCTTGCGGGGTGGAGTCTGGGCAACAGAATGGAGGTGAGGGTTTACTGGCCGGATGCCCTTCCTGTTGCCAATGCAGAGTTTTGTTCAGCAGATATATTCTCAAAATGCCCAGAAATACCTGCCTCTACATAGGATCGAACTCACAGCCTCCTGATTGTGAGGCGAGAGCTCCACCTCTAGGCCATGACACCACTCCTCGTAAAGCTTTAATGCCCACCCCAAAACATTCTGTGACTGGACACTGCAGGAAGGACGGGATCTCCTTTTTCAAAAAGCCACCAGCATGGAAGCCTTTTCAAACAACAAACTGCTGAAGTGAGGTTACTCCATTGCAGAATAGAGAATAACAGAGTTGCAAGGGACCTTGAAGGTCTTCTAGTCTGACCCCCAACCCCTGCCGAAGGATTTGCACACTGCTGACTCAGCCTCACGGGAAGTCAGATGCGACAGGGGGGTTTCTTAAGGTCGTTAGACACACCTTGGGACTTTGGGGACTTGCAACTTCCAAAGAAATAGGAGGGGAGGTGGAGAAACCCCGCCTTAAATCGATTTTGGGTTTTACTGATTAAATTGATTTGTTGTTATAGAAATGATTCGTTTATATTATTATGGAAAAGAAAAAAAATTGAGGTGTCGATGTTAATGCTTTATTCTTCTGCAACAGAGGGAGTTCCTCAGTGCCTCTTCTCTTCTCTTCTCTTCTCTTCTCTTCTCTTCTCTTCTCTTCTCTTCTCTTCTCTCCTCTCCTCTCCTCTCCTCTCCTCTCCTCACCTCTCTTCTCTTCTCTTCTCTTCTCTTCTCTTCTCTCCTCACTCCTCTTCCCTTCCCTATTCCATTCCATTCCATATTCCATTCCATATTCTATTCTATTCTATTCTATTCTATTCTATTCTATTCTATTCTATTCTATTCTATTCTATTCTATTCTATTCTATTCTCTCCTCTCCTCTCCTCTCCTCTCCTCTCCTCTCCTCTCCTCTTCTCCCTTCTCTTCTCTTCCCCTTCCCCTCGTTTTTCTTTCTCTTTCCCCTCCCTCTGGGTCCTATTATTTGCTTTTGTAGTTTTGTATTTTAGTCTATAATCTAATAAAATGTTATTAAAACCTGAAAAAAAGATTTTTTTAAAAATGGAAAACAACGCCTTAAATCAGCACTCACTGCAGAGCTGCTTCGCAGAGGTTACACAGGATAAAAAAAAACAGCCGGACGAACTCCTACAGGCTTCCAAAATTCATAACTTCTTACGTATCGAGAGAAGGGGGAAACTACGAATTACCTGGGGGCACAATTAAGGGGATTGTTCCTCCGATTATTGCAGGTAGTCCTCGACTTACGACCACCATTTAGCCCGAAATCTATGCCGTTAAGAGAGACATGTGTTAAGTTAGTTCTGCCCCATTTTACGACATTTATTGCCGCCATTGTTAAGTGAATCGCGGCAATTGTTACACCGTTGTTAAGTGAATCTAGCCTTCCCCCATGGACTCGGCTTGTCAGAAGGTCGCAAAAAGGGGATCACAGTGACTCCGGGGGGACACTGAGACCGTCGTAAATACGAGTCAGTTGTGCCGAGAGTCTGAATTTTGATCACGTGACCCTGGGGAGGCTGCAACGGTCGTAAGTGTGAAAAATGGTCCTAGGTCACTAATTTCAGTGCCGTTATAACTTCAAATGGTCACTAAACGAAGTGTTGTAAGTCAAGGACTACCTGAATTAAATTAAGGCAGTGTTTCTCAACCTTGGTAGCTTGAAGATGGGTGGACTTCAACTCCCAGGATTCTGGGAGTTGAAGTCCACCCATCTTCAAGTTTCCAAGGTTGAGAAACTTTGAATTAAGGCATAGCCATTCTTCTGTCAATCACTCTCGGATTTGGTTCAAGGAGTTAGTATCTCTCCTGCCTTGTCTGCAGCTCCGGTTGACATGGATGAGTGTCAGTGGGTACCTACAAAACTTGAATGCTTAACAACTATGCAGATTGATTGATTGATTGATTGATTATCCTAGTGTTCGGCATGCAACTTCCAACTCCTTTTGCTGTCTTTAATACCAAATCAACACCACAATAACAACTCTCGGACTACAGCTTGAGAGATTCGTAGTGGTGTCTGGGGGAAAAAAAAACTCAAGAGGGAGGAACATCTGTCAGAAAGCAGCTCTTCCTGGTTTTCATGGCTACTTCAAAAATACAACCTGAGCTTCCAAATCACAACTGGCACAAATCAAAGCTTCTCCTTCTTCTTTGTTTGATGGCTCTGGATTTTGGCCGTTTTTGAGGAGAATCCGAGATCTTCTATTACGTTCTCTTTGAGGGACGCCTTGAATTTTGTGTTGAGCTTCCTGGTTGGAGATGCCTTCTAATCTTCTGGGAGGTCCGTAGCCGAGTATCAGAGATCCGACGCTGACACAGACTCCTGTTTCCATGTGTCCTTAAAAACCACAACTGAACTTTAAGAACGAAGCTTTCCTCCTTTTGGAATTGGACCATCTCATCTCAAAGAGAAAGAGACGGCAGCTCAAACTGGGTAGGCGGATGGTATACCAGTCTTGTAGAAAGCCAACTTTGGGTGGGAGGGAAACGGAAAGAGACTTATTGCCATTTCCCTGAAAGCTCTCAAGGAGAAGTTCAGCAAGGGTCATGTTATCCAGTTTTGCTGAGACCAGCTCCAAGTTTCTTGTTTGTTAGTTTGTTTGTTTTAAAAAATGCTTTCTGTGCAAACTCAAGAAGGTTAGAAGAAGAAGAAAACAAGAGTAGCATTTGGGCGAAGAGGGAAGTCATTGTTTGACTGACAGCAGGGAGGGTCAGAACAAGGAAGAGACACAACAAGAACAACAAAGTTATAAGGAAAGAGACCAGCAGGTTGAAGGTCATTTGATGCCTACCTTGCTCCTCAGCCCAACTAAGCCAGCTGCCAAGAGCAGAAGGCCTCCTAAACCCATGAGGCAGAACTTCAGGTATTCCAGCAATGAAGGGATGGTGATCAGATGGGTATAGTAGTCGTGCAGAACGTCTCCTACAACTTCCCCGCTCTGTTCAGAACAAAGAAACATAACAGTGAGTGGTTTTTTTTCTTCCCCACAAGATTTTATTTGCCTGCAAGAGGCAGGATCCTTAACTGTGTGGGAGAAGAACATGGCTGAATCCAAGGAAATAGTCTGTGATGACCTGGGGCGTGACACGAAGGCAACACAGCCAGAGAACCGGTATGAGTCCCTTTATTGGCAACAACTTTGCCCCCAATGTCCCGTTTACTCCGGCTTGAAGAAAAATTCTCCCACAAACCTGCATCCAGCGACAATAATTCCAGCAAGACAAGATAAACATATAGAAATGTCAGGAATGCAGGAATGCAACTCTCAGCACCAGATTAATTCAGTGTTTGTTCCCGACAAACACCCCTCCCAACTGCCTCTCCTTTAAACTCCATCCCCAGGTGTGCCTTGTGAAGGGAATCGGGGCCCTCTCCTTCCTCGTAAGCCACGCAAACCACGTTGCTCTCTTCTGCATTCTTCCCCGCACGCCCTAGGATGAGGAGTGGGGTGGGCCTTGGTCTTCATCTGAATCTCCCTTGTTCTATCTCTCCCCCTGCTCTGCTCAGCCTGACTGCCCTTCCTCAATTTCCACCACAGCGAATGGAGCCATTCTCTCGCTCTCTGTCAGCTGTTCGTCTTCTGTCTCAGAGTCAGACTCCTATGTGGGCATGAAAGAAAGAATCAACATCCAACTTGCTTTCCATGGTTTAGCTTGAGGGTTGGTGAGGGATCCTTTTTGGCTTTGCACTCCAGGTGGATCTTCCACCCCCACCCCGCCTTGGTCCATCCTACTTCGCTCTTGGGCAAAAGGACAATTTGTCTCATTTGCTCCTCTTGGTGGATTGTCCTTCGGGGGCCCAACATCCATCAACATGGGGGTCCCCTTTCGCTTGGATTTGGTTTAGATTAGAACGTTCAAGTTCCTTCTGTGACATCACAGCAGGTTAGCTAATGGCAAGCCAGATTTTCTTCTCACCAACCCCAAAACTTTGCTTGAAAGGAATTTTTGTTTTATGGTCGAACAGTAGGATAAGTCAGAGCAAAATTCAGCTACCAAGTGTGAAATAAACCATTATACAATAGTGGCCAAAATTGTGGAAACCTTTTGGGAAAAGTGTATTTTCTAAAACTAGCTAATAACACAACTTTCTTTTTAGTAGAACCATAAAATGATATATCAATGGAAAGATAATTTAATCAAGAATATAATGCAATAACTTTTATGAAGGATTTGCTATTAGAATAGCAGTTACAGTAAAAAGAAGACAAGAGAAACAGGTAGAAAAAATGAGATATACCAAAATGATCATCATGTCAGTTAATACTTGGTTGGGTAACCTTTAGCATGAATGACGGCCTTACAATGTCTTCCCATGGAGGGAACCAAGTCTTTGAATTCTGCAGATGCTATAATGTGAAACCAAGATTGATTGAATGATGGCTTCTATTAACTGGGTTTTATTGCTGGGTCGCTTCTGACTAACAAGTTTCTTTAGTCGGCTCCATAGATTTTCCATTGGGTAAAGGTCTGGGCTATTCTCAGGCCATTCAGCAGTGGAATAGGATTATCTTGAAACTCCAAAAAGAAGTGGTGTTATTAGCCATCAAACCTCAAAAATACACTTTTCCCCAAAAGGCTTCCACAATTTTGGCCACTACTGTATATAAAAAAAGTGCAAGATTACCAATTTAAGTAATGAATATTTAGATAAAGAGAGGGAGGGAGGGAGGAAGGGAGGCAAAGAGGGAGGGAGGGATGGATAGATGGAAGGAAGGAGACAAAGAGGGAGGGAGGGAGGGAGGGAGGGAGGGAAGGAAGGAAGGAAGGAAGGAAGGAAGGAAAAAAAAGAGAGGGAGGTTAACCTGATTAAAAGTTAATGTAACTCTTCTCAGGTGTTCTCTCTCTCTGTCTCTCTGTCTCTCTCTCTCCCCCTTCTGTGTCAGTTTGTATGTATGTATGTATGCATGTATGTGTAAGCATGCAGACAGACCCACACTTACCTCGGAAAACCAAATCAGGGGCAAAACAACGGGCTTAATCTGTCCGGTTTGCCTGGATAAATCAAGAGAGAAGACTGATTTTAAAATCACGTGGCCCACCTCCTTGTGCCCCCTTTTCTGTCTGAGTCTCGAGCTCTGTGAGGGGCATTGTTCCGCCAACTCCATCTTGGCTGCCCAGCTCCCTGGCGAGGGATTAGGGAGGATTGGCAGATAGAGCCAAAGAAATCCCCTCTTCGAACCTCCCTCCCCTTGCTTGGCCCACAACCTACCAGATGCCGGAGACGTGTTTTATGAACAGATTCAGTTGTATTTTGACCGAACAGTTCATGGGAATTCCCGTCAGCTGCAGAAAAAGAAGAAACAGATTTAGTTGTTTTGGTTACAAAGATACTATTGATTTATTTTCCCCCTCCCCTTTGGCGAGGTGTCCAAAGCCTCTCTAAGCAAGGCGTTGTAGTCGACGAAAACTTACCACCACCCCCAGAAAAATTAGCAAAAGGAATGTAATCAGGCCACCCGGGGAACAAAACGGACCAAAATCACCCCACAATTTGGCACGCACGGAGCCGCCCGTGCGTAAACGAAATGGGCACGTCCACAGCAGAACAAAATTTTATCCAGGAAGCTGCATGCGCCAGCGGTCTGACTTGCCGGTATAATAGTAGTCCTCGACTTACAACACTTCGTTTAGTGACCATTCAAAGTCGCAACGGCGCTGGGGGAAAAAAGTGACCTAGGAATGCTTTTCAGACTTATGACTATTGCCACATCCCCATGGTCACAGGATCGAAATTCAGATGCTTGGCCACTGACTGATATTTATGACGGTCGCAGTGTCCTGGGACAATGTAATCTCCTTTTGTGACCTTCTGACGAGCAAAGTCCATTGGGAAGCCAGATTTAATTAACAACCATGTTACTAATGGTTAGTTAGTAACTACAACTAATAGTAATTATGATTAGCTACAACTACTAGTAGTTACTAGTTGTAGTAGCAACTAACAACCGTACACGGTTGTCAGTTCCTACTACAACTAATAACTACTACTAGGTGGAGGTAGTTGTAGTTACTAACGACTAGTTGTAGTTACTAACTACAACTGCATGATTCACTCAACAACTGTGGCAAGAAAGGTCGTAAAATGGGGCAAGATTCACTTAACAGCTGTCTCGCTTATCAAAGGAAATTTGGGGCACAATTGTGATCGTAAGCCGAGGACTACCTTATGCCAGCTGCAACCCTTCCAGCTAGAATGTCAATTTGCAAAGCTTTCAAGTTGCCATGAGCAGGAGGGAGGGAGAACTGATAGAGCTGATTGATTTCCCTAGCTGAAGTTACATTCCATACATGCTTCCTGACCGCAATCAGAAGGAGGGTGTTGGATTTCACAGCCAGCCAAAGTGGTTAATTGGAGAATGTGATTTAGGACATGGCCAGGGAGGAGGGGAGAGACAGGGTCATAGGGGAACGTAAATCTACGTGGGATTAGTTCTAACTGCATTCGAATATTGCCAAAATGGTGCTCCTCATAAATGACTATATTTCTTTTGAAGTTTGGCTCATGGCTCGTGAATTAATTAGGGCATCTTTTGGAAACTTCACATAGAGAAGGTGTACGATGGTCCATATTTAAGAAGTGCCAAATTAGGACTGCTTTTCAGTCTTCTGACCCTTGCAGCATCCCCAGTCACAGGATCGAAATTCAGATGCTTGGATACTGACTCATATTATGACGGTTGCAGTGTTTCTGGACAATGTTGTCTCCTTTTGTGACCTTCCAACAAGCAAGGTCCATGGGGAAGCCAGATTCAATTAACAACTGTGTTACTAACATAGTTATTAGTTACTACTACTGCAACTCCCAGAAGTAACTACTACTAGTTGTAGGTAGTTGTAGTTATTATCTACTAGTTATAGTAGTAGATAATAAAAAAATCCAAAGCCGGGTTCAAACGGCCCGTCTCTTGAAAGGCTTGAACGTGAGAATGCCTGCAAGTGTTAAGTGGGAAAACGGGGAGGTTTCGGAGGAGAGATTAAGAGTGGCTCAACATCTCTTCGGTTCCCATGGACCCGGGCGAGAAGATGACACGGTAGCTTAGAGGCAGCAGAACAACAGGTACTTGCAAGCTTGGTCGTTTTATCACTGGCCAATTGCAGGAAAAGTTAAGCAAGGCTGCCTCCAGGATACATGAGGAAACCCGGATGTGCCTTTGGCCCTTTCCCAACAGCTCTCGGCTGATCCAAAAGTAGGAGTGGGAGAGCAAAAGAGGAGGAGCTTCAGATCTGCTGTTTTGAGGTAGAGAGAAGGGGGAGGAGGATGGGAGGAGGAGGAGAAGACATGGAGAAGAGGAAGGAGGAGAAGAGGAAGGAGAAGATGGAAGGAGGATGAGGAGAAGAGGAAGGAGGAGAAGAGGAAGGAGGACGAGGAGAAGAGGAAGGAGGAGAAAGATGGGGAGGAGAGGAAGAAGAGGAAGAAGAAAGATAGGAAGAGGAGGGGAGGAGAGGAAGGAGGAGAAAGATGAAAGAGGGACAAGGAGGAGAGGAAGGAGGAGAAAGATGAGGAGGAGGGGAGAAGAGGAAGAGGAGAAAGATGAGGAGGGGAGAAGAGGAAGAGGAAGGGTGGAAGGAGGAGAAGAAGAAGAGGAAGAAGAAAGATAGGAGGAAAAGGAGGGGAGAAGAGGAAGAAGGAGAAGAGGAAGGAGGACGAGGAGGAGGAGAAAAGGAAGGAGGAGTAAAATGGGGAGGAGGGGAGAAGAGGAAGAGGAAACAGGCAAAGGGTGGAAGAAGGAGAAGAAGAGGAAGAAGAAAGGAGGAAGAGAAGGGGAGAAAGGAAGGAGAAGAGGAAGGAGTAGGAGGATGAAAGGAGGAGGAGGAGAGGAAGGAGAAGAAAGATAGGAAGAAGAGGAGGGGAGAAGAGGAAGGAGAAGGAGGAGGAAGAGGGTAGAAGAGGAAGGAGAAGAAAAGGAAGGAGGAGAAGGATGGAAAGAGGAGGAGGAGAGGAAGGAGGAGAAAGACAGGAGGGAGAGGAGGGGAGAAGAGGAAGGAGGAGAAGGATGGAAGGAGGAGGAGGTGAGGAAGGAGAAGTGAAAAAAGAACAAAGATGGGAGGAGGAGGAGGAGGAGAGGAATGTAAAGAAGAGGAAGAAGAAGAGTGAGGAGGAGGAGGAGGAGGAGGAGAGCAAGGAGAAGAATGGAAGGAGGAGTACGAGAAAAAAGAAGAAGAGGAAGAAGGAAAGGGTAAAGGAGAAAAAGCCAAAGAGGAAAAGGTGTAGAAGAGGGAGGAGAAAGGGAAGGAAGAAAAAGGGCAGGGGAAGGAGAAGGAGAAAAGGAAGGAGAAGAACAGGAAGAAAAAGAGTGAGAAAGAGCAGGAGGAGGAGGAGGAGGAGAAAGAGAAGAAGAAGAAGAAGAAGAAGAAGAAGAAGAAGAAGAAGAAGAAGAAGAAGAAGAAGAAGAAGAAGAAGAAGAAGAAGAAGAAGAAGAAGAAGAAGCCGAGGCGGCGCCCCAGTTCCAAGGAAGCATTTCTCAAGTACCAGGAAAAACCCTTGCCTACGTCATCTATTTTTTGCATTTGAGAAATAATTCTGTTATTTGGGGCAAAGCGCAGAATGTCTGCAAAGGAATCCCATTAAGCATGATGGGTTGCAGCACCCATATTAATAATAATTACGAAGTTGCTGTTTGTTGCTGTCTGAATTTGTACACCACGAAGCCTGTATGAAAATATTGGGGGAAATACGGGCGCTCCTCAAACGTACGACCGCCACTGAGCCCATAATTTACGCTGCTAAGGGAGAGACTTGTTCGGTTGAGTTTTGCCCCATTTTACGACTTTACGACTCGCCACATTTGTTAAACACATCACAGCACTTCTTAAATTAGTAACCCGGTTGTTAAGTGAATCGCGTTTCCCCCATGGACTTTGCTCGTTGGACGGTCGCCAAAGGGACACTGCGACCGTCATAAATGCGAATCAGTTGTCAAGCATCCGAATGTAAATCGTGTGAGCATTGGCACCAATGGTCGTAAGTGTGAATAATGGTCGTAGGTCGCTTTTTGCACTGCCATTGTATCTTTGAATGGTTCTACCTGTACTGATCCATCTACACAAGCCCTAATAAGGCCACACCTGGAATACTGCAACCAATTTTGGTAACCATACTACAAAAGCGCTCCATGGCTTAGGACCCGGATACTTACTTACGGGACCGCCTTCTGCCACCAATAGCCTCCCACCGACCAACACGCTCCCACAGAGAGGGACTCCTCAGGGTGCTGTCGGCCAAGCAGTGTAGACTGGCGACCCCCAGGGAGACAGCGTTCTCTGTGGGGGCACCTGCCCTCTGGAATGAACTGCCCCCCTGGGAGACGTAGGATTCCCAACCTGCGTATCTTTCGCCGTGCCCTTAAGACTCTGCTATTCCAACAGGCTGGACTGGCTTAAAAAAGAATTTGGATGGGGGTGTTTTAAACTTGTGGGTTTTTAATGGAAGGACTAAAGCCATGTTATTAACATCCAGCTGTCTGCAATTGCACCAGTTTGGGTCTCACCAGGCTCAAGATTGACTCAGCCTTCCATCCTTTCTAAGGTAGGTGAAATGAGGACCCAGTTTGTGGGGGCAATAAGCTGACTTTGTATAAATATACAAAAGTATGAAGGCTATTGCTTAACGCATTGTAAGCCACCCCAAGTCTCCGGAGAAGGGCGGCATATAAATCTAATTTTTTTTTAAAAAAAGTCAGAAATCTCTTTTCTCCAGCTAAGGCAGTGTTTCTCAACCTTGGTAGCTTGAAGATGGGTGGACTTCAACTCTCAGAATCCCCCAGCCAGCAGCGCTGGCTGGGGGATTCTGGGAGTTGAAATCCACCCATCTTCAAGCTACCAAGGTTGAGAAACACTGAGCTAAGGTCTCTCAGAAGGAGCCCAAAGGCAGTCATAAATTATGACTGGGAAAACGTGCTCTCTCTCTCTCTCTCTCTCTCTTTTTTTTTTTTTTGTTCCACCTCGATTTTGCAAATGTCTTAAGCTCAGTTTGCAAATCTATAAGGGCCTGGATAGCTCAGCAGACTAATGCATTGTAATTAACTCCAGCTGCCTGCAATTACTGTAAGTTCAAATTCACCAGGCTCAAGGCTGACTCAGCCTTCCATCCTTTCTAAGGTAGGTCAATTGAGGACCCAGTTTGTGGGGGCAATAAGCTGACTTTGTATAAATATACAAAAGTATGAAGGCTATTGCTTAATGCATTGTAAGCTGCCCTGAGTCTCCGGAGAAGGACGGCATATAAATCTAATTCAAAAAAAAAAAAAAGGAGAAACTTCCTAACAGTGAGGACAATTAACCAGGGGAACAGCTTGCATCTAGAAATCATGGGTGCTCCATCACTGGACGTTTTTAAGAAGAGACTAGACCAGTGATGGCTAACTTTTTTGCCGTCGCTTGCCAAAAGCAGGGGGAGCATGGGGGGGGCGTTGCACACACACGTGCCCACACCCATAATTCAATGTGTCCCACCCCCCATGCATGCACGCACGACCTTTCCCCACACTCCCCCCGCTTTTGGCACGTGATGGCATGGTGGGCCCGGTAGGCCCGTTTTGCACCCTCCCCAGGCTCCAGAGGCTTTCTTGGAGCTTGGGGAGGGCAAAAATGGCCTTCCCCAACTCCCCAGAGGCCCTCCAGAGGCCAGGAACGGCCCCTTTGCCAACTTCTGGTGGGATCGGAAGACCCGAAAACCAGTTAGCTGGCACACGCATGCGCACTAGAGCTGAGCTAGGGCAACGCTCGCGTGCCCACCAACATGGCTCCTCATGCCACCTGTGGCACGCGTGCCATAGGTTCACCATCACGGGAATAGACAGTCACTTATCTGAAATAGTATAGGTTCTCATGTCTGAGTAAGGGGTTGGACTAGAAGATCTCCAAAGTCCTTTCCATCTTGTTCTGTTCTGTTCTGTTCTGTTCTGTTCTGTTCTGTTCTGTTCTGTTCTATTCTATTCTATTCTATTCTATTCTATTCTATTCCTATTCCTATTCCTATTCCTATTCCTATTCCTATTCCTATTCCTATTCCTATTTCTCTCCTCTCCTCTCTCCTCTCTCCTCTCCAACACACAGGGGTCTTTCTCATAGCCAAATCCCTAAACACAGATTTTAATCACGAGCCTCTCTAAGTAAGGATTTCATCTTTTCCACGAGCCTCTCTCGGCCAATTTATCCCAAGTTACAAACTCGATTTGTGTGCTTCTTACAGCCGCAAAATTCATTCATTTAATCATTTATTCGCTCAGTCTTGCCATCGCCAAGCAATCTTAAAAAAAAAAAAAAGTAATAATAATCACCAATCAAGAATGATGGCAAAGGCTATTTATTGCCAATGAAGACTTCCTTGGGTTTCTCAAATTGTACCCCAAAGTCCATTGAAAAGTTTAGCTGACCTTTAGCCACCACTTAAAAGAACTTTTTTGACCTGGTAGGGAAGGGACTTTTAAATGTGATTAATAAATAATAATAAAATGATCCCTTTAGTTTAGAAAGTAAAGACAAGATGAGCAAATGAATCCCTCAAGCTATTTCCTTTTCGGATACAAATGCAAAGGGAGGTTCCTGGCTTCCTTTTAATACATTCTTAGGATTTCATTTATTTATTTAATCAGATTTATTCCGGCTGCCACCCTGCTCACCAAAGTTGACTGTAAATAATGAATTTAAAAAAAGGAAATATAAGGCAGCAATTGCAAATGTGAAAAACAATGGGGACAATTATCATAACAAAAGCCAAAGAGATGCTTTGAGGCTTTCGACGGGGGTGTTTTCCAAAATGGCAAAGCCAATATTAAAATAACTTCCACCCACAATGTGGAAATCTGCCCCCTCTTTTTAAAATAATAATAATAATAATAATAATTCTTTTCGGATTCATCGAAGCTTAAAATATAAACAAGTTGAAGTAAATGGGTAGGGAACCTCACTGCGATTGTACTCGCCTGTCCTGTTTAAGCAAAATGATTGATAAAATGTTAGAACCTGCAATCATCGTCCTGATTTAATAGCTGTAACCAGGAGTGAAATCCAGCAGGTTCTGACAGGTTCTGGAGAACGGGTAGTGGAAATTTTGAGTAGTTTGGAGAACCGGCAAATACCACTTCTGGCTGGCCCCAGAGTGGGGTGGGAATGGAGATTTTGCAATATCTTTCCCCTGGAGTGGGGTGGGAATGGGGATTTTGCAGTATCCTTCCCCTGCTGTGCCTACCATGCCACACCACACCCACCAAGCCACGCCCACGGAACTAGTAGTAAAAAAATTTGAATTCCGCCACTGTCCGTAACCACCAATTGGAGTTAAAAGGCAAACTCACCGGGTGGATATCGACAAAGAGATCGTGGTCCTCTTCGTTGGGATGCAAACCAACTACCGTGTCCAATAAAGCCGGATCAGCGTTTAGGAAATGAGGTTGAGAAACAAATATTGGCGCATCTTTAAAACAAAGGTGGGGGGAGAAATTAAAATCAGAATGTAACGAGCTCTTTTTCCGATGGGTAGTTCTCGATTTATGACCAATGGCTTAGTTCGAAGTTGCAAAAAGGGAGTTGCAACCTGGATATGAAGTTCCGACGGCCGGGCCTCTCCCCTACAGCCACCTGACCTTAGCTGCAAATGGCTGCATTTACTGTCGTTTGCAGTGTCCTGTGATCCTGGGTCCTCGCTTTGCAACGGTTTCATTTTTGATTTTAAGAAACTGTGCCGTAGTGAACAATAGGTTTGTTTTATGACCTCGTTTGCTTAACGACTGCGGCTAAAAAGGTCATAAAACTGAGTCATTCACATGAGCGATTTGTGACCATATATTGGCAGGCTCCATTACAGTCGTATGTCGAGGATCATCTGTAAACATGAGCAGGATTCATCCCACTGGCATGAGGTCCGATTTTTCATTTTGGACCCTTGCTTTGAAATTCCATTGATCATGAGGACCAGTAACTTGTTTGAGTCAAATCCTCAGTGGTGTAGCAAGCCAATGCTAGAGGTGTTTTTTATTGGCCAAAGTTCTATATAGGAGCACAACATAGCCCAAAGATTTCCACCAGGGCAAGAATGTAGTTTTAATAAATTGTTATGCAAATTGCAAATAAAAAAATTGCACAGGTTATGCAAATGGAAAATTTTAAAAATTACAGAGATTATGCAAATTGCAAATAAAAAAATTGCATAGGTTATGCAAATGGAAAAAAATTAAAAATAAATTGCACAGGTTATGCAAATGGAAAATTTTAAAAAATTATGGAGATTATGCAAATTCCAAATAAAAAAATTGCACAGGTTATGCAAATGAAAATTTTTTTAAAAAATTAGAGATTATGCAAATTGCAAATTAAAAAATTGCACGGGTTATGCTAATGGAAAAAAATTAAAAATAAATTGCACAGATTATGCAAATTGCAAATTTTTAAAAAATACGGAGATTATGCAAATTCCAAATAAAAAAATTGCACAGGTTATGCAAATAGAATTCATTTTAAATTACAGAGATTATGCAAATTGCAAATTTAAAAAAACTGCACAGGTTATGCAAATGGAAAATTTTAAAAATTAATTGCACAGATTATGCAAAGGAAAAAATTGAAAAAAGGGTGGCTGATCATCAACGATCTAAAAAGATCTTTCCGGATGGAGATGAACAAGCAGAAACCAGGAGGGGAAAAATACAATTGATGTAAATGCGCAAGCCACGTTTATCTACTTAAAGCTTGACCAGTCAGCCAAGAATTCAGACGAAATTCCTTGTTGCTCTATGCTGGCCCAGCCACGAAAACAGGAAGGTGACCGAAGCCACTGGGTGTCATTAATGCAAAGAAGAGATGGAAAGAAACCACTTCCTACAAGCTCTATGAAGTTCACTCCCTTGGTTGCTAATTCCTGGGCACTTGCCCATCATGATCATTGCAAAGGCGGAACTTTTGACCATGTGATCTGGGACACTCAAAGGTCATCCAGCTCAAATAGATGGAGTATCGGGAACATGAAAAAGAACAGTCCCTGACTTACAATAGTTTGTTTAGTGACCATTCAAAGTTACAACAGCATCAAAAAATGCTGACTTATGACTGTTTTTCACCCTTACGACCGTCGCAGTATCCCCCACGGGATAAAAAAATGATCAAAATTCAGACACTTGTCTATAATAACATCTATAATTTTGTTCTAACACTATACATTTGTCTTGGCTAGATAAATGTATGTTTAAGAACTATATGTTTATATGAGTACTAATATTATTGTAAAGTGACGGAAGATGTTTGGAACCAGTGATGTCATTTCTAGGTCCAATGTTTTTTTTAAAATTTTGTATTATTAATAAAAAACTTTTTTAAAACAATTCAGACACTTGGCTGACTCATATTTATGACGGTCGTGGTGTCCTGGTTCATGTCATTCACCCCTACAACGGAGCCCAAAATTGATGTTGCTAAGTGAAACATTTGTTAAGGGAACGTTGCCCCATTCGACTTTTCTTGCCGCTGTTGTTAAGCGTATCATTGCGATGGTTCAATTGGTAGGGTTGTTAAGTGAATCCTGGCTTTCCCACTGACTTGGGAAATCACGTGACTCCAGGACACCGAGACCGTCATGAATATGAAGCAGTGGCCAAGTGTCTGAATTTTGATCGCATGATCATGGGGATGCTGAAAACGTCGTAACTGTGAAAAACGGTCATAAGTCACTTTTTTCAGTGCCATTGTAACTTCAAACGGTCACTAAATGAAGTGCTGTAAATTGTATCTTACAGGGATAAGGAGGAATTTTCTGACAGTGAGAACAATCAACCCATGGAACGGAAGTTGCCTTCGGAAGTTGTGGGAGCTTCATCCCTGGAGGCTTTCAAGAAGAGACTGGACTGCCATCTGTCAGAAATGGTGTAGGGTCTCCTGCTTGGGTGGGGGGTTAGTCTAGATGACCCACAAGGTCCCTTTCCACTCTGTTAACCTGTACCTGTACTTTATCCCCTGGAATGACTTCCCTTTATATGCATTACTTCAGCTAAACATTTCTAATCTCACTTTTACTGAAAGTAAGAACCAAATGTTTTATGTTATTCTAACAACATCATCCCTTCAGATCTTAGAGTCAGCTATTAGTCTACTTGGGTTAAATCCTCTTCAAAACCAGCCCCTTTCAGAAAAATGGGAAAGTTCAGACATCCTCCGCAGAATCAAAAGGTTCAGCAGACGTACTTAATTTACAGGAGCTCATGTTCTGGATTCCGGATTGCCGGCACGGGCAGAAGCCCTCGTTGGGTGGATAGACGGTCCCGTTGGCAAACAGGGTCTTCGGAGCCGTGTAACGGTAAACTGGTATGCCTTTGAATTTTCCAGATTGAGTGTAGTTTAATTTAATCGACCTAAAAGAGACAGATTAAGAGAGAGGTCAATTGAGACAGAGGTTCCTTGGAAGATCAGCGTCCTGATGGACCATGAATGAAGAGGTTGGATCATGAATGAAGAAGATGGGCCATGAATGAAGAAGTTGGATCAGGAATGAAGAAGTTGGATCAGGAATGAAGATGATGGACCATGAAGGAAGAAGATGAATCATGAATGAAAATGGACCATAAAGGAAGAAGATGGACCATGAAGGAAGATGGACCATGAAGGCAGAAGATGGACCATGAAGGACAAAGATGAATCATGAAGGAAGAAGTTGAATCATGAAAGAAGATGAACCATGAATGAAGAAGATGGACCAGGAAGAAGAAACATGTCTGAAAGTTGAGAACGGAGATGGACAACTTGGGTGGTTAGATGCTACCTTCAAATTGAGGGGAATAAGAGGTTGAAGGGTCCACATGGGATGACCAGCAACATTTCACGGACATTTAATCCCAAGAAAATATATTTGAGTGATGGCAGGACATGAGAGTTGGATATTTGGCCATTTGCTCATTGCACTGAAGATATATTTGAAAGGTTGGGCAGAATTCTAGTGTAGGACAAGGTTTTGTAGATAAGAGAATTTGCAAGAAACTCACCTGCAGGCATCAGGAGTATAGAGTTCCACTGGTGAAGATGGGGTCATGAATGGTGGCCACAGTTCTCCTGCAGTTCCATTGATCATGTTACATTCTTCAGAATGCCAATAGGATACCTACCAAGAGAGAAGGGACTTTAATATCCAGAAGCCAGGTTGATGTGAGACCCCATGCTTTCCTCTAAAGCAGGGAATCTCCAAACTTGGCAACTTTAAGACTTGTGGACTTCAACTCCTAGAATTCCATGCTGGCTGGGGAACTGTGGGAACTGAAGTCCACAAGTCTTAAAGTTGCCAAGTCTGAAGCTAAGAAAAACAGTCTAAAAAATGTTCATCCAGGTTCTCACCTTGCATTAAGCTAATTCCTTCCATGCTATATTTTCTCTGTAGCAGCTTGGTGAGCTAATGTCACCAGGCCAATATCTATCTATCTATCTATCTATCTATCTATCTATCTATCTATCTATCTATCTATCTATCTATCTTCTCTCAATCTCTCACTCTTCTATCTAGGCCTGGTGAAATTAGCTCGCCAATCTGCTACAGAGAAAAAATAGCATGGAACGAATTAGCTTAATGCAAGATGAAAAGCTGGATTATGTTAGAAAGAAAGACAGACAGACAATTTCTCCTCTTTCTTCCTCTTTATTTCTGTCTTTCTGCTTTCTCCCTTCCTTCCTTCCTTCCTTCCTTCCTTCCTTCCTTCCTTCCTTCCTTTTTCCTTTTTTTCTTTCTTTCTTTCTTTCTTTCTTTCTTTCTTTCTTTCTTTCTTTCTTTCTTTCTTTCTTTCTTTGAAAGAAAGTGGGGAAAGAAAGAAAGAGGAGAAAGAAAGAGGAGAAAGAAAGAAGAAAGGAGAAAGACAGACAGAGAGAAAGAAAGATGGTGAGCTGTTAGGAAGGAAAAGATCTCTCGCAGAAAGTTCTGCATAGCAGCCAGACTCTGAATAAAACAGATTGCACCAAAAACAAGAACAATCTACCCAGAAAAAAATATGAAAATAAAACTCTTGAGGAACTCTTTGATGTGCCTCCAAAATCAAGTTTACATGAGCAGAGGACTGAATTCCTTTATATAAGATAGTTCACGGTCTGCTGCTGAAGTGGAGGTGAAACTATTTTATTTATCCAATTTCTGTGGCCACCTATCTCATTCAAGGTGACTTGAGTCTTTGGGGTTAGTCGGACTATAATCTACGTGTTCTTCAGTCCAAAAAAAAAAGCTTAAAATTAGGATGATGGGAGCTGTAGTCCAGTAACACCGAGGTGCCAGGAGTGAGCATTTCTGTTGTCTATCTGACGGTGGAGATGTTATTTCCATCGTTCGGGAAACGCATCTGCTTTTTGCAAAGGGCCTGCAGTGATTCACCTTTTTGTAACATTCCTGCTCCAGATATTAATTAATCCTGACACGGTTAGAGGAAAACGCCCTGATATCAGATCTGTCTGTTAGCAAAACAATCAAAAAATGAAAACAGGGCTCCTTGTCTCTTGGCATGGCTTAGCTGGGAAAAAGAAGCGTTACAAAGTGAGGAGCAATTCGTCAGTCTCTGAATGTACACCACAAAGCCTCTATGAAAATATCGGGGGAAATGCAGGTAGTCTTCAAGTTACAACCAAAATTGAGGCCAAAACTTCTATTGCTAAGTGACACATTTGTTAAGGGAGTTTTGCCCCGTTTTACGACCTTTCATTGTTACGTGAATCACTGCAGATTGTTAAATTGAGCCTGGATAGCTCAGCAGACTAAAAGCATTGTGATTAAGACCAGCTGTCTGCAATTATTGTAAGTTTGAATCTCCCCAGGCTCGAGGTTGACTCGGCCTTCCATCCTTTCTAAGGTAGGTAAATTGAGGACCCAGTTTGTGGGGGCAATAAGCTGACTTTGTATAAAATATATACAAAAGTATGAAGGCTATTGCTTCACGCATTGTAAGCCGCCCTGAGTCTCCGGAGAAGGGCGGCATATAAATCAATTTTTTTTAAAAAAAAGTCAGAAATCTCTTTTCTCCAGCTAAGGCAGTGTTTCTCAACCTTGGTAGCTTGAAGATGGGTGGACTTCAACTCTCAGAATCCCTGGCTGGGGGTGCTGGCTGGGGGATTCTGGGAGTTGAAGTCCACCCATCTTCAAGCTACCAAGGTTGAGAAACACTGAGCTAAGGGCTCTCAGAAGGAGCCCAAAGGAAGTCATAAATTATGACTGGGAAAATGTGCTCTCTCTCTCTCTCTCTCTTTTTGTTCCACCTCGATTTTGCAAATGTCTTAAGCTCAGTTTGCAAATCTATAAGGGCCTGGATAGCTCAGCAGACTAATTCATTGTAATTAACTCCAGCTGCCTGCAATTATTGCAAGTTCAAATCTCACCAGGCTCAAGGTTGACTCAGCCTTCCATCCTTTCTAAGGTAGGTAAATTGAGGACCCAGTTTGTGGGGGCAATAAGCTGACTTTGTATAAATACACAAAAGTATGAAGGCTATTGCTTAATGCATTGTAAGCCGCCCTGAGTCTCTGGAGAAGGGCGGCATATAAATCCAATTAAAAAAGAAATAGTCACAAGGTTATTAATTCCCCCAATGGACTTTGCTTGCCGGACGGTCGCAAAATGTGATCGCCTAACTCCAGGACACTGCAACGGTCATAAATGTGAATCAGTTTGCCAAGCATCTGAATTTTGACCATGCTGCAATGGTTGAAAAATGGTCACAAGTCATTTTTTTTCCAGTGCCGCTGTAACTTTGAATGGCCACTAAATGAATTGTTGTACGTCAAGGATGATCTTACAGATGAACAGAGTTGGAAGGGACCCTGGAGGTGATCTAGTCCACCCCCACCCCCTGCCCAAGCAGGAGACCCTACACCATTTCTGACAGAGGAGCTCCCACTTAATTATGCAGCACTTACAGGCATTCTTTCATTACGGCTTTCCAGCTTTCCTTCCTTAAAGAAAAAAAGAGGGGGAAAAAAGCAGTGACTGAAAATATTTTGTTTTTACCTTTTTTAATCCGTTCCAAGAATCCACCATGTGAGTTTTGTTAATGTTGTCCATGCCGGTGAACACGGTGAAGAGACCCGTGTGGGAATTGTTTAACTGCAATGGAAAAGAAGAATCAGTTAGGTGACTTACACACTTTTTACAATAAATTGAACTCCCCGTTGACTGATTTTTAAGAAAAAGGAATATAGGAAAACAAAGGCTACAAAGAGTTAAATTACCTATGCAGATTTAGTCCTCGACTTACAATGGTTTGTTTAGAGCCAAATTCCAAGTTACAACGCCACTGGAAAAAGTGATTTTTTTTAAAAAAATTGATTTATATGCCGCCCTTCTCCGGAGACTCAGGGCGGCTTACAATGCGTTAAGCAATAGCCTTCATACTTTTGTATATTTTATACAAAGTCCGCTTATTGTCCCCACAAACTGGGTCCTCATTTTACCTATCTTAGAAAGGATGGAAGGCTGAGTCGACCTTGAGCCTGGTGAGATTTGAACTTACTAATTGCAGATAGCTGGAGTTAAATTACAATGCATTAGTCTGCTGAGCTATCCAGGCTCAGATTTAGGACTATTTTTCACACTTATGACCATTGCAGCATCCCCAGGGTCAGATGATCAAAATTCAGACGCTTGGCAACTGGCATGGACTTATGACGGTTGTAGTGTCCCGTGGTTATGTGATCTCCTTTTGCAAAGTCCATGGCGAAACCAGATTCACTTAACAACCACGTTACTCACTTAACAACTGTAGGGATTCACTTAACAGTGACAGTGGCAAAAATGTTCGTAAAATGGATCAAGACTCACGTAACCAACGTCTCTCTTAGCAACGGAGATATTGGGCTCAATTGTGGCCGTTCAGCCGAGGATATCTTTTTAATCCCTGATCCAACCACAGAAAGGGGTTGGACTAGATGACCTGCAAGGTCCCTTCCAACTCTATGGATCCATTTCAGGGAAGCCTTAAAAACCTGCTGGAGCTTCGAACTAAAGCTGGTTCCATTGTTAAGTTTCTCAGTTTAACATTTGTATTACATTATAAAATAAAATGCAAAAGTAAATAGGAAGACACAGTGGGGGAGGGGGGGAAGGGAGAGAGAAAAGCGAGGAGAAACTGAGGAAAAGGAAAGAAGAAACATTGACTTCCGACTCCCTCTCTTGCAGTAAAATAAAGCATTAACCTCAAACCACAACACTTTGCTTTTCCATAGTAATATAAACTAGCCATTTCTATAAACACATATCAGTCTAATCAATAAAACCCGAAATCAAAGTTACATTTTTTTCCCACCTCAAGCACAAAGTCCAGAAAGTCCATGTGGAAACAAAGGTACTTATATTTTTTTTAAAAAAACAAAATGGTCAATTTAGCCATTTCCGCCAACCCCATCAAACTGTCTTTCCATTTTTGTGTGTCTTGCTGCTGTCAACATATAAAAGATCAAAATTCCAATTTTTTTCCCCCCAAGTCTTTTTCCATTAAACTCCAAAGAAAAGTTTCTGGTTTCATATTTTATTTTCGTTTTTAAGAATTTTCTGTATCATAATATGAATCTTACTCCAAAATTTCTTTGCATGTCCACCTTAACTGGGAAAAAGTTCCTTCTTTGCTTTTTACACTTCCAGCATTCATTTGAAGTACCAAATACCTCTATACATTCGGGATAACATCTCCAAAATAACTATTCTCCAAAGCACCTGAGGGCAGGACAAGAAGCAACGGATGGAAACAAAATGAGGAAAGAAGCAATTTAAAACTAAGGAGAAATTTCCTGACAATTAATCATAAGTGGAATAACTTGCCTCCAAAAGGTGAGGATGCTCCAACCCTGGAAGTTTTTAAGAAGAGATTGGACAACCATTTGTCTGAAATGGTGTAGAGTTCCCTGCCTAAGCAGGGGGTTGGACTAGATGACCTCCAAGGTGCCTTCCAACTCTGTTATTCTATTCTATTCTATTCTATTCTATTCTATTCTATTCTATTCTATTCTATTCCTATTCCTATTCCTATTCCTATTCCTATTTCCATTCCATTCATTGTTTATATAGAATCTATTCTATTCCATTCCATTCCATTCTATTAATTATGTTTATATACAATCCTATTCTATTCTATTCTATTCTATTCTATTCTATTCTATTCTATTCTATTCTATTCTATTCTATTCTATTCTATTCTATTCTATTCTATTCCATTCCATTCCATTCCATTCCATTCCATTCCATCCTAATTTCTATTCTATTCTATTCCTATTTCTATTCCATTCCATTCCATTCCATTCATTGTTTATATAGAATCTATTCCATTCCATTCCATTCCATTCCATTCCATTCCATTCCATTCTATTAATTATGTTTATATACAATCCTATTCTATTCTATTCTATTCTATTCTATTCTATTCTATTCTATTCTATTCTATTCTATTCTATTCTATTCTATTCTATTCTATTCTATTCTAATTCCATTCTATTCATTATATTTATATTCTGTTCTGTTCTGTTCCATTCCGTTCCGTTCCGTTCCATTCATTATGTTTATATACAATCCTGTCCTGTCCTGTCCTGTTCTGTTCCGTTCCATTCATTATTTATATAGAATCCATTCCATTATGTTTATATACAATCCTATTCTATTCTATTCTATTCTATTCTAGTCTAGTCTAGTCTAGTCTAGTCTAGTCTAGTCTAGTCTAGTCTAGTCTAGTCTAGTCTAGTCTAGTCTAGTCTAGTCTAGTCTAGTCTAGTCTAGTCTAGTCTAGTCCAGTCCAGTCCAGTCCAGTCCAGTCCAGTCCAGTCCAGTCCATTCCATTCCATTCCATTCCATTCCAATGTAAATCTGAATCCTATCCTATCCTATCCTATCCTATCCTATCCTATCCTATCCTATCCTACCCTACCCTACCCTACCCTACCCTACCCTACCCTATCCCATCCCATCCTATCCTATTCCATTCCATTCCCGTGTTAAATACCAGAGACACGTCATCTTATAATTTTTTCCTTTTAAATTATAGTTTAGTGTAAATTTCAAACCTTTCATCCACATATTTTCCCACCATTGTTAAGTTTTTAGGAGTGGATTGCTAACGATCAGCTTCCTTGATCTCTGGTTAGTTTTTGGGTGTCTATATTCAGGGAGTATTCAGGGAGTAACTACCACCCTTCCTGAGCACTAGCTAGCTGGGAGAAAGGTTGGGGAAATGACTTTGGCCAACATTCCAAGGTTAAGATAGAAATCGTGGCAGGATTTTCCCAAACAGGTTGCACCAGCGCAAACACCTCCTGTATGTTAATTTGGAAGGCGACCGTGATGAAGTGGCTGGCCTCAGAGTAACATCCAGTACTCAAAAATCCTCGACTTACAACCACAATTGAGCCTAATTGAGCCTAATGTTTCCATGGCTAAGCAAGACGATTGTAAAGTGAAGGGTTTGCCCCATTTTAAAACCTTACTAGCCAGTGATTAATCCCTGCAGGTGTTAAATTAGTCACACTGTTTGTTAAGTGAATTTGGCTTCCCCCATTGACTTGGCTTGTCAGAAGGTCGCAAAAAGGGATTATGTGACCCCGAGACACTGCCACCGTTATAAATACCATGTTTTCCCCAAAATAAGACCCTGTCTTATATTTTTTTGAACCCCGAAATAAGCGCTTGGCCTTATTTTCGGGGAGGTCTTATTATTTTGGGGTGTGTGGAGCAAGACGGGGCTCCTCTTGCCATCTTACCTGATTTCCTGGTAGTTTTAAATTTCTGGGCATTTATATCTCGAAGGACCTCTCATGGACTATGAATGCTAACATGCTTGTGAAGAAGGCACAGAAGAGGCTACACTTCCTGAGAATGCTCAGGAAGATAAATCTATCTTAGCTTCTACTTCTGTCCTACTATCGCAGCACCATTGAGAGCGTCCTGACATACGGCATTCTTGCATGGTATGGGAGCAGCTCTGTAGCTCTACAGAGAATCATTCAAACTGCACAGAATATCATCGGACTCCAGCTACCAGCCCTGGATGACATCTTCGAATCTCGCTGTTTGAGGAAGTGGCATAACATTCTCAGAAACTCTTCCCATCCTGCTTACAATCTTTTTGGACTGTTGCCTTCTGGCAGAAGATACAGAACAATTAAAACTTGGACCACACTAAGTTTTCTGAATAGTTGTTATACCAGAACTATAATTGCACTCAACCATGAACTAAAGGGCCACCATCAGTGAGCTGTTGGACAGCATTACTTGGTCTGTTGTGTGGATGCTTGGGTGGTTTAGGGGTGGGGAATTGTGGTGGGTGGGAGTGTGTTTGGGGATTGTTATGCCTCCAGAAGCTGAGAATGCTCCAACACTGGAAGTTCTTAAGAAGAGGTTGGATAACCATTTGTCTGAAGTGGTGTAGGGTTTCCTGTCTAAGCAGGGGGTTGGACTAGAAGACCTCCAAGTTCCCTTCCAACTCTGTTATTCTATGTTGGACCTGGTCTTTGGGCATTAAGTGAGTTTTGTTGTATGGGTATACTGTGTATACACGTATAATGATAATAAAATTATTATTAAAGTTATTATTATTTCCAGCTCTGTCTCCCTAACCCTAACCAGAGGAAATGGTGGGGACCGCCTGTGCATGCATTTGAATATTTTTGGGGAGGGCTTATTTTCAGGGATGGCTTGTTTTCAGGGATGGCTTATTTTTGGGAGGGCTTATTTTCGAGGGGGCATATTTTCAGGAGGGCTTATTTTAGCGCATACCCTCAAAAGCCCGATTGGGCTTATTATCAACAGATGTCTTACTTTTGGGGAGGAAAGGGTACGAGTCAGTTTCCAAGTATCTGAACTTTGATCATGTAACCACGCAACTGTCATAAGTGTGAAAAACAGCCATTTTTTCACTTTTTCCAATCCCATTGTAACTTTGGTCACTAAATGAAGTGCTATAAATCAAGGACTCCCTGTACATCCTTCAACTTGGTTAAAAAAACGACTGATAGGAGGCAGTTTCTAATCGTTCCCTCCAACGAATACAATAGCTGTAGTTTTCTTGTAGGAAGTCTTTGCTCTTGGGGATATCTGCCCATTTTAACCCCAAAGTATTCAGGTTTGGACCCAGGCCCCAACCCCAAGGTCCTGACTTACGTCGGAAAATAAGCCGAATTTTTCAGTGGATGGACCTACGGTGACACCAAGGTTGCTCAAGAACTGAGTGAAGGGCTCGTTGTACCCCCAAATGATCTCCCCGACCGTCCGGTTCATGAATGCGTTTTGACGGAAGAGGGCCAGAGCGCTGCTGAAGGTTATCCTCACGGCAAATGGCATGTTTTCCAACATGATGGCTGCTCCCTTGAAGGAAAAATAAACAGAATAAAAGGAGAATCAGAACAAACAGAAAGGATGGCTTTAGAAGCTGGTCGTGGTGGCGCAGTGGTTAGAATGCAGGATTGCAGGCTAATTCTGCCAACTGCCAGTAGTTCAATTCTGACAGGCTGAAGGTTGACTCAGCCTTCCATCTTTCCGAGGTGGGTAAAATGAGGATCCAGATTCTTGGGGGCAAGAGGCTGACTCTTTAAACCCCTTAGAGACGGCTAGAAAACATTGTAAAATGGCATATAAGTCTAAGTGCTATTGGTCTTCCTTTTCCTTCCTTCCTTCCCTTCCCTTCCTTCCTTCCTTTCCTTCTTCCTTCCTTCCATGGTGCACAGTGGTCAGAAGGCCATATTGCAGGGTAATTCTGCTGACAGCCAGCAGTTTGATCCTGACCGGCTCAAGGCTGACTCAGCCTTCCATCCTTCCCAGGTGAGTAAAATGAGGATCCAGATTGTTGGGGGCAATACACTGACTCTGTAAACTGCTTAGAGAGGGCTGTAAAACTCTGTAAAGCGATATATAAGTCTTCATTTAGCCTGTGTAGCGTAGGGGGCTAATGCCTCCTACTAAAGGCAGCAATTAACACCAGCTGCCTGTAATTTCTGCGAGTTCAATCCTAGCCAGGCTCAAGGTCGACTCAGCCTTCCATCCTTTCTAAGGTGGGTAAATTGAGGACCCAGTTTGTGGGGGCAATAAGCTGACTTTGTATAAATATACAAAAGTATGAAGGCTATTGCTTAACGCATTGTAAGCTGCCCTGAGTCTCCGGAGAAGGGCGGCATATAAATAAAAATAAAATAAAATAAATAAAATAAATAAATATTGCTATTGCTATATATCTGTCTCTCTCTATGTCTATCTAGCTCTCTGTCTCTCATTGTTCTCTCTCTCTCTCTCTCTCCATATCTCTCTGTCTAGTCTGTCTACCATCCATCCATCCAAATTCAGTATTGCAGAATAATTCTGCCCACCGCCTGCAATTCGATCCGGAGAGGCTCAAAGTTGACTCAGCCTTCCATCCTTCCAAGGTGGGTAAAATGACAACCCAGATTGTTGGAGGCAAGAGGCTGACTCTGTAAAAACTGCTTAGAAGAGGGCTGTAAAGTACTGTGAAGCAGTATAGAAGTCTAAGTCAATTAAGTCAATTAAGTCAATTAATTAATTGACTTGATTTAATCAGTGGAACGGCTTGCCTGCAGAGGTTTTGGACATTCCATCTCTGGAGATCTTCAAGAAGAGGTTGGATGGCTGTTTGCCTGAAATGATGGAGAGTTTCTTGCTTGAGCAGGGAGTTAGTCTAGAAAATGTCCCTTCCAAGCTTATTATTTCTATGTTCTAAATGCAAACTCTGTTTTCTCATTATCACAAAACACACTAAGAACCTTCTCCATGTGCCTCAGGAAAGATCTGTGAATGTCTTTTAGACTTACTGGAATGGTATAAGATTTCCTAACTGCTATCCAGTTTGTGTTCCATTGAGGAGGTGATATCCATCTGGTTCTGTTTGGGCACACGCCTTGAGAAGTATGTCACTAAACCACATTTAAACAAAACCATGACTTATCATTATGTGTCAATTCCTAAGATTCTCACTCATCAACCTCCAATTGTTTGAGAGGATCTGGGGATCGTCAGAAACGACATGGAAAATCCCCTTGTATAAGTAACATTTCTCTTTAACAGAAATAACTCCATATCTTCCCTTTGGCCTTCAAAGAAAATGGCACCCGTAAAGCCCGCAATCAACAAACTGTATTTATTTCTAAGTACGCAAAGGTTAGCACTGGATCTCGGGCATCGAGAAAAATTCTTGTAGCCATTAGCAGGCAAAGAATCAATTCCTTGGTGACCTTGGATTTTCGTTTCTGAAACATCAAGAGAAATTCTGGAATCTGTTCATCTTTTTCCTGCAATCCTGCAGAAGATTGCAAGTGTTTATTTACCGAATTCTCTGCAATATTTGCAGATCGCCCTCTTCCACCGAGACTTTGAATGCACACCAAGGGGAAACAAAACCAACAATCTGTGTTGTAAATAATACAATCTGTGTAATAATACAATGAAGCCTAGCCACCAAAGTTGCTAGGATTGTTGTTGCTGTTGTTCTTAGTTGCAAAGTTGTGTCCGACCCATCGTGACCCCATGGGCAATGTTCCTTCAGGCTTTCCTGTCCTCTACCAATCCTCAAAGTCCATTTAAGCTCATGCTGACTGCTTCAGTGACTCCATCCAGCCACCTCGTTCTCTGCCGTCCCCTTCTTCTTTTGCCCTCCATCGTTCCCAGCATTAGGCTCTTCTTCTGGGAGTCCTTCCTTCTCATTAGGTGGCCAAAGGATTTGAGTTTCCGCTTCAGGATCTGGTCTTCTAAAGAGCAGTCAGGGTTGATTTCTTCTAGGACTGACCAGTTGGATCACCTTGCAGTCCAAGGGACTCGCAGGAGTCTTCTCCAGCACCATTGTTCCAAGGCCTCCATTCTTTGGCCCTCAGCCTTCCTTATGGTCTAACTTTCAAAGCCATACATTGCAACTGTGGAAAACCACTGGTGGAATTCAAATAATTTAACAACCGGTTCTCTGCCCTATTGACCGGCTGGGTGGGCATGGCCAGGGGTTGCGACAGGAAGCACTCGGCTGCCACCACCTGTACCTCGTTTTGGACCTGGGAGCCAAAACGGGGTACGTGGGGATTCCTGGAAGGGGCGCGGTGGGGCCAGCCAGCAATTTAATAACCGGTTCTTCTGAACCGGCCCGAACCGGCTGAATCCCACCACTGGATAGAACAGTCTTATCTGACTTTATAAAAAGCAAGCAGGGTCAATGTGTTGCTTAGGTGAAGCCCAAAATGGAAAAAAACCAAAATCGGTGAAAAATTGAGCCTTTGCAAAAAAAATCCAGAAATGGCACCTGTTCAGTGAAGAGCCCCAGAGTTGGAAGCCGACTTACCAAAACCAAGAGATTCGGCATCATGATGTAATCGGATTCCGATCCATTGGAACGGTCCGGTTGGAAGACGAAGGAGCGATAACCCAGAAAGGAGACGGTATCGTTACTATGGAAAGTAATGTTCTCTTTGTGCCTGTATTCCCTGCAAAAGACAAAGAGCATGACAAAACAAATCAGGAGTTAGAAGGGCTTTCCCGCCCCCTCCTCCGTGATTTAAACCCCCTATTTAAGCAGGAAAGAGATGTCCTTCTAAATGGCTGGTAAAACCAATAATTACATTTTGGCTTCCATTTAAATGAGGCCCAGAGTTGCACGGACTCATCCAATTAAAATCAAACAAAAGGCGCTTCTTGCTTTCCGACAATTTTATTTTACAAGGGATCCAGGCTCTGTTCACCACAAGCCGAGGCTGAAGGGTTTGCGGTTGTTATTAAGGGCAAATTTAATGAATAGAACTTCATATGTTTGGATGGACGGTAGAGCGACCCTAAATTGAAAAAGAAGAAAAGAAGATCCAGACAGTTGTTTCCAGACTTGGAAAGAAATCAGCATCCTCCCTCGGTCCAAACCGAAAAAGACAGGCCGGGCTCAGCCTTGCATCCAAATTTAGCAGCTGCAAACAGTCTGCTCTTAAAAAGTTGAGGTTTTCCCTTGTAAGACGGTGCCAAGTTCTTTCTTTCTTTGTGTCTTTTCTGAAAACTGGTACAACCAGGCACGAGTGGAGTGGCTTCCCCTCGGCAGCCCGAGAAAATTCCTTGCTTTCTCATTCCTCCGCCCCGTTTTTCGTAGCAATCTCGAAACAGGTTTAATTGTACGGATTTGTTTTTACAAGTGTTTCGATAGAAGGGAATTTCTGTAGCGGAGGGTTGAGATTTGATGCTGCTTGAGCTTGGTACAGACATTTCATTACCAAGCTAGGCTACATATCCTCAGTGCTAGAAGGGAGTGGGGTTTGGAGGGAGGAGGAGGGGAGGGGAGGGGAGGAGGAGAACGACTGTGGGGTCCTCGGAGTTCTCTGAGCTTGGGGGTTTTCTTGCAGATGTTTTATTACCAAGCTAGGCAACATCATCAGTGCTAGAAGGGAGTGGGGTATATAGGGAGGATGAGGAGGACGAGGACGAGGACGAGGACAACTGTGAGGTCCTTGGGGTTCTCTGAGCCTGATGGTTTTCTTGCAGAAGTTTCATAACCCATCATCAGTGCTAAAAGGGAGGGGAATTTGCAAGGAGGAGGGGAGGGAGGAGGAAGAGGGAGGAAGAAGAAGAAAAAGAGGAGGACAATGACTCTTCGGTCCTTGGTGTTTTCTGACCTTGGTTTTTTTAATTGCAAGCATTTCATTACCAAGCTAGGCAACATCATCAGTGCTAGGAAAGGGGGGAGGATTCCGAGGAGGGGAGGAGGAGGAGGAGGATTGTATGGTCCTTGCTTATTTTCTTGTGAGTAGATAATATCATCAGCACTAGAAGGGAGTGGGATTTGTAGAGTGGAAGAGACGGAGGATTCAGGGCTCCTTGGTGCTCTCCGAGTTTGGTGATTTTCTTCCAGATGTTTCCTTTGCCAGCTAGGTCACGTTATCAGTGTGAAGAAGTGTGCAGTTCCATTCCTGGTTATATACGGAAGATTATCCTGTCAGCGTTAGTGGCAGTGTGGTTTCATCTTTGGTCAGTTCTGGATTAGAGAATTGTTTTCTATCTGCTCTTTTGTCTGGTGTTAATCGCCGATTATCTGGGCTGCTGGTTTTAGTCCTTTGGTTTTGCTGAGCTTTTCTACTGTCGCTTGTTCCTCGCATTGACGGTGTGACCTAGTTTAGCCAACTATGAAACACCTGCAAACAAACAACCCACTCAAGAGAGCACCAAGGACTCCTTACACCAGTGTGAAGAAATGCAACCAAACCAGCAATAGTAAACAAGAGAATAAAAATGAATGGTAATCCCTGTCCGGGTTCAGCCTTACGCATTGTTCCTTCCACTGTTGGAAGGGAATTGCCCTTGGCCTGGGAATAAATTCTGGGAATTATAACACATTGATGCTTACTTAACAGGGAGTATAAAAACAGTGACTCACATGCCTTCACCCTGGGGTCTATTTTGTAATCTCTCCCACGTGGGGAAGCTAATAATCCTTGGCACTTCGCTCCAGTTGATGCAAGGCAGGCAGAAATTCCACCAGTTGCATGGATTGGGCCTTCCAAATGTGCCGAATGCAATTGTCCTCGGCTATGTTGTGTAAAAGGGGTGGAGCTGGCCTCTGCTGTGTGATGGGAAGACAATGCTACGCGCGAGAGGTCGGTTACGCAACTGCTAAACTTTGCAAACATTTGCCCCAAAAGTGGAATTGGATGGCTTATCATAAACCCAGAATTAAATCATCATCAAACCATCATCTTCTTCTTCCTCTTCTTCTCATCCTCCTCTGCATCTTCTTATCCTTCTCCTCCTTCCTCTTCTTCTTCTCTTCCTCCTCCTCTCTCCTTTTTTTCTCCTCCTCTTCTTCTCCTTCTCCCTCTTCTCCTCCTCCGCCCCTTCCTCCTCCTTTTTCTCATCTTTCCTCCTCCTCATTTTCTTCTCCTCCTCCCCTTCCTCCTCCTTTTCCTCATCTTCTTCCTCCTCCTCCTCCTCTTCTTCTCTTCCTCCTCCTCCTTGCTATTAAATGCTGTCCTAGTGTGTCTTTGATGTGTTGCCTCTCCATCTTCTGGCTCTGCCTCATGTTCTTTGACCGTCTCCTCTTTTTGTATGTGCCTGTAATGGTGTAGGATCCCAAGGCATTCTCTCCAGGTGAACATACCACCTAACTTGCTGTCTTTGTGTGTAGTTTAAGATTGGTTCTATCCCAGTTCTATCTCCTACGGTCTCATTTTTAAAAAATTTATCCATTCCACTAATACCTCTGCATTTTTTCAGAGCTGGGAGTGAGGTGGGTCACCATGACAAGGTCACCTTCTGATGCTCCAAACTCTAGATCTGACTGACATTTGATCTCTCTAGCTGCATATAGCCTACAAACTTTCGCATCCTGACTTTAAAGCAGGGGTCTCCAACCTTGGCAACTTTTAAGTGCCAGAGTTCAACTGCCAGAGTTCCTCAGCCAGCTGGGAGTTGAAGTCCACAAGTCTTAAGGTTGCCAAGGTTGGAGACCCCCGCTTTAAACAACAGCTGAGAAAAATGGGCATAATTTTGAAACTTTCCTTAATTTCCCCCCATCTTCTACTTGGGGCAATTATTTAACCTAGTTTTTTAAAAAAGGTTCTGGAGATGTGGAAAGGTTGCCCCACTCAACCTTTGGAAAGATTCTAACCGTCTGCCCTTTTCCAGCTCTCAAACCAGTGGTGGGATTCAAATAATTTAACAACCGGTTCTCTGCTCCAATGATTTCTTCTAACGATCAGTTCACCCAACTGTTCAGAAAGTTAACAACCGGTTCTCCCGAAGTAGTGTGAACTGGCTGAATCCCACCATTGGCTCAAACTGACATTTTTGTGACTGTTTCTTCACTCTTGTGTGTTTGTATGTATGTATGTGTGTGCGATGACTTTTCTCTTTTTTAAAGGAACTGCTTTTTCTTCCTCACAAGAGAAAAAGGTCCTGGGGGAGTGGTACTTGGATGGAAGACACAAAGGGGAGGATTCAGTAGAAAAACTTCCACATAGTTGCTATATAATGCTAGAAGCATTGGGCATAAATCCGTTTAAGAAGAGATTCCTTGGTCATGCTAAAAGTCTAATTGAAGAAAGAAAGAAAGAAAGAAAGAAAGAAAGAAAGAAAGAAAGAAAGAAAGAAAGAAAGAAGAAGGAAGGAAGGAAGGAAGGAAGGAAGGAAGGAAGGAAGGAAGGAAGGAAGGAAGGAAGGAAGGAAGGAAAGAAAAGAGAAGAGAAGAGAAGAGAAGAAAAAAAGAAGAGAAGAAAGAAAGAAAAAAAAGAAAGAAGAAAGAAGAGAAGAAAGAAAGATGCAAAAGAAGGAAGAAAGGGAGGAAAGAAGGAAGAGAGGAAGAGAGGAAGGAAGGGGAGAAGGAAAGAAGGAAGAATACAAAAGAAGGAAGAAAGGAAGGGAAGAAGGATGAGAGGGAGGGAGGGTGGTAAGGAGGGAGGGAGGGAGGGAGGGAGGGAGGAAGGAATTGAAACTAAGACTCAAATTTCATATCACCAGAAGGAAAACTCTGCTGAAAACAAGACTTAAAAATAACTATCCAGAAACACATCCCAGAAAGGACAATACATTAACAACAACAAGACGTAAGACAACAAGAACCAATAAGACGTAATAATAATATGGCTCTTCCTTTATCGGCTTAATCACCTCCAGGAAAAGCTATAATTTAATTCGCATCAGAATTAAACCAGAAAGGCATCTGAGTGCACAACCATCCCTAAATGCTTTGCAAATGATTTGATTAACATTCAGTTCTGGAAAATCTTCCTCTTTGGGCTGAGTGTGATTATCCTGGGTGATTTGACCATGTTTGACTCCATCAAGCTGGTTTTGCCAGAGGTCAAAATTATAGCTTGGTTATGTAGATGTGGATATGGTCCATGCTAAAGGCAGGATTACAGCTGGCGATGAAGTGTGTTGTTTATCTTGGTTACTCAAACATACTAAGGATTTATTCCAAACTGGCCTTCCTGATGAGGTATCAAGCAATACAACACCTCAAGAATTCAACTTGGGTAGCATGAAGAACTGCAGCTAAATTCTTTCTTTTCTTTTCTTTCTTTCTTTCTTTCTTTATTATTTCAATTTATATACCGCCCTTCTCCCCGGGAGGGGGACTCAGGGCGGTGAACAACCAGATTTAAAACACATATAATACAAACATTAAAAGAATTATAAAATTAAATTAAATTCATTTGGCGTTCCAAATAAAATTCTAACCCCATTAAAATACCCAATTTAAAACCCCAAAAATCAATTAGAAAATTTTGTTCAAACCCCATTAAAAACAATCAAGCAAGGCCGGCTTGTTGGAATAAATAGGTCTTAAGGGCCTTTCGGAAAGTGCGGAGGTCTGGGATCAAACGAACTTCTGGAGGCAGCTCGTTCCATAGGGTGGGTGCCCCCACAGAGAAGGCTCTCCCCCTGGGGGCCACCAGCCGACATTGCTTGGCTGATGGCACCCTGAGAAGGCCCTCTCTGTGTGAGCGTACTGGCCGGTGGGAGGTTATCGGTAGCAGCAGGCGGTCCTGCAAGTACCCCGGTCCCATGCCATGGAGCGCTTTAAAGGTCAAAACTAACACCTTGAAGCGCACCCGAAAGACCACCGGAAGCCAGTGCAGCTCGCGCAGGAGAGGTGTCACATGGGAGCGCCCTGTCGCTCCCAAAATCACCCGCGCGGCTGCATTCTGGACCAGTTGGAGCCTCCGGGTGCACCCCAAGGGGAGCCCCATGTAGAGAGCGTTACAGTAGTCCAGGCGAGACGTGACGAGTGCATGAGTGACTGTGCACATGGAGTCCCGATCCAGAAAGGGGCGCAACTGGCGCATCAGGCGAACCTGATAAAAGGCCCCCCTGGCCACGGCCGCCACATGCCCTTCCAAGGACAGCCGTAAATCCAGGAGGACACCCAAGTTGCGAGCCCCCTCTGTGGGGGCCAATGACTCACCCCCAATAGCCAGCGATGGCACTAGCTGGCTATACCGGGACGCCGGCATCCACAGCCACTTGGTCTTGGAAGGGTTGAGACGAAGCCTGTTCCTCCCCATCCAGACCCGCACGGCCTCAAGGCACTGGGACATCACTTCGAGGGCATCATTGGGGTGGTCAGGGGTGGAGATGTACAGCTGAGTGTCATCAGCGTACAGTTGGCAACTCACCCCAAAACCACGGATGATCTCACCCAGCGGCTTCACATAAATGTTGAACAGGAGCGGCGAGAGGACCGACCCTTGTGGCACCCCGCAAACGAGGCGCCTCGAGGTCGACCTCTGCCCCCCTGCCAACACAGACTGCGATCGGTTGGAGAGATAGGAGGAGAACCACCGTAGCACGGTGCCTCCCACCCCCAGACCCCCCAACCGACGCAGCATGATACCATGGTCGATGGTATCAAAAGCCGCTGAGAGATCTAACAGGACCAGGACAGAGGAGCATCCCCTGTCCCGAGCCCTCCAGAGATCATCCACCAACGCGACCAATGCCGTCTCCGTGCTGTACCCAGGTCTGAAACCGGACTGGCACGGATCTAGATAAACAGTTTCCTCCAGGTACTGTGGGAGCTGTCGCGCAACCACACTCTCAACAACCTTCGCAACAAAGCGAAGGTTGGAGACAGGACGAAAATTTGCCAAAACAGCCGGGTCCAGAGAAGGCTTCTTGAGGAGGGGCCTCACCACCGCCTCTTTCTTTTCTTTTCTTTTCTCTTTCTTTCTTTCCTTCCTTCCTTCCTTTCTCTTCCTTTCTTTCTTTTTCTTTCTTCCTCCTTTCCTTTCCTTCCCTCCCTCCCTTCTCCTTCCTTCCTACCTCCCGTTTCATTGCCCTCCCTCTTTCCTCTGACTCTTTCCCTTCCTTCCTTCCATCTCCTTTCTTCTCTCCCTCCCTCCTGTTTCATTGTCCTCTCTCCTTCCTGTCTCATTCCCTTTCTTTTCCTTCCTTCCTTCCTTCCTTCCCTCCCTCTCTATTCCCTTCCTCCCTTCTCTCCATTTCCTTCCTTCCATCTATTTCATTGCCCTCCCTCCTTTCCTGTCTCCCACCTACCCTCCCTCCCTTCTTTTCTTTCCTTCTTTCTCCTTAGCTTTCCTTCCTTCCCTCCCTCCCTCTCTCTATTCCCTTCATTTCCTTCCTTCCTTCTTTCCTTCCTCTCCCTTCCCTTTCCTCATTAGCTCCTTCTCCTTGGCCTGCCCTCCCGTCCTGCCAAGCCTCCCCCTCTCTCCACAACCACCTGCGAGCCAAGCCAAGAGATCAGTGCGCACCTGTACACATAAGGCCCCCGCTGATTGACGATCGGCTTGGCGCCCAGAAGGATGTCCTTGGAATTCATCACCTCCATGAAGTAGAATGAGATGTAGAAGGGAATGGGGAGGTCCTTCCACAGGGTGTACATGGCACTGTCGGGATCAATTCTGGTATTCTGCAATTGTAACAAACATGGGTCAGAATTGACAGCTGATCCTAACCAGCTGATTTTAAAGCCAAACCAGTGAACAAACACAAGTTAATTCACAATACGTTAATTCACGCCTTTTCTTTCTTTCTTTCTTTTTTAATTTGATTTATATGCCGCCCTTCTCCGGAGATTCAGGGCGGCTTACAATGCGTTAAGCAATAGCCTTCATATTTTTGTATATTTATATTTATACAAAGTCAGCTTATTGCCCCCAACAAACTGGGTCCTCAATTTACCTACCTTATAAAGGATGGAAGGCTGAGTCAACCTTGAGCCTGCCTGGGATTGAACTCGCAAGTAATTGCAGCAGCTGGATCTTAAATGCTGCCTTTGGAGGAGGCATTACTCCTCTACACTACTCAGGCTCTTTTCACTGGAAAAACAGGCCTATCTCTTGTGGATTCCCCCCCCCCCCCTTTCTTCATCATCCTGCATTGCTCCCGGGTTAATATGCAGAAAGCAGATAGTCCTTGATTTATGACCAGAAACTGAGCCAGAATTTCTCAACAGCAAGGCAGTTGTTAAGCAAGTCATGCCTGATTTCACAGCCTCTTTTTTGTTTTGGCCATGGTTCTTAAGCAAAGCACTGCGGTTGTTAAGTGAATCCCTTCATTAAGCGAATCTGGCTTCCGCTCCCCCCCCCCCCCCCAAATGGACTCTGCTTGTCGGAAGCCTGCTGGGTAGGTCACAAATGGCGCAACTATTGTAATAAGTTGCCAAGCACCCAACTTTTGGCGATGTACATCATGGTCATAAGTGCGAGGATCTGCTGCGAGTCAGCTTTTCCCTCCAACCCCCCCGTGCTGTTGTAAATTTGAACGGTCGCTAAAGAAATGGCTGTAAGCCAAGGACTACCCATATTGACATTGATTTTTTTTAAAAATGCTTGGAAAGAAAAAAACACAATTAACCACCAGAGATGTCCTGCTTATCACCCATGACCTCCATTGCTGCACAAATTTTGGCTGCCTTTTGTTTTCGTTTTGTGCTTCTGGCGGTTAAATCATTGTGATTCACACAGCCCGGAGGGGATGGTAAATTGTCTGAAGAGTGTTTTGATGATTAGTTAAGGCTTTTAACACTGGAGGGATCCCTCTTTGCGCAGAAACAGGTTGTACGTCTCCCACTTTCAAATCCTCTCCCGAGGATACGCTTTGTTTCCAACTGCAGCTTAGGGGGAAAAGAGAACTCTTTGCTGGGTTCACACCCGCGTGAAAAAGCCAGTTATGGCGCATTCTCCCAAATTATTCACTTCGCTCGCACTGCGGTGCCAAAAGCCACCAAATCAGGTCACAGAGGCTTACCGGTACCGTGTTAGAATGTATGCAAATAAATCTTGGAAGCGGGTTTGAAAAATCCCATGTTTGCTTGTCTATGAAAATCCTCTGTTATCCAGGTCATGGTTGTCGCAGAAGTGGTTTTTTTTCCCCCCCAAGAAGCAACAGGACTTCCTTGGTTTTTCTTTGAAGACGTTTTGCTTCTCATCCAATGAGAAGCGAAACGTCTTCTTCGGCAAGAGCCGAAGAAGCTTCCCGGATGAGAAGCGAAATGTCTTCATAGATGTGAAACGTCAGTGGCTAGAGGTCAGTACTGCAGGCTACTTCTGCTGACTGCCAGCTGCCTGCAATTTGGCCGTTCGAATCCCACCAGGCTCAAGGTTGACTCAGCCTTCCATCCTTCCAAGGTGGGTAAAATGAGGACCCAGATTATTGGGGGCAAGAGGCTGACTCTGTAAAACCATTTAGAGAGGGCTATAAAGCACTGTAAAGCGATATATAAGTCTAAGTGCTATTGCTTTTCTTTGTCTCCTTCCTTCCTTCTTTCCTGTCTTCCTTCCTTCCTTCCATCCATCCATCCATCCATCCATGATGCTATTGCTTTTCTTTGTCTCCTTCCTTCCTTCCTTCCTTCCTTCCTTCCTTCCCTGCCCACTGTCAGCAGTTCAAATCTCACTAGGCTCAAGGTTGACTCAGTCTTCCATCCTTCCGAGGTGGGTGAAATGAGGACCCAGATTGTTGGGGGCAAGAGGCTGACTTTGTAAACCACTTAGAGAGGGCTGTAAAAGCACTATCAAATGTTATATAAGAGCTATTGCTTTTCCTTTTCCCCTTCCTTCCTTCATAGTGGATAGAATGCAGTACTGCAGGATAATTCACTGCTCACTCTAACAGTTCGATCCTGAACAGCTCAAGGTTGACTCAACCTTCCATCCTTCCGAGGTGGGTAAAATGAGGACCCAGATTCTTGGGGGCAATAGGCTGACTCTGTAAACCGCTTAGAGAGGGCTGTAAAAGCACTGTGAAGCGGTATAGAAGTCTAAGTGCTATGGCTATAAATATGAGTCAGTTACTAAGGGTCTGAATTTTGAGCACGTGATCATAGGGAGGTTGCAATGGTCACAAGTGTGAAAAGAACAGTTGTAAGTCCCTTTTTTCAGTGTTGTCACTTCAAATAGCCCTAAAATAAATAGTTATGAGTTGACTGGACTGACGCTTATGATTTCTCCAACTGCAATACGCTGTTTCTGTGGATAAAACACATTGAGTCAACTTATTTACACATCATGTTTACCTTTGGCCAACAGAGAGGACATATGCTTCCCTGAAATCTACCACTGGTCACAGAATGCTCTGAGTTCTCCAGAAAGCAGAATTTGTCCCCAAACATGATGCTAAAATAAGCCAGGCTGGGATTGAGGTTTGCGGTTTCGTGCGCACTACAGACACAGGCCAGGAAAGTTAGGTCAACAATCTCCGATTCAAAGCAAGGAGGAATTGGGATCGGCAAAGAAATACACTGGACTCCCTTATTTATCGATTTGGGGGTGGTGGTGGTCACAGACCGTGAAGATGTTACAAAAGCAGCAGTACAAAGCAAGTACGGGAAGTCCTTGACTTACAACCATTCATTTAGTGACCGTTCCATGTTGCAAAGGCACTGGGGGAAAAAAACAAAAGAGGCTTAGGGTCGTTTTTTTCACACTTAGGACTTAGATTGCAGCATCAAGGGATCACATTTTTGGATGCTTGGAAACGGGGTTGCAGGGTCCCGGGTCGTGAAATCCCTACTTGCAACGTTGGAATCAACGAGAAAGCCCGGTTCACTTAACAACCTCGTTATACTATTTTAACAACCGTGGCGAACCGCTTAACACAGTGGTGGGATTCAAATAATTTAACAACCGGTTCTTTGCCCTAATGACCGGCTAGGTGTGAGTGGCCATGGTGGGCGTCACCAGAGCAGAACTCAGCCTCCTGCACCCACCCACTCCCGCAGCAAAAATAGGCCGCAATGGGGGGATGTCCCACCCACCCCTGCTCCGTTTTGGGCCTAGGAGGCCTCCCTGAAGCCTCCTGGAGCAAAAATGGGCTGTGGGGGCCCCATGCACCCCCACGCCCCATTTTGAGCCCAGTAGACCTCCCTACACTTATCTGGAGCCAAAATGAGGAGTGTGGGGACTCTTGAAAGGGGCAGGATGAGACGGAGCCAACTAGCAATTTAACTTAATTTAATTTAAACCAGTGGTGGGATTCAGCCGGTTCGGGATAAATTAATTTAAATTTAACCAGCAATTAATTGCTGGTTAAATTTAAATTAATTTATCCCGAACCGGCTGAATCCCACCACTGGTTTAACAACGGTAGCGAAAAAGATAGTCAAATGGGGCCAGGCTCCTTTTAGCCACTGTCTCGCTTAGCCACAAAAACGTAGGGGCTCAATTGTAGTCGTTAAGTCGAGGGCTACTTGTACGAGAGCAACAGATGCAAACAGTCCTGCAGTTACCACCGTCGCTGCATGCTGAAATGACGATCGTAAAGTGGAAAGTATGAGGAAGCAACTCAAGCACTGGATTTTATCCGGCAGAAGATGGGATTGATAGAAGCTGAACAAGGCTACACAATCATGGCCCTCTCTCGTAATCTTTAGCGTCTCCGAGAATCCTTGCTCTGCTTGTTCTTCCTCCTGGCCAGCTTAGAAGGACAGGCAATTATCTCTGAGTTTGGCTGGACATATTCTCCACCCATATTAAGATTGTCGAAACTGCATGTTAAACAAGTTCTGGATTATCCAATATCAGTTATATCGATAGTCCCTTGGCATCAATCAGGTTGCAATTTGAATTCTGCCAGTGTTCCCAAGCACCTTGCCCCAAATGTCCATTTTCTAACACGTTACAGGTAATCCTCGACTTACAACATTGAGTGACTATTCCAAGTTTCAACAGCACTGAAAAAACTGACATTAGCAGATGAAGCATATTCTTCTACACATGCGGTATATAATCTCATTTGATACCAGAAAGACAAGAGATATCTTAGACCAGGAGTCGACAATCTTAAACACCTCAAAGAGCCACAAAGGTCCTAACCGGAAGCCCCCTGTTCAATTCTGAAGCCAACCTTTGGCTTGGTGGCACAGCAGGCTAAAGTGCTGTTAAGTAGCACTTAGCTGCCAGTTGCCTGCAATTACTGCAAGTTTGAATCTCACCAGGCTCAAGGTTGACTCAGACTTCCATCCTTCCGAGGTAGGTAAAATGAGGACCCGGATTGTGGGAGCAATAAGCTGACTTTGTATAAAAAAGAACACCACTTAGGGGGGGCCGAAAGCTCTACTAAGCAGGTATATACAAAAGTATGAAGGCTATTGCATAATGCATTGTAAGCCGCCCTGAGTCTCCGGGGAAGGGCGGCATACAAATCGAACCAATAAGGAGCCTGAGTAGCATAGGGGAGTAATGCCTCCTACAAAGGCAGCATTTAAGATCCAGCTGCTGCAATTACTTGCGAGTTCAATCCCAGGCAGGCTCAAGGTCGACTCAGCCTTCCATCCTTTATAAGGTGGGTAAATTGAGGACCCAGTTTGTTGGGGGCAATAAGCTGACTTTGTATAAATATAAATATACAGAAGTATGAAGGCTATTGCTTAACGCATTGTAAGCCGCCCTGAGTCTCCGGAGAAGGGCGGCATATAAATCAAAATTAAAAATAAATAAAAATAAAAATAAAAAATAAAATAAACCGGAAGTCCAGTTCCCCCACCATAGAGTCCCCTCCTAGCATGGCGTCCTTTTTCCTCTGCTGACCGGAAGTCGGGTTCCCCCACTATAGAGTCTCCTCCTAGCATTCTTTTTCCTCTACCTGTCCTAACCGAAAGCTCTATCAATCGTGGAGCCGACTGGCGACAGGGAGCCACAGCAGAGAGATGAAAGAGCCGCATGTGGCTCCAGAGCCGCGGGTTGCTGACCCCTGTCTTAGACGCAGTACCCAAAGGAAATATAACGTTAACTCGGACGAGGCTCATGATTTAATTAGGGCATCGGTTGGAACCCTGACATATACATTATAATTTTTTCCCTGTAAGTAAGGCAACCCAACAATTTGACCAACCGCTCAAAATCAGCTTTGATCTTTAAAAGATGGGGAATAAAACAAGAATACTCAGGATTGTACGCTGCAGCCAGGACCAAAACCAGATATTTCCCTGTACAAGTAGTCCTTGACGTAACTACAGTTCGTTTAGTGATGGTTCAGTTACAATGGTACTGAAAAAAGCGACTTATGGCTGTTTTTCACACTTACAACTTTTGCAGCCTCCCCAATTCCCCATGGTCATTTTAATCAAAATTCAGAAGCTTGGTAACTGGATCACATTTATGACAATTGCAGTCTCCTGGGATCACGCAATCCTGTTCTGCGACCTTCGGACACGCAAAGTCGATGAGGAACCCAGATTCGTTTAACAACCATGTTAAGTAACTTAAAGAAATCCAATCGTTCACTTATTTATTTATTTATTTATTTATTTATTTATTATTTATTTATTTATTTATTTATTTTTGTGATTTATATGCCGCCAGTCTCCCTGAGGACACAGGGCGGCTTACATACAACAATCACCAATACAAATCACAGTAAACGAAATTAAAATAAATTAAAATCCACAATAAAACCATTCTAAATTGTAAAACTATACAACCCCTCGATCAGAGAATTGTTGGAACAGCCACGTCTTTAGTCCGCGGCGAAAGGAGAGGAGGTCGGGGACCGTCCTGAGGTCAGTGGATAAATTATTCCAGAGGGTCGGGGCTCCGACAGAGAAAGCCCTCCCCCTGGGGGGCCGCCAGCTGACATTGTTTGGCTGACGGCACCTGGAGGAGGCCCGCTCTGTGGGAGCGCACCGGACAATGGAAGGAAGGCAAGAGATGGTCCTGTAAGTACCCCAGGCCTAAGCCATTTAGGGCTTAGGCTTCACAAACCATGGCAACAATTGTTTCACTCAGCGACATAAATGTTGGGCTCCATCGAGGACTACCTGCCTTGTCATAAGTTGTCAGCCCGACCAGGGAGACCAAGACAGGAAACACAATTAGAAAACCTAGCGGTAATTCTACTTTATTCCAAAGCTACGTTAACAGATCCTGGCAAACAGATGGGGGAAGAAATGGAGGGAGTGACAGATTTTATTTTCCTGGATCACTGCAGATGGGGACTACAACCAAGAAATTAAAAGGCGCTTGCTCCTGGGGAGGAAAGCTATGGCAAAGCTAGAGAGCATACTAAAAAGCAGAGATATCAACCTGGCAACAAAAGTGCATATAGTCAAGGCTATGGTGTTCTCAGTTGCAATGGATGGCTGTGAAAGTTGGACCATAAGGAAGGCTGAGCGCCGAAGAATGGAGGCCCTTGAACTCTGGTGCTGGAGGAGACTCTTGCGAATTCTTTGGACTGCAAGGCGATCAAACATGTCAGTCCTAGAAGAGATCAACCCTGACTGCTCTTTAGAAGGTCAGATCCTGAACAGGAAACTCAAAGACTTTGGCCACCTAATGAGAAGGAAGGACTCCCTGGAGAAGAGCCTAATGCTGGGAACGATGGAGGGCAAAAGAAGAAGGGGATGGCAGAGAATGAGGTGGCTGGATGGAGTCACTGAAGCAGTCAGCATGAGCTTAAATGGACTCCAGAGGATGGTAAAGGACAAGAAGGCCTGTAGGAACATTGTTCATGGGGTCGCGATGAGTCGGACACAACTTTGCAACTAACAACAACAATTCTACTTTATTGCAAAGCTACATTAACAGAATCTCAGAAGTCTGAAAGCACAATTCTCCCAACTGTCTCTTTGACGGCTTGAGAAACTTGGAAGCTAATCTCTTTTGTTGTGTAGACCATTATCCATCTGTGGGCTAAGCAGTCCCTTATCTGATTTATCCTTTGGCGGCATCTCTCGGCCTTGCCTGCCACATATACCATTACATAAACAGAAATTGAGACACGTTTGTAGTGAGAAAAAATTATGCTCTCGAATTGTGGTTGCTCTAATTATTTTCCATCATGAAACTTAAAACATCTGATAACAGGGTTAAAGCATACAATGAACGGTTGTGGGAACTGGGTCAGAGGTGGTATTCAGCAGGTTCTGGAGAACCGGTAGCGGAAATTTTGAGTAGTTCGGAGAACCGGTATATACCACCTCTGACTGGCCCCACCAAGTAGTGGGATTCAAATCCCATTGCCACCGGTTCACTCGTGGGAGTGGGCGTGCTCGTGTGCCACTTCTGCACATATGCAGAAGCTTCTGCGCATGCGCAGAGACGTCCTGGTGGGTGGGTGGAGCTTCTCGCTGCTGCCGCTTTGCCCAATGCAGAGCGAACCTGTAGCAACCCACCACTGGCCCCGCCCCCATCTATTCCTTGGTGCCTTGGTGGAGCAGTGGACTAAACTGCTGTTAAATAGCACGTAGCTGCCAGCTGCTTGCAATTACTGCAAGTTCAAATCTCACCAGGCTCAAGGTTGACTCAGCCTTCCATCCTTCCGAGGTAGGTAAAATGAGGACCCGGATTGTGGGAGCAATAAGCTGACTTTGTATAAAAAAGAACACCGCTTGGGGGGGGGCCCGAAAACCCTACTAAGCAAGTATATACAAAAGTATGAAGGCTATTGCTTAACGCATTGTAAGCCACCCTGAGTCTCCAGAGAAGGGCGGCATATAAATCGAATAAATAAATAAATAAATAAATAAATAAATAAATAAATAAATAAATAAATAAATAAATAAATAAATAAATAAATAAATAAATAAATAAATAAATAAATAAATAAATATTCTCTGCCTCCCGAGTCCCAACTGATTGGGAGGAAATGGGGATTTTGTAATATCCTTCCTCTGCCACATCCACCAAGCCATGTCACGCCCACCAAACCACGCCCACAGAACCAATAGTAAAAAAATTTTAATCCCACCACTGAACTGGGTATGTCTAGTCTAATGAAGAGAAGGACTGGCATGATAATATCTTCCAATATCTGAGAGGACGCCATAAAGAAGAGGGAGTCAACCTATTCTTTTATTCCATCAAGCTGGTCTGACGGAACGATGAGTTTTAATGGGTTTTTTAACGGGTATTTTAATTGTGGGGTTTTAATCATGGCCAAATTGTTGAATTTGTTTTAATTGTTTTTTTAACTTTTGTGTCTTTTAGTATGGCTGTACACCGCCCTGAGTCCTTCGGGAGAAGGGCAGTATAGAAATGTAATCAAATAAATAAATAATAAATAAATTCTCCACAGCACCTGAAGGCAAGACAAGAAGCAACGGATGGAAACTAATCAAGGAGAGATCCAATTTAGAATTAAGGAGGAATTTCCTGACGGTGAGAATAATCAACCAGTGGAACGACTTGCCTCCAGAAGGTGCGGGTGCTCCAACACTGGAAATTTTTAAGACGAGATTGGACAGCCATTTATCTGGAATGATATGGGATTCCTGGTTACTTCCTGCTTGGATTACTGCAATTCCCTCTACATGGACCTGCCCCTGAGATGCACCCGGAGACTCCAGCTGATCCAGAATGCAGCCGCACGGGTTGTTACGGGAGCCCCTTGTTACTCCCATATAACACCCCTCCTGCGTCAGCTGCACTGGTTACCAGTGGTTCTCCAGGTCCGCTTCAAGGTGCTAGTTCTCACCTATAAGGCCCTACATGACTTAGGTCCAGGATATTTACAGGACCTTCTCCTGCCTGCTTCCCACCGTCCTGTTCGCTCACATAGGGCCACTCTCCTCAGGGTCCCGATGGCGAGCCAATGTCATCTAGCGGTGCCCAGGGGTCGGGCATTCTCTGTGGGTGCTCCCACCCTCTGGAATGAATTACCTACTGAGCTCTGGACAGCTCCTGATCTCCGCTCCTTCCGTCGGGAGCTGAAGACTTGGCTGTTCAAGCAAATAGGCTGACTCTGATTCTGGGTTTATTATTTATCATTAATTAGTTATTTGATTTAAAATACGATTTTATTGTACATGTTTCTTAACTTGTGTTCGCCGCCCTGAGTCCTTCAGGAGAAGGGAGGCATATAAATACATGTAATAAATAAATAATAAATCTCCTGCTTGGTCTAGAGACTTCTAAGATCCCTTCCAGTTTTGTTATTCTGTTCTGTAATTGCTGAATTCTAGAACCCCAGAATTTCCATGCAAGCTTTTGGATAAAATACCGCCTGAATGTGTTGGCAGAGTTCTTGAGGACTAGAGCCTTAATTAAAAACGGTGTTTTTGATAATTGGCCACTTAAAGATGTATGGACGTCAACTCTCAGAATTCCTCCCCCCCCCTTGCCCCCAGCTATTAATGGCTGGAGAATGCAGACAGTTAGTCCACACATCTTCAAGTTGCTAGATTTCAAAAACATTGCTTTAAATTCTTGGGTAATCTTTTCTTGAACAATTGTAACTAAGGATCTAATCCTGTTGGATAACCCTAATTAGCACACAGGATAATCCATCGGTGGGATTTCTCACCATTAGCAGATTAACCATGTTAACATATGTGGTTATAATCTTTTTTGATACCAGACAGGCAAGAGATGGCTTTGACGCAGCACCCAAATCAAATATACGTTGTATTTTTCCCTCCCTCCTGTAAGCAAGGCAAACCATCAATTTGACAAACCGCTTAAGATCGGCTTTTGATCTTTAAAAAGATGGGGAATAAAACAAGAATATTCAGGATTGTACGTTGCAGGCAGGGCCAAAAATCATCAATATTTCCCTGTACAAGTAGTCCTTGACTTAACGAGAGTTCATTTAGTGACGGCACTGATAGTAAGTGACTTATGGCTGTTTGTCACATGGCTGTTTGCCGTATCCCCCACAGTCACGAGATCAAAATCCAGAAGCTTGGTCACTGGATCATATTTATAACAACTGCGGTCTCTTTGGGATCACACAATCTTTCTTTGGCGATCTTCTGACACGCGAAGTCAACGGGGAATCCAGATTCGCTTAACAACTTCGGCAAGAAAAATCGTAAAATGGGGCAAAACTCAACAAACGCCTCCCCTTAAAGCAACAGGAATTTTGACCTCAGTTGTGGTCGTAAATCGAGGACTGCCTGTATTTCAGGGGGGAAATCCAACAGGTTCTGACAGGTTCTGGAGAACCAGTAGCGGAAATTTTGAGTAGTTCAGAGAACCGGCAAATACCACCTCTGGCTGGCCCCAGGGTAGGGTGGGAATGGAGATTTTGCAATATCCTTCCCCCAGGAGTGGGGAGAGAATGGGATTTTGCAGTATCCTTCCCCTGGAGTGGGGTGGGAATGGAGACTTTGCAGTATCCTTCCCCTGGAGGGGGGTAGGAATGGAGACTTTGCAGTATCTTTCTCCTGGAGTGAGGTGGGAATGGAGACTTTGCAGTACTATCCTTCCCCTGGAGTGGGGAGAAAATGGGGATTTTGCAGTATCCTTCCCCTGGAGTTGGGTGGGAATGGAGACTTTGCAGTATCCTTCCCCTGGAGGGGGGGTAGGAATGGAGACTTTGCAGTATCCTTCTCCTGGAGTGGGGTAGGAATGGAGATTTTGCAGTATCTTTCTCCTGGAGTGAGGTGGGAATGGAGACTTTGCAGTACTATCCTTCCCCTGGAGTGGGGAGAAAATGGGGATTTTGCAGTATCCTTCCCCTGGAGTTGGGTGGGAATGGAGACTTTGCAGTATCCTTCCCCTGGAGGGGGGGTAGGAATGGAGACTTTGCAGTATCCTTCTCCTGGAGTGGGGTAGGAATGGAGATTTTGCAGTATCCTTCTCCTGGAGTGAGGTGGGAATGGAGACTTTGCAGTACTATCCTTCCCCTGGAGCGGGGTAGGAATGGAGATTTTGCAGTATTCTTTCCCTGCCATGCCCACCAAGCCACGGCCACAGAACCAGCAGTAAAAAAAAATTGGATTTCACCACTGATGTATTTAATCTCTGAATGGTCACCCCTCAAGCCGGGGACATTCAGAAACTCAGCCATGCAAAGGACCAATTATTTTGGAAGGGGAAACGGGAAAAAAATACACTTTGCACAATCTGGCTTTTCAGGGGTTAACACCATCCTGGTTCAGCGAAGTGACCCAGATGCTTAGCTGTGTCCAGCAGGGCTAACCGTAATACGATGTGACAAGCGAGAGCCGAACAACGCAGGAGTTGTCTGCAGTTAAGTGTGTTGTACAAGCAGAGGCAAAGAAAGAAAGAAAGAAAGAAAGAAAGAAAGACAAACCCCACAATGCAGTCTCATAATACGCATATTCCTAAAGCCATTCCCGTCCTTGTAATTTTTTTTATTTTTTTTTTGGCTCAAATATGTACGCCCACTTGGAGTACGCCAGTTTAAGGAGCCACTGAAGACTGGCAGCTTTGTTTCCTACTGCGAGTTATTTAAGGCTGAGTTTTGAATACGTCTTTTTTTCTCCCTCTCTCTTCTCCCTCTCTCTCTTCTCTTTCTCTCTCTTCTCTCTCTCTTCTCCCCCTCTCTTTTTCTCTTTCTCTTCTGTCTCTCTCTTTTTATCTCTTTTCTCCCTCTCCCTCTCCCTCTGTCTCTCCTCTCTTCTTCCTCCTTCTCTCTCTTCTCCCTCTCTTTCTCTTCTCCTCTCTTCTCCCTCTCTTTTCTCTCTCTTCTCTCTTTCTCTCGTCTCCCCCTCTTTTTCTCTTCTGTCTCTCTCTCTTTCTATATCTCTCTCTTCTCCCTCTCTCCCTCCTCTCTCCTCCCTCTCTCTTCTCCCTCTTTCTTTTTTCTCTCTCTCTTTTCTCTTTCTCTTCTGTCTCTCTCTCCTCTCTCTCTTCTGTCTCTGTCTCTCTGTCTCTCTTCTCCAACTCAATCCTCTCTTTCTCTTCTCTTTCTCCTCTGTCTCTTTCTCTCTCCCCTCTCTCTTCTCTTTCTCTCTCTCTCTCTTTTCTCTCCTCTCTCTCTTCTGTCTCTGTGTCCTTTTCTCTTTCTCTTTTCTCTTTTCTCTTCTCTCTCTTCTCTCCCTCCCTCCACCCCTCTGCCAGAGAGGCGTGCAAATTGCAGGATGGCACAGCAGCCTGTTTTAATCCCTTATTCTAGATTCAATCTCTAACCAGATTCCTCTGACAGCTCCCAACCACTTCACTATCCATCTCCTTTTCACTCCCAAGCTAGAATTCAAAGTGGCTCCTTCGGCTTCTTGAGAGTTGGCCAAGCAGAAGTGAAACTCGAAATTCAGGCATTTTATGTCATTCCAGTTCCCTAAGCCTCTTTCAAAAATTCATGCTTCTACCCTTAATAAGATACGGGATCAGCATAATATTGTATCTTTCCTCTGTTCCTTTTATTAGGGTTTAAGAAGTTCCTTATTCTGGGACAAAACAACACACACACACACACAAACACACACACACACACACACACACACACACACACACAAAGTGGAAAGTGTAAAGAGAAGTCCTTGCCCCAAAAATAAGATTTACGGTACCAGGGAAATTGCAACTCATTCTCAGACATTAAACATTGCCATCTTGCTAGTATTTCCTGAGCTATGAAATTAAAATTGTTCAAGGTTTTTGTTTTGTGCGTGTACCCCAAAATACCTCAATTCTGACATTGTCACTCACTGAAACATCTTTCCCCAGTCGGATGCTTTCCCCGAGTTGCAAATCAACTGGTCACTCTGGATTTGAGAGCAGAAAATTATCGTCATTTGGCCTTGGAAGAAACTGAGTACCAACACTTGGCTGAAGAACAGACAGTTCCTGAAAACTGACCACAGCAGTTTTGTCAATTGAAAAGCGCTCTTAAGTGAATCCGTTCCGGATTCACAAGGCCATCCTCTATTTAGAAGAAGAAAAAAACCCACCCTTGCAGTAGATTAGGGGGATTCTTAATTTTGAGGGATCTGATAATTTAGGGGTACTTTAAGTTAGAGGTCTCCAACCTTGGCAACTTTAAGACTTGTGGACTTCAACTCCCAGAATTCCTCAACCAGCTTAAGACTTGTGGACTTCAACTCCCAGAATTCCTCAACCAGGAATTCTGGGAGTTGAAGTCCACAAGTCTTAAAGTTGCCAAGGTTAGAGACCCCTGCTTTAAGTAGTCTCAAATCACAACCACGGTTCTCTCCAATGGAAGAATAATTAAGGAATTGCTTTGCTCCAAGTTTGGGCTGAAAGACCAAACTTTAAAAAAAAAAAAGAAATCTTGCAATTGATTTGGGGTCAAGCCAAAAGCATAGAAAACTCTGGAAGAGCTGGTAAAATTAAAACTGCAGGAAAACTGACAGAATTGAGTGGGTTTCTCTCTCTCTCTCTCTCTCTCTCTCTCACACACACACACACACTTTTTATATTTTTTTCTTACAAATTCTGCTCGGTTCTGGCAAATTTGCTCCACATTTTTTTTCCCACTCTGGCTTCCTGTTTTTGCTTGGACCAACTCTTTCTAAATTACATCAGGTGAGTTCAAGGTTGACAATCTGGATCTTGTGCTGTTCGCAGTGCTTCAAACTCCTCTTTGCAAATAAGAATCCGACTCCCAATCCTTTCACCAGGACAATTCGGATTAAAGGAGACGGCTGGGAAACTGGAGCCCACCCATTTTTTTGAGAAGGAAAAAAAAAAAAATTCCCCTTCTGCCCCATCCAAGTATTTGGAATTGCTCCATTGCCGAAGAGAGGATGGTAGAATTAACTACGTTGTAGGGAAAGAGTTACCGTATTTTTCAGACTATAAGACGCACTGGAGTATAAGACACACCAAGATTTCAAAGAGGTAAGCAAGGAAAAAAACGTTTTTGCCCTCCCCAGCCTCCAGGAGCACTCTGCAGGCCTCCCAGAGGCCCTGCACGACCCGTTTTTTGCAAACATGGGCCCATTTTTTGCCTGTTTTTCACAAAAACTGGCATTTTTGGCCTCCCCGGCCCCCAGGAGCACTCTGCAGGCCTTCCAAAACCTCTGTGTGCCCCATTTTTTGCAAAATGGGCCCCTTTTTTACCTATTTCTCACAAAAACAGGGGCATATTTGCCCTCCCCCGCCCCCAGGACACTCTGCAGGCCTCTCAAAGCCTCTGAGTACCCCATTTTTCACAAAAACGGGACACGTGAGGTGGGGCTTTGGGAGGCCAAAAATGGCTGTATTTGATGTATAAACTGCACCAACATTTCCATCGTCTTTTAGGGGGGGGGAAGTACGTCTTATACTCCAAAAAGTATGATTTCCTAATCACCTAGAGCAGGGGTTTGCAATCGTAAACCCTCAAAGAGCCATTTGGACCCATTTCGCACAGAAAAGAAAACACTGGGAGTCACAAAACCCTTCCCGTGCCTGACTATTTCAAAACTAGCATATGTAGTTGAATTAAACGTTCTCTTTTCTTCTGAAACTTAACTTTTCTTGAATTTATCTATGGTTGGCCTACCGGGGGTTGAAAAGCTCAATAGGAGGCTATTGTAGGGGGCTAATGTATCGTAGGGGGCTAATGCCTCCTACTAAAGGCAGCAATTAAGATCCAGCTGCCTGCAATTTCTGCGAGTTCAATCCTAGCCAGGCTCATGGTCAACTCAGCCTTCCATCCTTTCTAAGGTGGGTAAATTAAGAACCCAGTTTGTGGGGGCAATAAGCTGACTTTGTATAAATATAGAAAAGTATGAAGGCTATTGCTTAACGCATTGTAAGCCGCCCTGAGTCTCTGGAGAAGGGCGGCATATAAATCAAATTTTTAAAGTCAGATTTTTATTTATTTTTTTAAAAAATCAAAAAAATAAAGCATGTGCTGGCAGGTGTCGCACATTGGTGGTTGTGACACATATTTTGAGTGACAGGGAGCCGCAGCAGAGGGGTGAAACAGCCACATGCAGTTCCAGAGCCGCAAGTTGCTGATCTCTGACCTAGGGAACTGATCCCCTCCAGACAATACCCCAGAACTCAGCCAAAGAAGGCTGAAGGATCGAGTCCCCAATGAAGATTAAACACGGGGATGACCTCAAGAAAAAAGTTTCAACTGTCGCTAGATAAACACCAGTTTAGGAAGGACGGGTGAGGAAGAAAATCAAGACTGATCTTCTTCGGTATCATCTTGAGCGAGCAGAGGGAAATCCTGGCTGCCTTTTGAGATTCTATCATTATAACCTGCAACAAGAGCTCCAGATAATCCTTGTGGTCAGTGGTGTATTAACCATTAAGCAGACTAAACTCATGCTTAGGGCACCAGACCCAAAGGAGGCACCACAAAGTTGAGAAATAAAAAAAAAAAACGAATGAAGATTTGTAAAAAAAAATTGATAAAACTAAACTAAAACATTTTGTGCTTAGGGCACCAGTGAGCCATAATCTGCCACTGCTTGTGGTGACTTTTCCATGATCTGGCTTTCCTCGAAAGGGATGATATCAGGGAAGGACGTGCCACTAAGCTCCTGTGGCCACTGAGGTCAACCTCCTCCTGCTCTTTGCACAGATGTGTAACAGCCACATGTGATAAGCACAGGACAAAGTCTGTGCAACTTGAGTCTAGCTTTGCTGACAAAAGAGAAGAGCAATAAAGACCTTGAACTGCTTTTTAAAAATTCAGAGTCCAAAGTTAAACAATAACTTTTCCAACCACAGGGAGAAAAAAAAGTTTAACCAACCAACCAACCAACTAACCAACCAACCAATGGAACAGCTTGCCTTCAGACGTTGTGGGAGCTTCATCACTGGAAGCTTTCAAGGCAGGGTGGATAAAAATCTATGATTTTTTTAAAAAAATAAATAAATAAAAATCTGACTTTAAAAAATTTTAAATCGGATTTGTTTGATTTAAATCAGATTTTTCTTTTCTTTTTATCAAATTTATTTTAATAAAAATACTTTCGGAGTAAAAAATCTATCGAAAGATAAGTTTTCTATTTAAGATACATTAATCATTTCGTTTTATTCAGCATGAAGTGGAGCTTAGTGATGTAGGACGAGGCTGCATATTCTGCAATATTTACATTTTTGGCAAAACTTGTTCAGTGAATCCAAGCTCTGCAAACTGAGATGACATGCACCGCACTGATGCATTCACACAACTTCACGGTAACCGTGAGCTTAAATCATAAAACAAAGTTCAGGAATATCCCATTGTTTTGCAAATCTGTGTACACCACAAACTGTATGATTGTTTGAAGAGAAATGCACCAGTACCACCAGGCTCTAAGTGTGAGGAGGAAGGGCAAGGAGTAAAAATTAAAATGAAACCTTCCAAGCAGCTTATAAATATAATATTAAAGGACACCTGTCATTCCAGATCCATCATGACAGTGCCTGTTAGTGGGCATCCACTCACTTGCTGCCCGCCACCCCCCTCACCTTGTTGTGTCACTGCCGCTACACCAGTCATCCCATTAAAGTGACTGGGACTGTCGGTGAGTCAACAGTGGGTCAGAGGAGGAGTCGCTGCGGAGTAGGGATGACAGTTGCCCTTTAAAAATTATGATTTAAATCGAGTTGATTTAAATCAAGCCTTTTTACTAGTGATTTCAATCCTGATTTCAATTGACTTGATTTAAATCAAATCCACCCTGTTTCAAGGAGAGACTGGACTGCCACCTGTCAGAAATGGCACTGGGGGTTGGACTAGATGACCTACAAGGTCCCTTCCAACTCTGTTCTTATTCTAACTATGGCTCTCTCAAAATGCCTTAAAACTGCAGCCTGCAGAGGAGGAAGTAAAAAGCTGGATATATTCTCAACAGTTTCTTGGAAATGTTTTCACATTTTGCAAATTATTCAATCACCGCAGGTAGCAAATATATTTGAATGGCTGCCAGGGTTAACACCTATAACACCTAGCTTAGAGAGGAACAGGGAATCAAAGGAGGAGAAGGGTGAGATCTGAAGTGCTTTAATTAAACTTTCTTTTGTTACCTATTACGTATTGCCAACTGGGACTGCTTCAGGTTTTGCAAATTTAAGAGGAAGGTTGCACTGCCTTGCTTAATAAAATATTAAAGCACAGAAGCCTCATGAATAGGTTTGTCCTCTATTCAATCTGCCGTATGCCGCAGACTAAATCTGGTGCACGTTAAATCCTTCTGTAAGCCACAAAATCCAACACAGAGAAGAGACCAAAAAATAAAATAAAATAAATACTACTAATAAATCCTCTTCGTTCAGAAGCTCTCAAAACGCCCGAGCGAGATTTCCTTCTTCTGTCTTGGAAGTCAGAATTTAATTTTTGGTTGCATCAGCAAAACAACAACAACAACAAAGCACAGATATTGTGTGTTTCCAACATGGATGACAAGAAGCAGGGAGGGAGAAGGGGAGAAATTGGATTTCAAGAGAGCTGGATGCGGTTTGGAAATCTGTTTGTGAAACAAAGTCCGCCTTTCCGATTCTGCCAGGTTGAAGCTTAGAATAAAACTTGGACAGAGTTGCTATTTCTTGCGTGCAAATTCCATAGGTTCAACCATAATTCTGATGGGGAGGCTAGTCCTGTAACTTAAGATCGCTTGCCGCTTAAGATACAATGGCACTGAAAAAAGGGACTTACGACCAGTCCCCACATTTATGACTGTTGCAGCATGCCACAGTCGCACGATCAAAATTCAGGGGCTTGGCATGGATTTACAATGATTACGGCATCCCGGGATGGCTAATTGGAATCTTTCCAGCCAACTTCTTTCAAGGAAAGTCCACGGGGGAAGCCAGATTTGTGCGATTCACTCAACAACTTCAGTAATTCATCAAACAACTGTGGCAAAAAGGATGTCAGTCGGGGTGCAACGCACATGTCTCTTTGCTTTGTCCGCCTGCAGTCCTTATGATAAAATAATCGGGCATGGCTAGTCTAGAGAAAAGAAGGACTAGGGGAGACAGGACAGCAGTATTCCAGTATTTGAGGGCTGCCACAAAGAAAAAGGGGGTCAAATTATTTCCCAAAGCACCCGAAGGCAAGACAAGAAATAACGGATGGAAACTAATCAAGGAGAGAAGCAACCTGGAATGAAGGAGACATTTCCTAACAGTGAGAACAATCAACCAGTGGAATTTAGAAGTTGCCTTCAGAAGTTGCAGGTGCCTCATCATTGAAGGCTTTCAAGAAGAGTCTAGACAGTCACTTATCTGAAATATTATAGGTTCTCCTGCTTGAGTAGGGGGTTGGACTAGAAGACCTCCAAGGTCCCTTCCAACTCTGTATTTCTTTTAATTCTAGGGTGGGATATAGAGCAGGAAGTTGAGAAAACATTCTGGTGTATCTAGTTTGAAGAAAAGAAGGACTAGTGGTGACATGGTAGCGGTGTTACAATATTTGAAGGGCTGCCCCAAAGAAGAGGGAGTCAAGCTATTCTCCAAAGCACCTGAAGGCAGGACAAGAAGCAATGGATGGAAACTTCCAGAAGAAAAGGAACCTGGAACTAAGGAGAAACTTCCTAACTGTGAGAGCAATCAATCGTGCCCTTGTCACTTCCCGCCTGGACTACTGCAATGCTCTTTACATGGGGCTCCCCTTGAGGAGCACCCGGAGGCTTCAACTGGTGCAAAGTGCGGCCACGCGGGTGGTGATGGGAGCGACATGGCGCTCCCATGTAACGCCTCTCCTGCGCGAGCTGCACTGGCTCCCGGTGGTCTTCCGGGTGAGCTTCAAGGTTTTGGTTACCACCTTTAGAGCGCTCCATGGTTTAGGATCTGGTTATCTACGGGACCACCTACTACTGCCAATTACCTCCCACTGGCCGGTACGCTCTCATAGAGAGGGGCTCCTCTGGGTGCCATCGGCCAAAGAGTGTCGACTGGCGGCCCCTAGGGGGAGGGCCTTCTCTGTGGGGGCACCTACTATCTGGAACGAGCTCCTCCCCCCCCCCAGAGATACGGTGGATCCCGGATCTGCGCGCCTTCCGCCGTGCTCTCAAGACCTTTTTATTTCATCAAGTTGGCCTGGCCTAATCTTTTCCTTTCTTTCCTTTTTAAAATGCAAATTTTAAATCTGTTTTTAAATTCCAGGGGTTTTTACATTTGTCTTGGGCCAAAATTGTTTAATTCGGTTTTATTCTGTTTTAAATTTTGTATATATGCATGTTACCTTATGGGTGTTCACCGCCCTGAGTCCTTCGGGAGTAGGGCGGTATATAAATCTAATAAACAATCAATCAATCAGTGGAACAACTTGCCTCCAGAAATTGTGGCTGCTCCAACACTGGAAGTCTTTAAGAAGAGACTGAAAGGGTTTAGGGTCTCTGCTTGAACATGGGGCTGGACTAGAAGACCTCCAAGGTCCCTTCCAGCTCTATTCTGATTCATCGTTGTTATGCAACCTGTCTCGGGCATGCCCAAACCACGAGAATACACTACAAAGGCCCAGACAGGAGATTAAAAAGGCACAATTGCATAAAATAATATTTTCACCATTTTAGAACTGCAAGTTCTAAGGTTTGAGGAAAGGTTTGGGGAGCATTTGGTGTTTGTGGGCATTTTGCCTTTTGCCTGGAAGCCTCCAGACTCTGAACCGACCTGTTTTTAAAAAACAAAATCACTGAATTTGAGAAAGGAGGAGACTGAAAAAGCCAAAGCAGAAGCTTTACCCATCTTTGCAAAGAGAGAAAAACAAACATTTAGCCAAGGATAAACCAAACTCAGATTGCAAAGGAGACTTCCTAGCCTAGCTAGCAGGAGTGGCGGGGAGAGAACCTAGAGGAAAGGACCAGGTGAAAGAAGAAAGAGAGAGAGAGAGAGAAGGAGCGAGGGAGGGAGAGAAAGAAAGGGAAAGAGAGAGAAAAAAAGAGACAGAGAGAGAAAGAAAAAGAGAGACAGAGAAAGAGAAAAAGAAAAAGAGAGACAAAGAGAGAAAGAGAGAGAGAAAAAGAGAAAAAGGGAGAGACAGAGAAAGAGAGAGAGAGGGATAGAAAAAGAGAGACAGAGAAAGAAAAAAAGAGAGACAGAGAGAGAAAAAGAGACGGAGAGAGATGGAAAGAAAGAAAAAGAAAGAGAGAGAGAGAGAGAGATAGAAAAAGAGAGACAGAGAAAGAAAAAGAGAGAGAAAAAGAGAGAGACGGAGAGAGATGGAGAGAAAGAAAAAAAGAGAGACAGAGAAAGAAAAAGAGAGACAGAGAGAGAAAAGAGAGAGACGGAGAGAGATAGAGAGAAAGAAAAAAAGAGAGACAGAGAAAGAAAAAGAGAGAGAAAAAGAGAGAGACGGAGAGAGATGGAGAGAAAGAAAAAAGAGAGAGACAGAGAGAGATGGAGAGAAAGGAAAAGAAAGAAAGAAAAAAGAAAGAGAGAGAGAGAGAAAGAGAAAGAAAAACAGAGAGAGAGACATGGAGAGACAGAGAAAGAGAGAAAGAACGAACCGGGTCGGGAGAGAAGTAAAAGTTTGCAGCTCTTAAATCTCAATTAGGTTGTCTTAAAAAACAAGACGAAAGCTTTTGTTTGTTTTAGCAGTCGCAACGGGAGGAAGCGCCGCTCCCGCTCCGACGCCTCCTGCAAAGGGCCTGGAGAAGCAAAGGGCCCAGCTGCAGGCGGGGTAGAGCCTCCCCTCCTCGGGGCAGTCTACCTGGTGGGGTGGGCGGATGGGTGGGAGAGACCCTCCGCCCCCGCCCCCCTCCCCCTCCCTTACCTTGGCCACCTGCTGCCGCAAGAGGCCGGGCAGGGTCTGCAGCAGGACCAGCCCGAAGCCCAGGCAGAAGACGCCCCCCACGGCCAGCCCGGCCGCCGTCCCGTAGCGCTGCCCGCAGCCGCGCTTGCTGCTCTCGCCCCTCGCCATGGCCGGCCTGCCCGCTCCGCCGCTGCCGCTGCCGCGCTCCGTGCCATGCCCGCCGCGGGGGCTCTTGACGGGCGCCGCTGCCCGCCCCGCCACTCCCCGCCCGGCGCTCCAGCCAACGGCGGCCGCCAAAGCCTCCCGAGGGAGGCGCCCGACTGGGCTGAGCGGGCGGATTCGCCGCTGCTGCTGCTGCTGCCGCGGCCCCGCGGGTCTTGGCGTCGCCCCCGGGGCCGGGCTGGACGGAGGGAGGGATGAAGGGACGGCGGGCGAGGGAAGCGGGTCGGCGCGAGGGAGGGGACGGCCGGCCCTGCTGCCACGTCTCGCCTGGCACCTCGGATGCGGCAGGGGGGCTCTGCCCGAGGGTCTCGCGCTGGCAGGGAAGGGAGGGAAGAGGAAAGAGGGTGAATGTGGAAGGAAGGAAGGAAGGAAGGAAAGAAAGGAGGAAGGTGAAGGGAGAGGAAGGAAGAAGGAATGAGTTGAGGATGGGAGGGAAGGAGGAAAGAAGGAAGATGAACGGGCAAGAAGGAAGGAGTTGGGGATGGAAGGAGGAAAGAAGGAATGAGGAGTGGGGTATGAGGAAGGAAAGAATGAAGGAGTTGGGAATGGATGGAAAGCAGGCAGGCAAACGAGAGGGGAGGGAGGAAACAGGGTGAATGTGGAAGGAAGGAAAGAAGGGAAGAAAGGAGGAAGGTGAATGGAGAGGAAGGAAAGAAAAGGGATGAGTTGAGGATGAGAGGAAGGGAAGGAAGGAAGGAAGGAGTTGGGGAGGGAAGGGAAGGGAAGGAAGAAAGAAGGAATGAGGAGTGGGGTATGAGGAAGGAAGGAAGGACTTGGGAATGGATGGAAGGCAGGGAGGCAAATGAGAAGGGAGGAAAGAGGGTGAATGTGGAAGGAAGGGAAGGAGTTGGGGATGGAAGGGAAGTAGGAAAGAAGGAAGGTGAATGGGCAAGAAGTTGGGGATGGAAGGAGGAAAGAAGGAATGAGGAGTGGGGTATGAGGAAGGAAAGAGGGAAGGAGTTGGGAATGGATGGAAGGCAGGCAAATGAGAGGGGAGGGAGAAAAGAGGGTGAATGTGGAAGGGAGGGAAGGTATTGAGGATGGAAGGGAAGAAGGAAGGTGAATGGGGAGGGAGGAAAGAAGGAATGGGAAGGAAGAAGTTGCTGATGAGAGGAAGGAATGAAGGAATGAATTGGGGATGGAAGGGAAGGAGGAAAGAAGGGATGGAAGGGAAGGAGGAAAGAAGGCAAGGAAGGAGTTGGGAATGGATGGATGGAAGGCAGGCAGGCAAATGAGAGGGGAGGGAGGAAAGGGGAATGAGGAGGGAGTTGGGGATGAGAAGGAAAGGAAGGAAGGAGTTGGAAATGGACGGAAGGTAAGGAGGAAAGAGTGCCTTTTCAGGATCTCCCATCATGGCTGAGCCATGAGAAGCCCCATCCCTTTCAGACTCCATCTGGCACTTCCAGGAACAGTGCAGGTTTGCTCCAGTTCTCCTTTGGGGAGATGTGGTTCTGTCCAGCAGGGATTGATTGGGGCTCCTCTCCAAGAAGTCGGTCTGCACAATTCCCCTTGTATCATCCAAAAACTGATTAGGTTAACTTGACCAGGGATGCTGGCAAAGGCGAACGTTTAAACTAGTTGCAACAGAATACAGATCAGCAGTGAATTTGTTTTTCTTGCAAATGTTTTGTGACCCAAGTAGGGAACATCATCAGTGCTAGAGGATGGGATGGGATGGGATGGGATGTACAGGGACTGTGTATTCTCGATGCTGAGCTTGGTTTTCTTGTAGATGTTTCATTGCCAAAATAGACTGTATCAGGGCTGCGAGGGTGTGGTGTTTGTGGAGGCAGCCTGTGGGAACCTGGGTGCTCTCCGAGCTTGGTGGTTCACAGGTGTTTATGTGACTAGGTAATCTCTGTACAGGTTACTCAGTACCTGTTATCTAGTGATATCCATTATAGGAAATAGATTTATTGGCCAAGTGCGATTGGACACACAATCTTTGGTGCAAGGTTGGAATGTTTCAGTGAGTTTGTTTACATTCAATGAAAGGCTGGAATGTTTTCAAATGCAAAGGAAACCTAGATTCTTTACCCTTAAACTGCATTGTCACTCAAGCCCTCAAAATTATAGTGCCAGATAGTCTTACCACCTCCTACCCTTTTTGCAATATGCGATAATGTAGAATATCTTAGTCTCTGGGGCTGAAGCAAAGGCCTTCAGGCCTTGTTATTTACATTTAATCGCAATTTCTGAGTCATGATTTACTTGCTTAGCATAAGTCACCAACATCCTTTGCAAAGCTTTGACAAAGCATCTTAAATCTAACCACCTTCCGCTCAAATGTTTCCCCATTTTGTAAATGAGCTTTTTCATTCCACCCTCTTGGCTCTACGCAGTTTATACTTTATACACAACAATTCAAAGAATTTGCAGAGACAATTGGGAATCCCAACAGCTTTATTGAAACAAAGTGCAGTGAAGTTTACTTCAACAGTTGTAAGCAAGCAGAAAGTTTAAAAACCACCCCTCAGACGCAGGACCAGGTGGAGGGTGGACTCCTTCTGGATGTTATAGTCGGAGAGGGTGCGGCCATCTTCCAGCTGTTTGCCAGCAAAGATCAGCCTCTGCTGGTCAGGAGGAATGCCTTCCTTGTCCTGGATCTTGGCCTTGACATTTTCAATGGTGTCACTGGGCTCCACCTCAAGTGTTATGGTTTTTCCGGTCAAGGTCTTGACAAAGATCTGCATGCCGCCCCTCAGACGCAGGACAAGATGGAGGGTGGACTCCTTCTGAATGTTATAGTCGGAGAGGGTGCGGCCATCTTCCAATTGCTTCCCAGCAAAGATCAGCCTCTGCTGGTCGGGAGGAATGCCTTCCTTGTCCTGGATCTTGGCCTTGACATTCTCGATAGTGTCACTGGGTTCCACCTCCAGGGTGATGGTCTTCCCGGTCAAGGTCTTGACAAAGATCTGCATGCCGCCCCTCAGACGCAGGACCAGGTGGAGGGTGGACTCCTTCTGGATGTTGTAGTCGGAGAGGGTGCGGCCATCTTCCAGCTGTTTGCCAGCAAAGATCAGCCTTTGCTGGTCGGGAGGAATGCCTTCCTTGTCCTGGATCTTGGCCTTGACATTTTCAATGGTGTCACTGGGCTCCACCTCAAGTGTTATGGTTTTTCCGGTCAAGGTCTTCACAAAGATTTGCATCCCCCCTCTCAGACGCAGGACCAGGTGGAGGGTGGACTCCTTCTGGATGTTGTAGTCTGAGAGAGTGCGGCCATCTTCCAATTGCTTCCCAGCAAAGATCAGCCTCTGCTGGTCGGGAGGAATGCCTTCCTTGTCCTGGATCTTGGCCTTGACATTCTCGATGGTGTCACTGGGCTCCACCTCTAGGGTGATGGTTTTCCCGGTCAAGGTCTTCACAAAGATCTGCATTTTCTCTGCAACGGGGAAGGAGGGGAAACAGAGACATGAAACCACATCAACCCAGTTAGCAACGCATTCAATTGTGCTTAAAGAGCTCCTTTTTCAATGTCAAGGTGCAACTGCTTACATTTGATTTAAAGCAGGCGTCTCCAAACTTGGCAACTTGTAAAACTTCTGGCTGGCTGAGGAATTCTGGGAATTGAATCCCGCAAGTCTTAAAAGTGGCCAGGTCTGCAGGATACCTGATTTAAAAACAAGGAAAACCTCATCACGGGACCTCCATGGTACTTTTCTTATTGTACAATCCCCCAGGATTCATACTGCTGGAGCTGTCCCCCTAACCCCTTTAAAGCAATGAATTTACCCAGCAGGAATCTGTCTAGTCTATGGAGGCTACATACTCTTTCATGAAGAGGTCCTGGAAAAAGAAACCTCCGCCTTCCAAAAATGGCCTCCTGGCTTTTCCAGCAGGTCGCCGAAGCCACGACTAGATGACCTTCGCAACCCCTCCTCCCACCCTGCTTTTACGCCCAAGGCTGCTTTTCCGACGTACATTGCCCCCCCCCCGCCCCATCTGTTAAGTTCCGGTCTCCTTTACCCACCTACCTCGCTTCTGGAACTAAGTATCTAAAGATCAGAGCTAAAGAGAAAGCGCGCGTGCGCAGTGGATGCCTTTGGTTGGGGGGCGGAGTTACGCGAGCGCAACGTCAGAATGGAGACGTCACAAACAAGTGGGAGGGGCCTCACTGGTTCTCCCTTCCCCGTCCAGCTTCCGGGGCGGCCATTTTGGGTCGCGCCCGAATAAGCCGTTGGGGCCTCCTCCCCTCACCTTCCCTCCTCTCCGTTTTAATTCAAAACAGCCCTTTCCGTCCCTCAGCCAAAGACGCAGCGAAGGGGCAACCGGTGAAAAACCGCGCATCCCGCCTACACGGTTTCTGTCACCCTCAGAAACGAAGCTTTTCCCCCCCCCCAACTTTCAAAATTAGGCTCATTCAAGGAAAGCTAACCGTCCCTCAGACCGAATTTAACACAATCGTACAGAAAAAATACCACTCTAAGACATAAAAGTAACAATAAAGGCTTACGGCGGAGCGCAAGTGGGCCCTAGCAGACAGCAACAAATTCACACAAGCAAGAGGCGACTAGGTCTAACTGCGTACCTAACTGCGGCGGCCTTTTATATAGGCGTCGCACATAGATCCCTCCGCCAACAGAAAAGGAGGGATTATTTTTCGTTAGAGCGCACGCGGCCTCCCGTTAGCCAATAGGGATGCGGAAAGTCAGAAGGGGCGTTGCGCAGTGAGCCCGTCCCGCCTTCAGTAGACTGGAGCAGCGGAAGGATAAAAAGTTCGAAGCTCGGTGAATATCCCTAGACGGTTGAATGGAAGAGAGAATCGGCTGGAACGAAAACGTGGAGTGGATTTCTTGGCTAAGACGGAATGGACGGATAGGAAAAGAAGAAAGGGAAATAAAGAATTAAAGCCAATTGCAGGATTTCTGATATTTTCTCAACCTTGGCCAATTGCTTAAGAGGGATGGACTTCAACTCCCAGAATTCCCCCATGCCGCTGGAGGAACACCATTTGCTGGCTAGGGAATTCTGGGAATGGAAGCCTCTTAAAATGGGGCTTTGGAGAAAGTGGCTTGATTTGGGCAAAATTGCAACCTGCCCAACTTCCTTTCTCCAGCAAGGCCAGAATTTTTCCATTAACCGAGTCTGCCAAATGGGGTTGCCCCTATCTCCAATTGCAATATTTTCTGCTTAAATCTTCCTTGGAGGGTTCTGTTGCTCATGCATCCATGCAAACAAACAAACAAACCAACCAACCAACCAAAAAACAATTACATACATACATACATACATAATATATGCAGAGAGAGAGAGAGAAAGAAAGGAAGAAAGAAAGAAAGGAAGGAAGGAAGGAAGAAAGGAAGGAAGAAAGAAAAAGAAAGGCTGTGACGTTTCCGAACACGCCTCCCGGGAATTTTTGCAAAGGCCTTTGCTTTTAAAAAATGCCTTTGCTTTTTTTTTAAAAAAAAGAATTAAATTAAGAAAAAAAAAACTTTAGGCCTCCCCGTCGGGGAATCGAACCCCGGTCTCCCGCGTGACAGGCGGGGATACTTACCACTATACTAACGAGGAGGAGCCCTGCCAAACGCTTCCAGTCACCCTTCTTGGAGGTAATGCAGAGTCAACGACTGAATCACTTAAAGCCACCAGGCCTCTTTTCCCATGTTTCCAATTTTGTTTTCTTACAAGATTAAAGAGACTCAAGAAGACACTCAGGATGAACCTTCCTGGGAGCAGCATCAGCAGCCCACGTAAATCCCAAAAGTGCTTTTTTCAGGAGGCAACCGGACTTCCTTCTTTCTTTTTGAAGAGGTTTCCCTTCTCATCCAAAAGAAGCTTCTTCCGCTCTGACTTGGATGGTGGGGAAGGGAAGGATTTATCCTCCTTGCAGAGAGCTGGTCATTTGCATCCTTTGAGAGGGTCATTGAGGCACTTGGAGGTTTCTCTGTGTCCTCAGGATCACTTAAATAGTGCAAATGGTTCCTGTAGTCTGCAATATTTCCCCTCTGGAAATCCATGCTTATTCCCAAGCCATAGAAAAGGTCTCCATCCCAAATTGCAAAGCTAAAAAGTCTGTAGAGATTCTCAGTCCTCCATGGTGGTCCCAAAGGGGCTTCTTTTTCAAGAGGCAACTGGACATTCTTGTTTTTTTCTTTTGAAGAGGTTTTGCTTCTCAACCGAGAAGCTTCTTCCGCTCTGACAGGATGGTGGGGAAGGGAAAGATTCATCTCTAGACAGCTGATCATTGCAGACTGCAGGAACCGGGAGCACCCCTCAAGTGACCCTGAGGAGAGAGAAACCTCCACAGAGAAACCTCCAAGTGGCCTCAACGACCCTCTAAAACAGTGGTTCTCAACCTTAGTAGCTTGAAGATGGGTGGACTTCAACTCCCAGAATCCCCCAGCCAGCAGCACTGACTGGGGGTTTCTGGGAGTTGAAGTCCACCCATCTTCAAGCTTCCAAGCTGGAGAACCACTGCTCTCAAAGGATGCAAAGGACCAGCTCTCTGCAAGGACTATCAATCCTTCCCTTCCCCACCATCCAAGTCAGAGCTGAAGAAGCTTCTCGGATGAGAAGTGAAACCTCTTCAAAGGAAAAAAACAAACAAACAAGAAAGTCCAGTTGCCTCCTGAAAAAATAAGGACAAGCATGACCTGGAAGACTGAGAATCTCTACAGGCTTTTAGCCCATGTAACTTTGCATGCTTTGCAAAACACACACACACACACACAGAGACACACAAACAGACACACACACACACACACAAAAATACAAACTCAGCTGAACAATGGGTTCCTGACCTCTTTTTTTTTTTTTGCTTCTTTTCAGAGAAAAGAAGGGATTTTGTAACCTAACACACATTCCTCTCCCCCCACCACCACATCAAAAAGAAAAAGAATCTGCCGAAACCCGGGATCGAACCAGGGACCTTTAGATCTTCAGTCTAACGCTCTCCCAACTGAGCTATTTCGGCTGATGTCATCCAGCCTCTTCGCCCTCCCTTTCAAGACAAGGTGGACGACTTTTTTTTCTTCTTCTTTTTTTTTTTTGCAAATTGCAACCTAACCCAATGCATTAACTCCCCACTTTTCTTCAGTGGGGGCATCCCTGCATTTGCCCTCCTGGCCCACCCTGAAGCCCTCTGCCTTTAGCAATGGGGGCAGGGGGCTTGAGATTAGCCTCCCTAACAGTCTGGCCATGTTAGGGTGTTTGTTTGTTTTTAATCATTGTGTTTATTGTTTCTAAACATTTAATTCATGTAGTTTATTGTTTTTAAACATTGTGTCTGTTTTATAAGCTGCCTCGTGTCCCCTGCATGAGATGGTGAGGTGTATCAAAGGAATGAGTGAGTGAGTGAGTGAATGAATGAGTGAATGAATCAAAGGAATGAATGAGTGAGTGAGTGAGTGAGTGAGTGAATGAGAAAAGAGGCAAACGTCAAAGAATCCAATTAAGGAGGAAAAAGAAAAATCCGCTTTGCTGGAGTGGAATGAAGGGAAAAGAAAGCATGTGGTGGTTTGGTTGGGTTTGTTTTTTAGGTGGGTGGGTGGGTGGGTGGGTAGGTGGGGATTTATTTTATTGAAAAGAAAAAATTTGAACCTCCCCGTCGGGGAATCGAACCCCGGTCTCCCGCGTGACAGGCGGGGATACTTACCACTATACTAACGAGGAAGGACTCGGGCGCTGTTATCTGAAATAGGCCAGTTAAGCCGGCATGTGCTGATCTCAAGCTCCTTCCTTCTTCCTGCATCTATCTCCTTCCTTCCTTCCTTCCTTCCTTCCTTCCTTCCTTCCTTCCTTCCTTCCTTCCTTCCTTCCTTCCTTCCTTCCTCCTTCCTTCCTGCCTGCCTGCCTGCCTGCCTGCCTGCCTGCCTTCCTGCCTTCCTGCCTCCCTCCTATTTCTTTCTCATAAAGCAAAATCCTAAAATAAAAATGCACAGCTTGTTTTGGGTTTCCTGCTCCCCAAAGAGGAAGGGAAACCCCCTCCCCCCGAAGCAGCCCCAAATCCTGGATTCCCCCAAAAGTTGCAGCTCTACCTGAACAGCCTTCCTCTCCCAAATAAAGAGACCCCAAAGTGGGAGGTGATCTGCACTCACAGGGAGAAAAGCCTCCCCCCCACCCTTCCTTGTGTGGATCACAGCCTCAAGGTTTAGGATCAGAGTGAGGGGGAGGCGTTTCTGTCTGCATGGAAAAAAAATTGGAGGTCAAAAGAAGGGGGAAAAGAGAATATTTTTGGAAGGGAAAAAAAGGGGAGGGGGAAAACAATTGAATGGCTTTGTATTTCCAGCTGGAAGGTTTTCTAGCAGGAAGGGGATGTAGCTCAGTGGTAGAGCGCATGCTTTGCATGTATGAGGCCCCGGGTTCAATCCCCGGCATCTCCACGTTTTTTCCCCATTCCGTGTAATAAAGGTACTCCTCGATTTACGACCACATAATTCTGTTTGCCCTATTATTATAATAAATAATAATAATTGTTGTAGTTAAGTGAGACACAGGTTAAACTGAGTTTTGTCCCATTTTACGACCTTTCCTCCCTCCATTGTTGATCTTGAGGACACAGCAACGGTCATAAAGTGAATCAGCTGCCAAGCGTCTGCATTTTGACCCCGTGAGCATGGGGATGGCGCAAACGTCGTAATTGTGAAAAATGATCATTGCTTTTTTCGGTGCCGTTGTAACTTTGAATGCTTGCAAAATGAACTGTTGAATAAATGAACGAAGTGAACATAGAATCTCAGGGCTGGAAGGAACCTTGGAGGTCATCTAGACCAACCCGCTGCCCGAGGCAGAAATTCTTACACCATCCAGGACAAATGAATGTCCAATCTTCATCCACTTTTTTTCTTTGGCATCCCATTATAGGTAGTTCTTGACTTGGTGTTGGTTTAGTGACTACTCAAGTTACAACGGTGCTGAAAAGTGACTTATGACCGATCCTCGCACTTACAACCGTTGCAGAGCATTCTCCACATTCATGGGACCAAAATTTGGGCATTTGTCAACTGGCATGTATTTACGATGGTGCAGCATGCCAGTGTCAAGGGATCTAGATACAGATACAGATTAACAGAGTTGGAAGGGACCTTGTGGGTCATCTAGTCCAACCCCCCGCCAAAGCAGGAGACCCTACACCAGGGATGGCGAACCTATGGCATACGTGCCACAGGTGGCACGCGGAGCCATATCAGTGGGCACGCAAGCTCAGCTCCAGTGGGTATGCATGCGCTGGCCAGCTGATTTTCAGGTCTTCTGGGACCCCCGGAATTTGAGAAACAGGCTGTTTCTGGCCTTTGAAGGGCCCCCGGGGGGGTAGAGAAGGCCGTTTTCACCCTCTCCAGGCTCCTAGAAAGCCTCTGGAGCCTGGGGAGGGCGAAAAACGGGTCTACCGGGCCCACTGTGCCATCATGTGCCAAAAGTGGGGGGAGCACGGAGAGGTTACACACAAGGGCCGAGGGGGATAGAATTATGGGTGTGGGCATGCACACACACAACTCCCCCTGTACTCCCCCCACTTTTGGCACACAATGGCAAAAAGGTTAGCCATCACTGCTCTACACCATTTCTGACAGATGGCAGTCCAGTCTCTTCTTGAAAGCTTCCAGGGATGAAGCTCCCACAACTTCCGAAGGCAATTTGCACATTGCCATTTGCAACCTTCCCAGCAGCTTTTGGTCAATGGGGGAAAGCTGGGTTGGCTTAATGAAGTGATTCTCTATGACCACTGCTGTGCTCCGTTGAACAACGATGGCAAAGAAGTTGTAAAATCGGGCATGGCTTGCTTCGTGGCAGCATTGCTTAGCAACGGAAATTCTGGTTTTTACAACGGTGGCGGAATCCGTGATCGCCAGCAACATCAATGAATGAATAGGTAACACCGTTATTGGCCAAGGAATGGCTAAACCAGTGGATTGAACAAAACCAATTTATTTCAGAAAACACGTTGGGGTAATAAACAAATACGAACATGGAAATGATCGTTGATTCTCAAAATAATTACTATAGAGGATTTTTAAGGCCAGAAGAGGTATAGAAAAATTATATTTGAAATATATAGCAAAACAATTAGAACCAGATATATTGTTTTCAGTTGTTACATAACATTTTGGCTTTCTCACATGTTCCACCCTGGAGTTCCCCTCCAAAAGTACCCTCTAAAAATGTATTCATAATTGTTTGTTATTGTTCTTATTAATTGGACACTTAAGTCTTTTCCTCTTTTTTCAATGGAGCTTAGATCAGCCTGACCCAACTTAGAATGTACCAAAACATGTTTCCACAAAACAGGCGTCATACACACTTCCCTTTTCTACATATCTTACTCAGCTTAATAGCTGAGGGTTAGCTCAGGTTATGTAAAGGGTAAATATGGAGTCACTTAGGCTATATTTACAGGAATAATTATTTTTCTCTCAATCCTCCCTTTTTCTTTTTATCAGTTTTATTCTTGTAAATCATCATATATGCTTTGTAACATGGATACTTCCTGTCTCCCTAATCTGGCTCTTGATTCTTCAGTTTTTTCTTTGGTTTAGTTACCTGATAACAATACTTCCAACAGTTACAACGTACAGGTGCACATTTGATATAGGTACAGGAGATAAGGCCAGATAATGATAATGATACCAACGAACAGATCCTTTAACCAAGCAAAGCTAGGTAACCAAGAGGTTAACAAATCCGATTCCTTTAAAAGCAGTGTTTTCTGTTATGTGTTAAATGTGTAGTGGTATTTTCAGTTTAGACTCTATAAATTGTGAGTTATCTGATATATTAAAGCAACGCATACTGTGGAATTCCTCACATCCATATCCCAACCTTAACAACATATAGTCTACAGCCATACGATTTTGTACGAGATTTTATTTCACCCATTTCATTAGCCAGTACAGTGATAGCAGATGTTTCATTTATGCTTTTTGCTAAAGCACAGGCAAGATGACCAAGTTGCAACTGGTTATATTGTGTAGCCATCCATGGAAACATTCCTAAGAGTCCAGCTTGAACTTTATTAAATACTACTACTGCATCATTGCATCCAGCATCAAATGCTTCATGTAATGTATCTCCTTTACCCCTATATATTCCTCTATATGTTCCATCCGCCATATGATCATATGATTCTATTGGTGTTATATGCCATTTTATAGGTTTTACAGGAGCATATATAATTAGATGTGGTTCTTTTTCCAGCTTCGGTATTTCCGCATGTCCACGTTCTTGCATGTGTGTTTTGCCTCAGCAACGGACCCCAAAGAACACAGCACACACACAGTTTGTACAAAACTTAAATTACTAATTCTTTTTCAAAACACAGGCTGTTAATAAACTTTCTTAACAGCCTACAAGAAACCAAAGATAAAGTAATCACAATTTTACTAAGGTTGTCAGAAAGCTCAGAAGCAATTTGCAGAAAATCCAGACGCGAATGAGAATGAACTAAAGTTGTTCCCTACGAATTGCTTCAGTCAGCGTTCCTCCTTAAATAGGCTAAGGGAGCGGCCAATTAGCCCCAAGCCTTACTCTTAGAAGCCACTCCTGCCTTTTGGCAGCTCTGCATGCCCGTGCATCGAGAAGAGGCTCCTCCTCTTCGTCCTTTTCACTTAAAGGAACTTCTGGAGGTTCTGAAGGCCCTGGCTGAATCCCTGCCTCTGGCACCGCATCTTCTCCAGCCTCCTCACTGTCCAACTCGAGCGCCAGCTGCACAGGCTGCTGGCGCAGCACCACACCAGCCTCCTCACTGTCAGTCAGCCACAGTCTGCACAGGCCACTGACGGGCCACAACATGTGATTCATCCACTGTTTCCAACGAACCATCAACCTTTGTAGTAACCTTATGGGGCACTCGGTTACTGTGGTAGAGACTAGTATTCATCATTTCATAGTAGAATTGTTTTCTGATTTATGACTTAAAATGTGCAACTGCCATTACGGTAGTCAGACGTCCAATTGTACAAGGACCACGTCTTGCGTAAGCAGGTACGTACGTATAAGCATATAACCCACAAAATAAATACAGGTGTTATACCTAGGCAGATATAACACCTGTCCTATAGCATCTATGGCTTCCACCTCAGAACAGGTGAACACATGCTCAGTAGGCACAGGGACATATATTATTTTCTCCCGTTTCTTCTCAGGATGTTTATATACCACACAATCATAAGCTGGTAATATAGTTTTTACTTCAATTACCATTTTTTTTCTGGTTGGTCCATTTATTAGGCTTTTGCAGACTTCCAAATATAGTGATCACATGTGACAAATTATAATTGTTCGGTTCTATGGTAATTTGTGCTTCCTCAAATAAAAACTTCCCAGGCAGTGACACTCCCACAAAACATTATATCAGAGACAGTAATTTCCTCTTTTATACAAAAGGACAAACTATTGAGAGATACTTTCATCACATACAGAAAAATATTCCCTTCCTTTTTATTAGGCTCCCCAATATTTCTGATTGGTGCTTTAAGATATCCAATAGTACATCTACCCTTCCACATTAAAGATAATTCAGCCAATGCGATATTTCCACATAAAAACATAAAAGTTTGGAGGGAGCTTTCAACTTCAATATATGGTAAATGTATCTTCTTCTATAATCCTAAATTTTTTAAATCTCACAGAATAGATCAGACATCCAGCCCTTGCTTATCAATGGAGACCGAGTGGAGCAAGTGGCCAGTTTTAAGTTTCTGGGTGTCATCATAAAAGAGGACCAGACCTGGGGGGGCTCACATTGCAGCCCTGGTCAAAAGGGCCCAGCAGAGATTCTACTACCTGAGACTTCTCAGGAAACAACTACTGAATGAAAAACTGCTGGTGACCTTCTACCGTTGCACCACAGAAAGTATTTTTACTGACTGCAGCCGTGTATGGTTGCCAATTGCACAGTGGCAGATAGGATGGCTCTCCAGAGGGTTAACGTCATTGCCCAGAGGATCTTCGGTTGCCCTCTCCCCTTTTTGGAAGAGCTTTATAGCCCCCGTTGCCTTAAGAAAGTTCAAAACATTTTTAAAGATCCATCTCATCCTTAACACCTTTTTTTTTTGAACTATTACCATCTGGCAGACGGTACAGGACAATAAAAACAAGGACAAATACGCTGAAAAACAGCTTCTATCCCAGGGCAGTAACTATATTGAATTCTACTGCATATAGTGCAATATTAATACAATATCGGGTTTTCAGTTCAATTGTATAGAATGCGAAGGATGCGTGTTTGTATTTTACTTTTATAGTTATAATGTACACCAAAGATGGCATTTAATTTCGTTGTACGGGGTGCAATGACTATAACCTAAACAACTGGGGCAGAAAGAAGCCACATCTGGAAAGACAAATCTGCTCTTTGTGCCAGTCACGAGCATTCAGATTAAAACCTCTGGATGGTTTGCATGTGTAAATGAAGGAAAATAAATAACCAAACACCGACAGAAAATATTCATTCAGCTATTATATTTACAAATGGTTGCAACACCCTGTAGATACGAACCAAAAATGCCGCCATTAGCATTAGGAGCCTTTAAATGCAAAGAAACAGGTGAAGAGAGACTCAAAACTATAGGGTTTTTTTCAATAAGCAGTGGCATATTGGAGTATTCCCTTTCTTGGCATTAATTTCTACAAAACTTGGAATAAGTGTAGTTAGTTGTCTGGTTGAGACGTATAAAGGGCGTGTACTCTGCTAAACCTTTATGTTTGCAGCTCAGGGTGTTTGTGTGAACCAACCTATTGGGATGTATATCTAAGCCAGGATTGTGGGTTTGTGGAAAAAAACATAACCACCGTGGCTTAGCCAAAAAACAAACCATGATTAAAGTAAATGCTGCTTAATGGAATGTGAATGCAATCCAGGGATTTTCAAACTTTGCCAGCTGGGGGAATTCTGGGAATTGAAATCCAAACCTCTTAAAAGGGGTTTGACATCTTTTAAAAAATGCTCAGGTTGAGAAATATTGGATGATTTCCAGCAGCCATAGAGTCTGTTCTCAAGAGAAGCCAGACCAAGGGGCCAGGGGAGAAATGCTTCCAGATTGGACCGGATCGCCCGATCCGGTAGCGATCTTGGCTGGTGGTTTGGCGATCCGGTAGCGATGGCGGAGCAAAGCTCCACCCACCCATCTGGGTGTCATTACTTCCTGGTTTTAACCAGGTAAGTAGATTTCGCCCCTGCTGGGGGCATTCTGGGAGCTGAAGTCTTAAAACTCCCCAGGTTGAGAAACACTGAATTTCCCTTGTACGAAAGGATGTGCATTGATTCTTTCGCTGGACAGCTGTTGCATTTAGCCCAACCAAAAACATCTGCACGATTATTATTATTATTTTTTGCAGGTCACAAATGTCACACGTGTTGCTCCTCTGGTTGACAAATGAAGAAAGTTGAACCTTTATCCTCTTTCCTTGTGTAGTAACGGCTCTTGCTTTTCCTAGGGAAATCTTCATAGAATTTTCGGAAGGAATTGCAAACTGGAGAGTTTCTGGCTTAAAAATTCACCGCCATCAATGCACCGGAGGCCACATTTTTGCAATTTCCTCGTGGGTAACTTCTGGAACCCACTGGCAATATTCAGCCAATAAATCTGAAACGAGAAGATTAAAATCGGAGAAAGGAGTGACCCGTCAGCCTGCTGTGATTAAAAGTTTCAACTCATGAATTTAGCTTGCGATTTGTGATTCCCAACTACCGCAGGTTATAAAATCTTACATGTCTTTAGTGGCAGAATTAACTACAATTTTTAAAAAACCCCCACAAATCTAAAAAATTAAAACCTTGGATCTCTTGAATTGCTTACATTTAGGATTTTTCTCCCAGGCCAGCTGCAAAGTGTCTCGGTTATCAGCATTTTCAGAAACGAGCGCTTGAAGCAGAGATTCAGTCCTGGGCTGAAGTCTATAAGGAACAGCAAGGAAAAGATTGAATCCAGAGGGATAAATAAAACCAAACTTTTGATCAATCGGTGTGCGCCAGCTGCCAAAAAAGCTAATACAATCCCTGGTTGAATATACAGAGGCTTAGAATCAAAATTCAGCACACGACAAGAAAAGAGTTAGCCGTCACTGGTGTAGGATCTGCTGTTAGAGCAGGGGGCTGGACTAGATGACCTCTGTTAGGGAATGGTTATTGCCTAACTGATTGGGTTGGCAATATATATAAACCACCAATGCATATTTGCAGTCAGAATGTAATGTATAGCTTGTAATGCTGTATTGCACCATATTGTATTCGGATCGGCTAGCTCTGTAGCCAACGAACTTAAGAGGAAGCTTGAATCACAGCTTATTTTTTCTTATTACATTATTATCGCTATCTCTGCTCCTCTGCCTGTTCTCTTTGCATGATCACTGCTTGATCGTTGCTACTTGTTGTTTTCTATTGTTTTACTGATTTGTTTTGCTGCTGTGCTTGTTCCTGTTTGCAACTCCAAAAAAGAACTGTTTTATTCATATGACTACAACAACTGGTAAGAAGACTTTGTTCTTGGGATATCTCTACAATTTAATTATCTTTATCTGTGTATGACCTGGATTGTTTATTGGACTTTTGCTTTACTTTTTCCTGAAAGAATATCACAACTCAGTGTGTCTGTGTGTTGACAGTGCTTATTCACAATCACTGACAGTCGTTTCTCATGTACACAACCTTGCTACTCAAGGGTTACTCTGCGCATATTCCTTAACAACCTCCAAGGTCCCTTGCCAGCTGTATTCTGATTCTATCAAAGGTAAGCAAATGTAAATGGGAACAAGTCATGGTCCCAAGACTGGCTTTCGGGTGAGCACAGGGTGCTAGACACACAATTTTCGCAGCCCATACATAAGCAGAGGAGAAACAGTTCACAACCTACTTGGACCAGGTCTTTAGCATCGTGACTGGACTCGACAGCAGGCAACGGCTGTAAGTCGCCAACAATTTCACAACCTAGAAAAAAAAAGAAGAGTGCCACTGGATTAATCTCCTTAATTGTGAAGTCAACACCCTTTTTTCAATCAAAGACCAACTTTTTAATCTGTTGCATTTATATCCAAGTAAACTCAGTCTCCAAAAAATGAATTTTTAAAAAGATTCTAAAGGTAGGAAATGAGTGGCCTTCTAGTTATTGCTGGATTACCGCTCCCATGTGCAGCTAATTTGGCTACTCCTGGGTGGAGAGAACATGGAATTTGTAGTTGAATGCAGTTAACTGGTGGGCCCGAAGGTTGGGGAAAATACTTAACATTCAGTGGAAGTCTCAAACAGCAGCAGATCATAGGGGAGATACGGACATCCTTATCTTATGGCCATTTACTCAGCGACCATTCGAGGTTACGATGGTGCTGAAAACTGACTTACGACCAATCCTCACTCTTATGACTGCCTTTATGACAGTTGCAGCTGTTCTGAGGTCACATGATCGCCATTCTCAGATTCGTTTAATGACCGCAGCAGAATGCTCATAAAATTGGGTGCAATCGTATGATGATTCACTTGAAGGGGTTGCATTGTTTAGCGACCTAAGTTCCTGTTTCAATTGTGGTCATAAGCTGAGGACTGACTGTAAAAAGACGCAGGCAACTCACCTTTCCTTCCAGGAGAAACCTGGCAAAATGTTTGAAGCGATCAAGGCCTTCGGGATAATTCACCACTACGGCTGGAAGCGGCCAACCAACCCGATCTGTTAGGAAGAGAAGGGAGCAGAGCGAATATACAGGTGGTCCTTGACTTATAACAGTTTGTTTAGTGACTGTTCGAAGTTAGAATTATTTCCATAGCAAGGAAGATAAAAGCAGGAATGATTATAAATCGATTCAATTTATTCAAAGAGGAAGATTTATTTCCATTTGGATACCACTTCTGGATTTTGTGCTTGTGATGAAGAAAAGAAAGAAATGAAATGTTGACTTTGGTTTTGTGGATCAGAAAGATTTGTCCTTATAGAAATGGCTAGTTATATATTCATGTGTAAAAGCACATAAGTTGAGGTTGGAGTATTTTTTTATCTGTGCTAAGAATTGGAAGTCAATGCCATTTTTTCTTCTTTTTTGTGTCTCACACCCCCTTTTTCATAGCTTCTTTTCTTTCCTTAATTCCCTATTTCTATTTTTTTTTGTATTTTGTATAATAAAACAAATAATAAAACCAATATCAACCATTAGCACCAATGGTAATTGCGACACATTTTTCAATGTTCAGTTTGAGTTTCATGTTTAATGAATAAAATAATAATAATAATGAAACATGGATGAAACATGTCACAGTGATACTACCCATTGTAAGGAGCCTGGTGGAGCAGTGGACTAAAGCGCTGTTAAATAGCACTTAGTTGCCAGTTGTCTGCAATTACTGCAAGTTCGACTCTCACCAGGCTCAAGGTTGATTCAGCCTTCCATCCTTCCGAGGTAGGTAAAATGAGGACCCGGATTGTGGGGGCAATAAGCTGATTTTGTATTAAAAAAAACCACCGCTTGCGGGGGCCAAAAACCCTACTAAGCAGGTATATACAAAAGTATGAAGGCTATTGCTTAATGCATTGTAAGCCGCCCTGAGTCTCTGGAGAAGGGCGGCATATAAATCAAATAAATAAATAAATAAATAAATAGTCATCGGGGCACTTGGTACCATGTCCAAGAATTTTACAAAACACATCAAGAAACTGTAGCTTCCTGCAAGAACACTAGCGGAACTGCAAAAAACTACTCTACTAGGAACATTGTATATTTTATTAAGGTACTTGGTTGATACCTAGGATGCTGGCTGCAACCTGTATCAACCATCAGTGGCAGTCAATAATATTTGTGATATTTTTATTATTTGATAAACAGTATTTTTCAGAGTGTAAGTTGCAGCTTTTTCACTCCTGAAAGAGGCTGAAAATTTGGGTGTGTCCTATACTCCGAATGTACCTTTTTTGAAGCTTTTTTTCAGCTCTAAAGGGCACTAGCGAATAAGTGATCTCTGTGGTTTGCCTGTTTTTCTCATTGCTTCTCTCTCCAAAGATCAGTTGTGCCTGAGAAGCTGTTTTTTATCCCCAAGCAGGGGATAATCAGACTGAGGATGTTACCTCAGAAGCTAATCAGATGAAGCTAATCAGACTGAGGATGTTACCCAGAAGAATACGTGGTAGGCAGATTTTTTCCCCTTATTTTCCTCCCCAAAAACTAAGCTGTGTCTTATACTCCGAAAAATGTGGTATATATTTGTGAGTTTCATGTTTAATGAATAAAAGTATAACAAGAAGAAGAAGCAGAACTGGGGAAAAAAATCACAAAATATCGCGACCTGGCCATCAAAACTATGCGATGATGGATGAAACAGGGAACAGTGATACCCACTGTCTTTGCGGCACTTGGTACCATGTCCAAAAATTTTACAAAACACATCAAGAAATTGCAGCTTCCTGCAATAACACCAACGGAACTGCAAAAAACTTTGCCCGAAGTTAATGGAATTGCAACCGAGCTCCCGTTTCTTTTGTGGCGGATTTTAAGGAGAAAAGAAAGATAATTTTATTTCCTGGGGAAATGCAAACTTACAGAAGACGCTGGGCCTGTGGCAACGGACCTGGCCTGTTTCGGGGCAGTAAAATGGAGGCGGCTCTTCCAGCGGCTTTTCAAAATGGCAGTAGGGGGGCAGGAGAAGAGGGATCCACTCAGGTTCGATCACCGAAACCCCTTCAGAAGGGACACACAACCCAGAAAATAAAAATTGGGAGAAAGCGGGAGTTTAGCTCAGCTAAAAAGTGACATCATACAAATTATAATTTCCTAAGTCAATAGGTTTGCACGTTGCCTTCTGATTCTTTGGAGGGGGGTTTTCTCTCTCCCCTGGTCTAGATTCTTTTCTTAAAAAAAAATATGTTTTTTAAAAAAACAGAAGGCAAGGAAAACGGGCCCCTGCTCACCTTTCATGTACATCTTGGTGGTTTCAACGATTTCCTGATACACCACAAACTCCGGGAGCTGCTTAAACAGGACGGAATTGGGGTGGATGAAAACCGGATCGTCTAGCAGTGGCGTCTAGTAGGGGGGGGAAAGAGTGGAGGGCAGAAATAGGAAAAGAAAGAATTTAAAAATACCCATCTAGTGCAAACCAATAGCAACCACACCTACGCAGCTAAAAGTCCTCTGTAAAGTTTTTATGATATTTTATAATATTATCTGCTGATCATATTAAGTTAGTTTATGATACCTATTAGTAAACCAGCAACGATTACGCATTACAAGGAATGTTTTCCTTCCTTCATTCATTCCCTCCCTCCTCTATTCCTTTTTTCTTTTCCTTCCTTCCCTCCCTCCCCTATTCCTCCTATCCTTCCTTCCTTCCCTCTATTCCTCCCTCCCTCTAGTCTTTCTTTACTTCCTTCTATTCTTTCTCTTCCTTCCCTCCCCTATTCCTTCCTCCCTCTACTTTCTTCCATTCATTCTTTTTCCTTCCTTCCCTCCTTCCCTCTATCCATCCTTCCCTCCCTCTATTCCTTTTCTCTTTTCCTTCCTTACCTGCCTCCCCATTCCTCCTATCCTTTCTTCCTTCCCTCTATTTCTCCCTCCCTCTAGTCTTTCTTTCTTTCCTTCCTTCTATTCTTTCTCTTCCTTCCCTCCCACATTCCTTTCTCCCTCTACTTTCTTTCATTCTTTTTTTAAAATTTGATTTATATGCCGCCCTTCTCCGGAGACTCAGGGCGCCTTACAATGTGTTAAGCAATAGCCTTCATACTTCTGTATATTTATACAAAGTCAGCTTATTGCCCCCACAATCTGGGTCCTCAATTTACGTACCTTAGAAAGGATGGAAGGCTGAGTCAACCTTGAGCCTGGTGAGATTCAAACTTACAGTAATTGCAGGCAGCTGAATGTTAATAACAGGCTTTAGTCTGCCACGCCACCAGGCTCTTCAATCTTTTTCCTTCCCTCCCTCCCTCCACTATTCCTCCCTCTATCCATCCTTCCCTCCCTCTGGTCTTTGTTTCCTTCCTTCCTTTCCTCTATTCTTTCTTTCTTTCCTTCCCTATTCCTTCCTTCCTCCCTCTACTTTCTTCCATTCATCCTTTTTCCTTTCCTTTTCTTCCCTCCCATCCCTCCTTCTATTCTTTCCTTCCTTCCCTTATTCCTCTTCGTTCTTTCCTTCCTTTCTTCCCTCCTGTATTCCTTCCTCTATTCTTTCATTCTTTTTCCTCCCTCCCTCTCTCCCTCCCGTATTCCTCCCTCCCCATTCTTTTTCATTCATCTTCCTTCCTTCCTCCCTCCCTCCCTTTTGGTAGTTTCTTAACTTGTTTTCTCTACTTTTAAAAGTGGCTTCAATTACAGTGTTTCAACACACTGAGTTGTTCTGCCTACTTTTTTTTCTTGTACATAACTCACTGTAAGCTGCCCTGAGTCTCCAGAGAAGGGCGGCATATAAATCGAACAAATAAATAAAGAAAGAAAGAAAGAAAGAAAGAAGTAAAATTTATTAAATGAATTCCAGAAAGAGCAAACTGTTGGCACTAAAAAGGGGTCCGAGAGGCAAACCTTGTAGCCGTTTTTCCACTTCTCGTCAAGGAGTTCCTCCGCCTGGATCCTTCGGGCGACGTGATCTCCCAGACCTGCCAGGACGATCTGTCTCAAGAAAACGACCTGTTCTTCTGTGGGGGGCTTCATTTGAGGGTCAACAAACAGCTCTGCGCCAGGGCAAACGGCATTCACTGCGAAGGGAACACACACACACCCGTACCGAGATAGTGAGAATCAAGAGGCAAGAGGGAGCTGGCCCCCACCTGAATGACGCTCCCAAGGCAAGGAAGAGCAGATCCCAGGGAAGGGAGCAGTCTTACCTGCCGTGGAGTCTTACCTGCCGTGGTGAGCTGCCCACGCAACCGCCGGATTTCCACCATGGCCTTGTAGCGCAGGCCGTTGGTGCTGCAGAAATGAGGAGTGCATCCTGCATATTCACAAGCGCCCACCGCTCCTGGAATGACAGAATAACAGCATCCGACTGTCAGGAAATTGCTCCTTCGTTCTAGGCTGCGTCTGTCCTTGATTAATTTCCACCCATTGCTTCTTGTCTGCCTTCAGGGGCTTTGGAGGATAGGATGGGATGGGATGGGATGGGATGCGCTGAGATGTGATGGACTAGGACTAGGATTGAGAGAAGAAGAGAAGAAGAGAAGACAGTAGAGAAAAGAGTAGAGAGTAGAGAAGAAGAAAAGAGAGTAGAGAAGAGGAGAAAAAGAGAAGAGAAGAGGAGAAGACAGTAGAGAAGAGAGTACAGAAGAAGAGGAGAGAGTAGAGGAGAAGAAGAGAAGAGAAGAGAAGAGAAGACAGTAGAGAAGAGAAGAGAGTAGAGAAGAGAAGAAGAGAAGGGGAGAGAGTAGAGGAGAAGAAGAGAAAAGAAGAGAAGAGAAAAAAGAGAAGGGAGGGGAGAGGAGGAAGGGACCTTGGAGGTCTTCTACTCCAACCCTGTGACTCAAGCAGAAACCCTCTACCATTTCAGACAAACGGTTGTCCAATCTTTTCTCGAAAACCTCCAGTGATGGAGCATCCACAATTTCTGGAGGTAACCCTCTCCACATTTCTATCAGGAAATTCCTCCTTAATTGTTAATTGTTCTAACTTTCAAGAAATTTCTCTTTAGTTCTAAGTTGCTTCTCTCCTTGATTAGTTTCCACCTGTTGCTTCTTGTCCTGCCTTGGAGAATAGCTTGACTCCCTCTTCTTTGTGGCAACCCCTGAGATATTGGAAGACTGCTATCATGTCTCCCCTGGTCCTTCTTTTCATTGAAATAGACATACCCAGTTCCTGCAACCGTTCTTCATATGTTCTCGCTTCCTGTCCCTTAATTCTCTTGGTTGCTCTTCTTTGCACTCTTTCTAGAGTCTCCACAACTTTTTTACATCATGGTGACCAAAACTGGATGCAGGATTCCAAGTATGGCCTTACCAAGGCATTATAAAGTGATATTAACCCTTCATGTGATCATGGTTCTCATCTGTGGTGGCAACCCCTAATGCCATGTAAATTTATAGCCCTCAACCCAACCAACAAGTAGATCAGTTTTACCGAGCATCACCATAAGATCTCCCAGCTTCTGAGAAGGTCCTTGGCCAGCCCAAATCCTTTGCATCTGTGCCACCCGAGCTCTCTTCCCTTTGATGTTCTCTTGCTCTTCTTCATTCAGGGAAGGCCTGTTTTTAAAAAATGAGTAAATGAAGGATTCAATCCAACAAGCCGTTTATCGTGCAGGCCACAGAAATGTCCCCCGTGGTACGGATGCCTTTCTCTTCAAACTATCATATAGTTTATTATAATGTAGATAGATTTGCAAAACAATGGGATAAAAGGAATATTCCTGAACTGTGTTTTATGATTTATCTCATGGCTACTGTGAAATTGTGTGAATGCATCAGTGCAGTGCATGTTATCTCAGCTTGCAGAATTTGGATTCGTTGAATGAGTTTACCCAAAATGTAAATATTGCAGAATGTACAGCCTCATGCTTCTTGGAGGTTTCTCTGTGTCCTCAGGGGTCACCCGAGTGGTGCAAATGGTTCCTGTAGTCTGCAATTTTTAGACATAGGACACAGATAAATTTCCAAGTGGCCTCAAGGACCCTCTAAAACAGTGTTTCTCAACCTTGGAAGCTTGAAGATGGGTGGACTTCAACTCCCAGAATCCCCCAGCCAGCACTGCTGGCTGGGGGATTCTGGGAGTTGAAGTCCACCCATCTTCAAGCTTCCAAGGTTGAGAAACACTGCTCTAAAAGGATGCAAAGGACCAGCTGTCTGCAAGGAGTATAAATCCTTCCATTCCCCACAACCATCCAGTCAGAGCTGAAGAAGCTTCTTGGATGAGAAGCGAAATGCCTTCAAAGAAAAAAACAGAAAGTCCAGTGGCCTCTTGAAAAAGCACCTTTAGGTCCTAAAATGAGGTGAAAGTCACTTGCTTAGCAACGGGAATTATGGACTCAATTGTGGTCGGTAAGTTGAGGGCCGTGTGTACTGAATCTTTCGTCATGCCTTAACTCTTCCAAACTCCTGGACAAATCGGCGCCATTTTGAGGGATGTTTGTTTAACCCTCAAACCTGGTTGGAGACCATAACACCATTTGACCCAGCAACGGGCTGAGTTTCTCAGTAGCCCCGCCGTGGCTTTACCTGTTGAACTCTTCAAACAGCTCCCTCACCGTCAAGGCCGAGACTAAGGCGATGGTGTACGGCAGGCAGTGGTGCTGTTGGCTCAAGGCGAGCATCTTGGCATAACGTGGGGCTACCGGGAAGGAGGCCATGAGGGCACCCAAAGGGCTGATGGGACAGCTGAACTTGGCTTCCTGCAGCTTTTCCAACCTGGAAGAAAGGAACAAGGAAATTTGGAAAGGGAGGGAAGGAAGGAAGGAAGGTTGTTAAACAAATGAAAGATAAGTCAAGTGCTAAAAAAATGTCAAGCATCTGCATGTAAAGCATAGGACCATGGGAATGCTGCAATAGTGTGAAAGGTGGTCATAAACCACTTTTTTCAGTGCCGTTGTTAACGTCGAATTGTCACTAAATGAACTGTAGTGTAAGGACCTCCCTCAGCTATCTTCTCCGGAAGCATGACTCTTGAAACAAATGGTATTTCAAAAAGAGCTTTTACTGAGAGAACAGTTTGCAGAGAAGTCAGGCAGAGTCTGAAGAATCCCACATGAAGCTTTAAGCTAATTCCTCCTGTTCAACCCCCACCTCAATAGAATAGAATAGAACAGAATAGAACAGAACAATAGGAATAGTATAGTATAGTATAGTACAGTACAGTACAGTACAGTACAGTACAGTACAGAATAGTACAGAATAGTACAGAATAGAATAGAATAGAATAGAATAGAATAGAATAGAATAGAATAGAATAGAATAGAATAGAATAGAAATGGAATAATAGGAATAGGAATAGCAAAGGAATAGCAAAGGATAGAATGGAATGGAATGGAATGGAATGGAATGGAATGGAATGGAATGGAATGGAATGGAATGGAATGGAATGGAATGGAATAGAATAGAATAGAATAGAATAGAATAGAATAGAATAGAATAATATGAATAATAGAATAGAATAGAAAGGGAATAATAGGAATAGGAATAGCAAAGGAATAGCAAAGGATAGAAAAGAATAGAATAGAATAGAAATGGAATAATAGGAATAGGAATAGCAAAGGAATAGCAAAGGAATAGCAAAGGATAGAATAGAATAGAATAGAATAGAATAGAATAGAATAGAATAGAATAGAGCAAAACAGAACAGCAATAGGAATAGCAATATAGAGTAGAGTAGAGTACAGCAGAGCAGAGTAGATAGAGTAGAACAGAACAACAGAACAGAACAGAATAACAGAGTTGGAAGGGACCCTGGAGGTCTTCTAGTCCAACCCCCTGCCTAGGCAGGAAACCCTACACCACTTCAGATAAATGGTTATCCAACCTCTTCTTAAAAACTTCCAGTGTTGGAGCATTCACAACTTCTGAAGGCAAGTTGTTCCACAGATTGATTGTTCTCACTGTCAGGAAATTTCTCCTTTGTTCTAAGTTGCTTCTCTCCTTGATTAGTTTCCACCCATTGTTTCTTCTCCTGCCTTCAGGTGCTTTGGAGAAGAACTTGACTCCCTCTTCTTTGGGGCAGCCCCCGAGATATTGGAAGGCTGCTCTCATGTCTCCCCTGGTCCTTCTTTTCATTAAAGCAGACACCCATTTCCAGCAATCATTCTTTTTATGTTTTAGCCTCCTGTCCATAATGTCCAAGGGTAGATTCAGAAATGCAACCGACTGCATTTGTTCGAAGTTCTTTTAGTCCCTTTCAACTTTCATACCTTCCAGATGTGACAGGAGCCTTCAAGGCGCCGAGGGCGATCAGCAATTCCTCTGCGGCCTTCAGGGCATCGGTGGACGGAGGGGTAGGAAATGGGAAGTTGATTACCTACCGAGAGCAAAGAGACAGCGGATGAGATGGAGAGATATGTGTGATGGAGTATTGGGATGGTATGAGGGAAGGGCCTTGGGAGATGGGAGGAAGAGGGGCTCCCTGGCGAACAATTTTAGCCGTACAAGAGATAATTCCCCCTTTAAAAAAAAATGAACAAATCTAGGAAGGAGATTGACCAAACTGAATGCAAGCAGTCCTTGATTTACGACCACAACTGGGACTGGAGCTTACATTGCTAAGCGATGCAATCATTCAGTGAGCTGTGCCTGATTTTATGATCTTCTTTTTGCCATGATTGTTAAGTAAATCAGAACAGAATAAGAAGCGACTTTGAAGGCCTTCTAGTCCAAACCCCTGCTAAGGAAGGAAACCCTATACCATTCTGGACAAGTAGCTCTCCAGTCTCTTAAAAGTCACAACTTCTGGAGGCAAGTTGTTCCACTGGTTAATTGTTCTTATTGACAGGAAATTTCTCCTTGTTCTAGGTTGCTTCTCTCCTCAATTAGTTTCCACCCATTGCTTTTTGTCCTGCCTTCAGGTGCTTTGGAGGGTAGGATAGGATGGAATAGTAATAGTAAGGGAAGGGAAGGGAAGAGGAGAGGAGAGGAGAATGGAAGGGAAGAGAGGAAAGGGGAGGGGAGGGGAAGGGGAGAGGAGAGGAGAAGGGAAGAGGAGAGGAGAATGGAAGGGAAGGGGAGAGGAGAGGGGAGGGGAAGGGAAGGGGAGGGAAGGGAAGAGGAGAGGAGAGGAAAAGGGAAGGGGAAGGGAAGGGAAGAGGAGAGGAGAGGAGAGGAGAGGAGAGGAGAAGAGAGGAGAGGAGAAGGGAAGGGAGCAGGAAGGGACCTTGGAGGTCTTCTTATCCAGCCCCCTGCTCAAGCAGGAGACCTTATGCTATTTCAGACCAGTGGCTGTATCTAATCTCTTCTTGAAAACCTCCAGTGATGGAGCAACCCACAACTTCTGAAGTCCACTGGTTAATCGGATTCCCTGTCAGGAAATTCTCCTCAATTCCAGGTTGCTTCTCTCCTTCATTATAGTTCCCACCCATTGTTTCTTGCCTTGCCATTGGAAAATACCATACGTTGATTCCTCCTTTTTAATGAATCGTATGGCTGTTGAGTGAATCTTGCATTTGTCAAGCTAACCCAGCTTTTCCTATCGACTTTGGGCTCTGGAAAGGTTGCAACCAGGAACCACGCTCTTATTTTGACCACGTGACCATGGGGATGCTGCAATGGTCATAAGCCCAACCACCAGTCGCAAATTCACATTTTTACGGGGACGTTGTAACTTCAAAACGAACAGTTGTAAGTCAAGGACCACCGATCAAGGAAGTGTCTAAAAAATGGGACTCCCACCTTCTCGATGTTCAACGCTTTCATTTGCAGAATTAAATCGTCCACAGGTCGCCTGGTGATCTCGGGAGCCGAGAACTGCTCAAAATCACTGAACACAGCCGAAGAATAGAGCCTGGGACAGACAAAAAAGCTAGCAATGGAGATCAAAACAATCCTTGAAAAAAAAAAAAAACACCCAACAACTTGTTTGGCTCTGCAACCCAACAAGGCAGTCACAGACTTCAGAGGATCATTAGAACGGCAGAAAAAACATGGCTACCGACCTGCCTTCCATGGAGGACCTGTATGCTGCACGAGTCAAAAAGAGGACTAGGAAAACATTTACAGACCCCTCGCATCCTGGACATCAACTGTTTCAACTCCTACCCTCAAAATGACGCTACAGAGCACTGCACACCAGAACAACTAGTCACAAGGACAGTTTTTTCCCAAACGCCATCACTCTGCTAAACAAATAATTCCCTCAACACTGTCAAACTATTTACTAAGTCTGCACTACTATTAATCTTTTCATCGTTCCCACCACCCATCTCCTTCCACTTATAACTGTATGACTGTAATTTGGTTGCTTGTATCATTTGTACCCTACGACTATCATTAAGAGTTGTACCTTATGATTCTTGATGAACGTATCTTTTATGTACACTGAGAGCGTATGCACCAAGACAAATTCCTTGTGTGTCCAATCACACTTGGCTAATAATTAATTATTTTATTCTTCTGACAAACATCCGTTTTTAAAGAACTGTGCTACTCTCCTTGTTGTGTTAAAAAAAAATCAAGACGATTTAGGATTGCGGTGGTGGCAAAAGGGGTTTTTAAAAAGAAAAGCGAAGAGTGTGTGCAAATATTGTCCATATGTAGACACACACACACACACACACACACACACACACACACACACACAATGCACACACTAAGACTCTGCCCTTCCAAGGACACAGCTACCCAAATCAGAAGTTGCTACCTTCACCCAATGGGTACCAAGGCTGATCTGCCTTGTCCACAGAGCTGGGGAATTAAAGACATTTTCCTGAACATTTGGGCATTGATAGAAGAGAATATTTGTAGCTCGGGGTTGAACAGTGGAGTCCTTGGTGTTCTCTGAGCTTGGTAATTTTCCTGCAAACGTTTCATGACCCCACTAGCTAACGTAATCAGTGCTAGAAGGGAGTGGGGTTTTCTCTCTGCTTATACAGGTAGAATTAGACTTAAAGCAGTTCATGTTGTGACCAATGTTATAAAGGTACTGAAAGAAGTAACTTATGAACGCCACATTTGGGCATTCCTGATTTTCAACACTTACAACCTTTGTAGCATCCCCGTGATCAAAATTCAGAACCAGTTGGCAACTGGTTCATACTTATGACGGTTGCTGTGTCCCCCAAGGTCACGTGATCACCCCTTTGCGACCTTCTGATAAGCAAAATTAACGGGGAAGCCAGATTCACTTAACAACTGGGGCAGCTATGGTTGTAAAATGGGGCCAAACAAATGTCTCGCTTAGCAACATAAATTTTGGGCTCAATTGTGGTCGTAAGTGGAGGACTACCTTTATATAAATGGCTTGCCTTGCAATACCAGACCAACAATGAAGCAATAAAAACAGCCTAATAAAGGAGATTTCCCATCAACACAGACAGAGCAAGCCATTAGTATATTAAAAAATAAGGGAAAACCCTACTCCCTTCTAACACTGATGATGTTACCTAGATGGGTCATGAAATGTCCACAAGAAAACCACCAAGCTCAGAGAGCACCAAGGACGCCACATTTGGGCATTCCTGATTTTCAGGTCTGTAAAAGGTCACGGGGGCTCAGTGGCTAAGACCCTGAGCTTGTCGATCAGAAGGTCGGCAGTTCAGAGGTTCGAGTCCCTACAGCCACGTAACGGGGTGAGCTCCCGTACCTTGTCCCAGCTTCTGCCAACCTAACCGTTCAAAAGCACATAAAAAATGCAAGTAGAAAAATAGGGATCACCTTTGGTGGGAAGGGAACAGCGTTCCGTGCTCCTTTGGCATTGAGTCATGCCGGCCACATGACCACGGAGACGTCTTCAGACAGTGCTGGGTCTTCGGCTTTGAAACGGAGATGAGCACCGCCCACTAGAGTCGGGAACGACTAGCACATATGTGCCAGGGGAAACTTTACCTTTACCGTTTTAAATAGGAGTGGGGGGGGGGGAGGACCCAGGTAGCTGACCTGTAACAGTGGCCTGGCTCTGTTCGGCCCGCTCGACCCGCCCGCTGGTTGGCCGAAGCCTGGGATGTCCACAAAACCTTGAAGGACGAGATGCCGGTGACTTTGTCGTAGAACCGTTTCTTGACCTTCCCGCAATCAACCACGTATCTGACGCCCGGGATGGTCAGAGACGTCTCCGCCACGTTGGTGGCCACGACGCACAGCCTGGTCCCAGGTGGAGACGGCCTGAAAACCTGAGATGGGGGCAGTTTTCAAGGGATGAGGGAAAAAAAAGAACCATTTCACCAAAGACAAGAGAATGAAGTCTCTCCTTCCACAAGGAGCATTTGCGGTGATGTTCTCTATGTTGGGAGAGGTTTCCCAACATAGAGAACAGGTTTCCAGGTTTCCCGCCGGCCATGCCCTATTTGTAAAGACTCCATTACTGGAATAGAATATGGCCTGGCTTCCCCCTTGCCTTTGCTTGTCAGAAGGTTGCAAAAGGTGAACACACGACCCCGGGACGCTACAATTTTTACAGAGGCGCGACTGTACCCGTTTTAACAAACTGTACCCGTTTGGTTTGGTGGCCACAGTGCCTCAGATAGAAAGACCATTCAGAGAGTGGTGAGGACAGCTGAGAAGATTATAGGAAGCTCACTTCTCGTTATTCAGGATGCTGCTTATAAGCGCTATGTGCTTAGAGCTCGAAGCGTTGTTAGAGACCCCACACACCCACTTCTGTTGCTCCCCTCTGGGAGGAGGTTTTGAAGTATTTCTAGCAGGACTACCAGATTCTGTAGCGGCTTTGTTCCCTAAGCCATCCGTCTGGTAAACTCACAAGATTCGTTTTTCTTGCCGTGTACATGTATACATCCAAAGTAGACGGTGTTGTTCCTCTGTGTCGTGTGTGTGTGTGTGGGGGGGGGGGGGGGGAATGTGGATATATGCATAATGGTTATCTTTTGAGAGTTGAATGCAATGAAATTTCATTTTAATGTATGCCGATTAGTGTACTTTTAAAGTGACAATATTCAAAATCTATCTTCTATCCATCCTCCACCCATCTTTCCCTTTCCCTCTCTCTAAACTCTCTATCATTCTATCACTCTAGCTATATCTATCTATCCATCTCATATCTATCTATCTATCTATCTATCTATCTATCTATCTATCTATCTATCTATCCATTTATATCTGTCTGTCAGTCTGTTTATCTATCTATCTATCTCATCTGTCTCTATCATGTCTCATCTGTCTCTATCTATTATCTATCTCATCTCTATCTATCTATCTATCTATCTATCTATCTATCTATCTACCTACCTACCTACCTACCTACCTACCTATCTTCTATCTCTATTATCACCTACCTACCTATTTATCCATAACTATCTATCATCTATCCATCCACCCTCCATCTATCCTTTCTCTTTCTCTATCATTTTATCATTCTATTTCTATCCATTGATCCATCCAGCTATCTATTTATCTATCTGTCTGGTAAACTCGTAAGATTAGTTTTTCTTGCCATGTACATGCATACATCCGAATTAGACGGTGTTGTTCCTCTGTGTCATATAATATATGTGGGTATATTACTTACTTACTTACTTACTTATTTATTCATTCATTCGTTCATTTCATTTCATCATGTTTATGTAGTGTATATTAGAGGTGGAGACCCTTTGAGAGCTGCATGCAATGAAATTTCATTTTAAGGTATGCCGATTAGTGCACATTCAAACGGACAATTAAGTCATCTTAAGTCCAGAAGTGTTCATAAGTACATACAGCTTTTCTGAACGTACCCAGAGGTGGTATGCAGCCAGTTTTGGTGAACCGGTAGCGCCAACAATCAGTTGGCCCTGCCCACCCGCCCCTGCTCTATCTTGTCCTTTATTTCCTGCCTTGTAGCTCATCTCAATCACTCGGCAAAGCTGATTCCCACCCCGCCTTCCTGTTCTACTTACTGTTGCTGACTTGGAAGATAAGCAACTGAGCTTCTAAATCAGGGGTGAAATGCTCCTGGATCAGACCAGATTGCCCGATCCGGTAGCCATTTTTTCCCTGTAGTTCGGCGATCCGGTAGCGATCGCCGTCCGGGTGCCATTACTTCCTGGTTTTAACCAGGAAGTAATGTTTTTTTACCTTCTGCACATGTGCAGGTTTTACGCATGCACGGAAGGTTTGCGCTTGCTTCCGAACCGGTAAGGAAGGTAAGTAGATTTCACCTGTTCTAAATGCTCCATTTTCAGCGCTGCGCACATGCGCACTCACCGAATCACTTGTTAAACAGGCAGCGTCCCACCACTCAACGTACCCAATATTCCTACAGGGGTATTTAATCTTACCTTGGCTTGCTTTTCAGGAGCCAGCAAAGAGTAGAGAGGAAGAACGTAAAGTGGGTGGGAAGAATCCGGTTTTTCACCTGCGTTCAAATGATAAACAGGGAGGGGAAAAAAGATCTAAATGCTGAAAAGATTAGTCTGCTAGGTTAATAGTACTATCGTCTTTATGGTCAAGACACAGTAAGACTTCTCCTCTTTTTTAAAACTATTTGATCATTAACCTTACGTGTTTTTGTTTTAATCGCTCGCCCCTGTGAATCCTCAAGAAATAAGGGCAGTATAAAAATTTAAATAAAAATATAACCAGTAAGTAAATACTGTTTCAATATGTTTTTCAAAATCAGAGCTAAGAGGCAAGGGAAGAAGAAAAAGCAGCATGTATTTTTCTGGCAGCTTCATGAGAACTAGTCTCTTTGTGACTTTATTTAGGAAATGTATTGACCATAAATCTAACAGAGTGGTTACTTTAAAAACAGGGATACTCAAGCTTAAAAAAAAAGATCTCCTGCTATTAAAGAAAGGCCAACGTCTTTGTGGTGGTGATATAATAAGGTGCTAACTTAACATTTGTGGTTTGTTGAATAAGCCAGGGTTTGTTTTCCTATGTTAACATGAAGGCAAGATCCGTCCATAAAATAGAAAAAAAAAAGAGGCTGCATCAGATGCTGCCTCATCTTATTATGGCTCAAAGGCTAAGACACTGAGCTTCTCGCTCAGAGGTCGGCAGTTCAGCGGTTCAAATCCCTAGTACAGGTCTCCTGCTTGAGCAGGGGATTGGACTAGATGACCTCCAAGGTCCCTTCCAACTTTGTTACTGTGGTTTGATTGGCTAACCATGATTAAAAATCTCTCTGGTCTTCTGTGCAAACTCAGCCGACTTCCAAAGTGCTGTGATCCGTCAGACTTGGACGATGAGGTTGGAGAGGAACGTGGGCCAGTGCTGGAGTCTAGGGAAGGCTCTGATGGATGCTCTGTGTCGGACACAGAGAAAGAGCCAGGACCGTCCAACATTTCCCAGCCATCGGAGAGGAGCTGCCTTTGGAGGCTGAGATGAGTGAGTAAGAAGAACAGCTGGGGCCTGTTCCAGACCATGTATGTGCAGAGCAGTTAGGAGAGGTGAGCAACGGAGGACAAGGAGTCGACTCGGGAAGCAAAGCACACATGGATGCTGAATGGCCCCTCCCTGGCTGGGGAATAAACAGAAGGAAAGGGGAGTGGTGGTCATAGGAGACAACCGTTCGTATTTCTGAAGATTTTGCTCATCGTGTTTCGTGCATCAGAGACTGCTTGCCAGAACTTAATTTGCAGCCTTTTGGCTGGGAGCTCACAGCCTGGCAATTATTGCAAGGAACTGATAAGGTCTGTTACTGCAGTTAATTCCTTGAAGGATTTTTGCCTGGACTTTTTGGTGGGTGAATGCCATTAATTCACAAGAGGTAAATAAAGAGGGTTTTTTCGTGACCAGGAGTCAGTTTCTTATTTCTGCTAAGGCTGGGTCAAAACACAAAGTCTCAGAAAGCACAAACCTTCTTGCAGACAATCTTCGCCCAGATCAAGGTCAAGATCCGAACCGGCCGAGTTCGCTTCTTCTTCGTCTTCTGCGGCCTCTCGGTCTTCGTCTCCTTCGTCAGTCGGCAGAATGGAATAATTGTCCAGATCAATTTTGGGCAGGGTCTAGAAAGAGGGGGGAAAAGAAACAACTTCAAAGACTCAGCATCCTTCTAGATTTAAAATTTAAAAGGCATTTGGGAGAATCTTAAGTCCTGTTTGAAATGTATGACAATATCCAATCATGCTTTAGCAAGAAGATAAATCAGATTTTTATTATTTAGTAGATAGAGGGCAGGGATGAAATGCTCCCGGTTCGGACCGGACTGGTAGTGATGATGGTGGGTGGTTCGGAGAACCGGTAGCAAAAATCCTTGTGCCCCCCCCCCCCCCATGCTCAGCTGAGTCGCACGATCATCAAAGGCTTTTTTAAAAAAACTTTTAAAAGCATTTTTTCTACAACCTCTTCCAATGAAAAAATGCTTTTAAAAGTTTAAAAAAAAGGCCTCTCATGATCTCATGGCTCAGCTGGGATCCTCAGAGGCTTTTCAAAGCATGTTTTTCTGCAACCTCTTGGCCGAAGAGGTGGTAAAAAAAATGCTTTGAAAAGTCTCTGACAATCCCAGCTGAGTTGCCTAATCGGAAGACGCTTTTCAAAGCATTTTTTAAAAAGCCTCTCTGACGATCCCAGCTGAGTTGCCTGATCGCCAGAGGCTTTTCAAAGCATTAGAAAAAATGCTTTGAAAAGTTAAAAAAAAAAAAAGTTGGCCACACCCACTCAGTCACATTACCCCTCTCCACCAAGCCGCACCCACAGAACCGGTAGGAACACATTTTACATTTCACTCCTGATAGAAGGTGCTCAGGAGATGAATGTGCAAAACTAAGATATTTTGGGGGATTTTTTAAAAAGAAAGAGCAAATATAGGTTGTCCTCGACTTACAGCCATTTATTTAGTGACCAAAGTTATAACAGCCGTGAAAAAAGTCATTTACAATTGGTTCTTACACATGTAATTTTTGCAGCGTATAAATAAACACATTATCAAAATTTGGGCTTTGGCAACCAGCCTGCATTTATGACAGAGGCTGGAAAATTTAGCTTACTTGAAGAGCGTGCTTCTTTTTCTGTCTGGATTTCTTAAACCTTCTGATGGCTTCTACTGAATTGTCCTCATCTTCAGAGCCTACAAAGAGCAAAGACACATCTTTCTCAACCAGGACAACAAAATGTTAGTAGAACTTCCAGAAATCACCAACTAGCATGGATGGACTTCAACTCCCAGAATTCCCCAGGCCAACATATGGACTTTATCACTTAGAATTCTCCAGGCAACATGGACGGACTTCAACTCCCAGAATTCCCCAGGCATCATGGACAGACTTCAACTCCCAGAATTCCTCAGCCAGCAAGGGTGGACCAACTCTCAAATTTTTCCAGTCAGCACAGATGAACTAACTCCCAGAATTCCCCAGGCAACATGGATAGACTTCAACTCCCAGAATTCCCCAGGCAACATGGACAGACTTCAGCTCCCAGAATTCCCCAGGCAACATGGACGGACTTCAACTCCCAGAATTCCCCAGGCAACATGGACGGACTTCAACTCCCAGAATTCCCCAGCAAGTCCATCCATTCTGGTTGGGGAATTATGGGAGGTGCAACCCTCCCCTCTTAAAGTGGCCAGAGAGAAACAGCTTCAGAGTGAATGATTCAAAAAGCCAATTTAAGAGATGAAAAGGGCCAGAACTTCCTGATGGGGATTCGCATATCACCGGACATCACGGTCACCTCAGAGAGATGAAAAAAATGGAGAAAATCAATTTCCCAAGACTACAGATAGTCCAAGACTTACAACAGTTCATTTAGTGACCGCTCGAAGTTACGTCACTGGAAAAAGAGATTTATGAGCGTTTTCACACTGATAATTGTTGCGGCGTCCCCGTGGGTGACATCATTATAATTCGGATGTTTGGCAACTCGTATTTATAACGGTTGCATATTTATGACTCACATTTATGACTGCATATTTATTGCTCGCAGTGTCCTGGGGTCATGTGATCCCATTTTGCGACCTTCTGACCAGCAGAATCAATGGGTGTTGTGGCCCATACACGGCCTGTGCGGATTATAGCTTATTCAGACAGCAAGGAGGCTGGTGTGGTGCTGCGCCAGCAGCCTGTGCAGCTGGCACCCGAGTCAGACAGTGAGGAGGCTGGAGAAGATGTGGTGCCAGAGGTGGGGATTCAGCCAGGGCCTTCAGAACCTCCAGAAGCTCCCTTAAGTGAAGAGGACAAAGAGGAGGAGCCTCTTCCAACGCATGGGTGCGCAGAGCTGCCAAAAGGCAGGAGTGGCTCCTCAAGAGGAGGTTACCTCGAGAGTAAGGCTTGGGGCTAATTGGCCACTCCCTTAGCCTATTTAAGGAGGAACACTGACTGAAGCAATTTGTAGGGAACAACTTTGTTCACTCTCCTTCGTGTCTTGTCTTGCTTATCTTATCAGCTTCCTGCAAATTGCTTCTGGGCATTCTGCCAACCACAGTAAACTTTCGGTATTATTCTTTGAATTCTTGGCGGCTGATAATGCAGTTAATTAACAGCCATTGTTGTAAAAAACTGGTTTATTTAGTAAACTAAGGTTCGAACGGACTTTGTGTGTGCTGCGTTCTTTGGGGTCCATTGTTCTGCTGGGGCAGAACAATGGGGAAGCCAGATTCACTTAGCAACCGAGTGACTAACTTAACCGCTGCTGCGATTCACTTAACAACCGAGGCCAGAAAGGTCGTAATATGAGGTACGCAAAATTCCCCTAACAACCACCTCACTTAGCAACAGAAATATTGAGCATCGTAAATCGAGGACTACCTGTATTATATTTTCTGTTAGCAAAGGAAAAACAGCTACGTACCATCCCTACAGATTTAAACCAGAAAAATGTAGAGCACATGTAAATAACCCGTTGCCCTCACCATGCTTGAATTTACCCCTCCCACAATCCCTTGCCCAAGTTAACATCCAAAATCTCTAGATCCGTGATGGCAGACCTGTGGCACACAGCGCCTCCTCTGTGGGCCTGCGAGCTGTCGCCCCAGTTCAGCTCCGCCTTGCATGCGTGCGCACCTCCCGCCAGCCAGCTGGGTCGGATCTCTGCTGCGCATGCATGCATGGAGGACATGCAGGGGCCACACGCAAATTGCATTTTGGGGGTTCGTGCACGTACTTTGGGTACTCGGTCTGGAAAAAGCTAGCCATCACTGCTCTAGATGGTCCCAAGTTGCCCCCTCCCAGATCAGAGATGAAACGGCTGCGCTCTCAAGGATGAATTGTCCTTTTTTCCCCCATTGCTGTTTGAGAAAGCCTTAAAGAGGAGGACAACAGGAGTAAAATTTAAGAGTGCAAAACTTACCCGGGGTTGCGTTTTTGCAAAAAGGGAAAGACTTCCTTAGCCTCCGACAAAGAGAATGGACTTCGGCCTGTCCAGTTAAGAATACCAAAATGCCCCCTGCAAAAGGGAAGGAAGAAAGGACGATGAGCTGGAACAAGAACTCTGTTGGCCTTGGAGGAAACTGGGGAAGGGCTGAGTTGGTCCAGGCAAGGCTGTTCGGAATTAGTAAGGCATGCAGGCTGGGAGGAGAGACAGAGCTCAGACAAGGGGAAACAACCACCCACTCCTGATGCAAGGGCTCGGAGGGTGCAGAGAAGGCGTGATCGGTGCAGACGGAGTAGGCCACGTGAAAGGAGAGGGTCCCGCCCGGCTTCACCAGGCACACCTGGGGAATGAGACTGTGGGGAGGGCCATTTGTCGGGAAGAAACCCCGAGTTCCTGAAGTGTTGTGTGCCAGATGTTTGAACCTGCCAAAAGTCCTTGCATTCCTTGTTGGCGTCCTGAAACTAATTATCTGGATCTTTTCCTCCCTGAACTCCTTGCTTGGCTCTTGTTTTGCCAGATACATTTGGGATTTATTGCCGTGCAGCCTTGGTGTAGACAGTGCTGGGCTGGACTAATTGCTGCTTGAGGTTTGTATGGGGGTTTGTTCTCACTCTGTTCTGGGACTTGGGGAGCTTTGGAGCAATAAAGGGGCAGTTTGAACTGCCAGCTGTTTGCATTATTTGTGCCGTGCCCTGGGTAGAACATCTGTCTCTTCAAAAAATGAAAACCCTTTGCAGAATATCAAAATGTTTAAATGCCGAAAGGCCTGGCTGGGGATGATGGGGTTAGGCATCCAGCTTGATCGGCCTGCTTCAGGGAAGAAGCAGAGAGATCTATGGGTAGCCAGAACTTTAAAGAGAATTTATTTATTTATTTCTTTTATTTTATTTCAATTTATATATTTGTAGTTCAGAATTAAAGTGAGGGGTCCCTGGTGCTTGCTGGTTTGCCTGCCTTTCATAACCCAACTAGGTAACATCATCAGTTTTACAAGGGAGTGGGATGTGTGGAGTAAAAGAGAAGGAAAAGGGGAGGAGGAGGACCGTGGGCTCCTTGGTGCTCTCAGAGCTTGGCGATTTTCTTGCAGATGTTTCAAGACTCAACTAGGTAAGATCATCAGTGGTAGCAGGGTGCAAACCCTACTTCTTTCTAACACTGATGATGTTACCTAGTTGGGTAATGAAATGTCTGGAAGAAAATAACCAAGCTTAGAGAGCACCAAGGACCCCTCGGTTGGAACTTTATTGCAACTCCATCTGGGAATTACGTATTGCTGCTCTTACTTTGTAAAATTAAATTGTATAGATATCTCCTCAGGCAACAGAGCGGTATTGGTGGCCTAGAGGTGGAGCTGTCGTCTCACAATCCGGAGGCTGTGAGTTTGATCCTAGGCTGAGGCAGATATTTCTCTCTCTGGGCATGGTGAGAATATATCTGCTGAACAAAACTCCGCATTGGCGACAGGAAAGGCATCTGGCCAGTAAAATTCTCTGCTAGCTTCATTCAGTTGCCCAGACTCCACCCCGCAAGGGATTATGGAGATTGTTAAACGAAGATGATGATGATCACTTCGGGCAATTGTTGTTGTTTTTTTTCCCCCTTTTTACTCAGCCCTCTGACCTGGAGGAAGCATTCGGTGAATTTTGCAGACTTTCCGGAAACATTCCCCGCTGTAATCTTCCAACGGGGTCCTCTTGTTGAAATGAACGGTGACTGGAAATTGCCTGGCATCCACCTGACGTAGAAAAGACCACAGGTAAAAAACCCCCAAAAATGAAAACAATAGTGAATTGCAAGAAGACAGAAGAAGAAAACTGTTTTGTTGATAACGTTTGAAAAGGAAAATATATAGAATATATTGTTAAAAACAATTTATTGTTGAAGAACTGTGTGGATAAGTCTGAACCCAGATTTAAATCGACATTATCAGAAGGTTCTGGATTAAATTACTGCCCGGTTCCTTCGTTTTTTCCCCCCCAGAATAAAGGCCTGCTGTTCATTTTACGGTTCACGTCAATATGATCTATAATTATAATTTAGGTAGTCCTCGACTTATAACCACAACGGAGCGCCATGGATAAGCAAGACAGTGAAGTGAGGTTTGCCTCCTTTTAGTGCCTTTCCTGCCCCGGTCGTTAAGTTGAATCACTGCAGCTGTTTAACAGTGAATCGCATGGGTTAAGTGAATCACTGCTTCCCCATTGACTTTGCTTGGCCGGTAGGTCACAAAAGGGGACACTAGCAACCGTCATAAATAGGAGCATCCGAATTTCGATCATGGGGAAGCTGCAACGATCATCGGTGTGAAAAATGGCCGTAAATCCCAAATTTGCATGCCGTTGTGGCTTTGGACGGACACGAAAACGAACCAATGTAAGTCGAGGACTTCCTGCATAACGCCTAGAAATATAAAATTCTCAGCCACTAAACTCAATTTTATCTTCACCAAACTAAAGGCTGAGTTAGAACCCAGAAGGCTTTGGAGCGAGACTGACAGAAAGAGAAGAGGCTGTACTTCCTGAGAATGCTCGGGAAGATAAATCTATTTTAGCATCTACTTCTGTCCTACTATCACAGCACCATTGAGAGTGTCCTGACATACGGCATTCTTGCATGGTACGGGAGCATCTCTGTAGTGAACAGAGAATCATTAAAACTGCCCAGAATATCATCGGGCTCCAGCTACCAGCCCTGAATGGCATCTTCGAATCTCGCTGCTTGAGGAAATTAATTAATTAATTAATTAATTAATTTGTTCAATTTATATGTGCCGCCCTTCTCTGGAGACTCAGGGCGGCTTACAATGCATTAAGCAATAGCCTTCATACTTTTGTATATACCTGCTTAGTAGGGCTTTTTTGCCCACCCACCCCCCGAGTGGTGTTCTATTTTATACAAAGTCAGCTTATTGCCCCCACAAACCAGGTCCTCATTTTACCTACCTCGAAAGGATGGAAGGCTGAGTCAACCTTGAGCCTGGTGAGAATTGAACTTGCAGTAATTGCAGGCAGCTGGCAGCTAAGTACTGCTTTAACAGTAGCAGTTTAGTCCACTGCGCCACCAATTGCATAAGATTCTCAGGGACTCTTCCCATCCTGCTTACAATCTTTTTGGACTGTTGCCTTCTGGCAGAAGATACAGAACAATTAAAATTTGGATTGCACTGAGTTTTCTGAATAGTTTTTATCCCAGAGCTATAATTGCACTCAACCATGAACTAAAGGGCCACCATCAGTGAGCTGTTGGACAGCATTACTTGGTCTGTTGTGTGGATGCTTGGGTGGTTTAGGGGTGGGGAATTGTGGTGGGCGGGAGTGTGTTTGGGGATTGTTATGCCTCCAGAAGTTGTGAATGTTCCAATACTGGAAGTTTTTAAGAAGATGTTGGATAACCATTTGTCTGAAGTGGTTTCCTGCCTAGGGTTTCCTGCCTAAGCAGGGGGTTGGACTAGAAGACCTCCAAGGTCCCTTCCAACTCTGTTATTCTATGTTGGACTGCTCTTTGGGTGTTGAGTGAATTTCGCTGTATGGGTATACTGTGTATATACTTACAATGACAATAAAGTTATTGAGCCTGGTGGCTCAGCAGACTAAAGCAGGGTCGTGCTGAGGATTTTGTTCAATATCTGGATGATAAAATAACTCAGATTCGGGATGAGCTGGCCTCTGACTGGGTTAGTTCGGGCGAGGTGACTGAGCCCAGTCTTGAGAGTGTTATCTGGGCTGAGTTCGATCCTGTGGCTCCTGAGGACGTGGACAGGATCCTGGGTAGACTGAACGCTACCACATGTTTGTTGGACCCGTGTCCCTCCTGGCTGGTGCTGGCCTCCCGGGAGGTTACACGAGGCTGGCTCCAGGAGATTATAAATGCTTCTTTGGGTGAGGGTGTCCTTCCGCCTGCCTTGAAGGAGGCGGTGGTGAGGCCCCTCCTCAAGAAGCCCTCCCTGGACCCGGCTGTTTTGGTAAATTATCGTCCTGTCTCCAACCTTCCCTTCCTAGCGAAGGTTGTTGAGAGTGTGGTGGCGCGGCAGCTCCCCCGGTACCTGGATGAAGCTGTCTATTTAGACCCGCTCCAGTCCGGCTTCAGGTCTGGGTACAGCACCGAAACGGCATTGGTCGCGTTGGTGGATGATCTCTGGAGGGCCCGGGGTAGGGGGTATTCCTCTATCCTGGTGCTGTTAGACCTCTCAGCGGCTTTTGATACCATCGACCATGGTATCATGTTGCGCCGGTTGGAGGGATTGGGGGTGGGGGGCACCGTTCTGCGGTGGTTCTCCTCCTACCTCTCCGACCGGTTGCAATCGGTGTTGACAGGGGGGCAGCGGTCGACCCCGAGGCGCCTAGTGTGTGGGGTGCCACAAGGGTCGGTCCTCTCGCCCCTCCTGTTCAACATTTATGTAAAGCCGCTGGGTGAGATCATCCGTGGTTTTGGGGTGGAATTCCATCAGTACGCTGATGACACTCAGCTGTACATTTCCACCCCAGACCACCCCAACGATGCCGTGGAAGTGATGTCCCAGTGCCTTGAAGCTGTGCGGGTCTGGATGGGGAGAAACAGGCTTCGACTCAACCCCTCCAAGACCGAGTGGCTGTGGCTGCCGGCGTCCCGATATAGCCAACTGACTCCATCGTTGGTTATTGGGGGCGAATCATTGGCCCCCACGGAAAGGGTGCGCAACTTGGGCGTCCTCCTGGATCCACGGCTGTCATTAGAGGATCATACGACGGCTGTGGCCAGGGGGGCTTTCTATCAGGTTCGCCTGATACGCCAGTTGCGCCCCTTTCTAGATCGGGACTCCCTGCGCACAGTCACTCAGGCGCTCGTCACGTCTCGCTTGGACTACTGCAATGCTCTCTACATGGGGCTCCCCTTGGGATGCATCCGGAGGCTTCAACTGGTACAGAATGCGGCCGCGCGGGGGATTATGGGAGCGACAGGGCGCTCCCATGTGACACCTCTCCTGCGTGAGCTGCATTGGTTGCCGGTTGATTTCCGGGTGCGTTTCAAGGTGTTGGTAATCACCTTTAAAGCGCTCCATGGCTTAGGACCAGGGTACTTACGGGACCGCCTTCTGCCACCTATTGCCTCCCACCGGCCAGTTCGCTCCCACAGAGAGGGCCTCCTCAGGGTGCCGTCAGCCAGACAGTGCCGGCTGGCGACCCCCAGGGGGAGAGCATTCTCTGTGGTAGCCCCCACCCTCTGGAACGATCTCCCTCCAGATCTGAGAACTATTGCGGACCTCCGGACCTTTCGTCGGGCGTTGAAGACTCATTTCTTCCAACTTGCCGGACTTGCCTGATCCCTCCTATTTTTAAAATTTAAAATTTAAAATTATTTTAAATTATTTAAGTTTTTAGAGTTTTAAATGTTTTATTCGGTATATTTTCAGCCTAAATTTATATGGACTTTTAGTACATTTTAAATCACTGTATTGTTATTGGTTTTAAATTGGCTGTTCACCGCCCTGAGTCCGGAAGGAGAAGGGCGGTATAGAAATTTGATTAATAAATAAATAAATAAATAAATAAAGCATTGTTATTAACACCAGCTGTCTGCAATTACTGTAAGTTCGAATCTCACCAGGCTCAAGGTTGACTCAGCCTTCCATCCTTTCTAAGGTAGGTAAAATGAGGATCCAGTTTGTGGGGGCAATAAGCTGACTTTGTATAAATATACAAAAGTATGAAGGCTATTGCTTAACACATTGTAAGCTGCCCTGAGTCTCTGGAGAAGGGTGGCATATAAATCAAATTAAAAAATAAAAATAAAAAATAAAGTTATTATTATTAAAGAGGGTCGTATTGAAGCAGAGATTGGAAAGGAAGCCCAAGCAAAATATTCAAAAATCTCGTTTATTTTTCCTAACCCCACCCCACCCCCACTCCTTTTTTACCTGGATAACCGGAGGAGGAACAGGAAAAAGTTTTTGGTTTGCGGTGAAATCCTCGACTCGCAGCGTTGCAGACATGATGATCAGTTTCAGCGGCTGCCCTTTCTGACAAACGAAAAGAGAAACAAAACATTCAAAGGTTGGGTTTTGGTGAATTCAGAATTAAAAGATTTAGAAAGATTTTTTGGGTGGAGTGGGGAAAAAGAGGAAGAAGGTGAGGTGTGCATGTAAAAGAGGCTTTTTCCTTAAATCTGGTGAACAGTTTTAGCTGGCTTTTAGCTTGCTTGAAGGCAGGTGGTTTTTTTTTTTTTTAGAATAACAGAGTTGGAAAGGGATCTTGTAGGTCATCTAGTCCAACCCCCCCCCCCCCCCGCCCAAGCCGGAGACCCTACACCATTTCTGACAGATGGCTGTCTGGTCTCTTCTTGAAAGCTTCCAGTGATGAAGCTTCCAGAACTTCCGAAGGCAACTTCTGCTCCATCGGTTGATTGTTCTCACTGTCAGAAAATTCCTCCTTATTTCCAGGTTGAATCTCTCCTTGATCCGTTTCCATCCATTGTTCCTTGTCTAGCCTTTGGGTGCTTTGGAAAATAGCTTGATCCCTTTCCTCCTCTCTGTGGCAGCCCCTCAAATATTGGGAAACTGCTATCCTGTCTCCCCTGGTCCTTCTCTTCACTAGACTGGCCATGCCCAGTTCCTGCAACCGTTCATTGTAGGTTTTAGCTTCCAATTCCCTCATCATCCCGGTTGCTCTTCTCTGCGCTCTTTCTATGGTCTCAACATCTTGGCGTGGAAACACTGCCTACCTTGAATGAATCCCTTCTTTTGCCTTTACCTTAGCTCGGAGAGGCACGATGCGAGATAAAAGGCCGATTAAGATGTCGGTATAGACGCTCCTCTCGTGGGCTTCGTCCAGAATTATGACGTGGTACTTGGATAGCAAAAAATCCTGGAAAAAAAAAGAAGAGTTGGAAGAGTTTCAGTTCCGTTTTCCAGGCTCATGAACTGGGATTCAGGAACGATGAACGTCGGGCAACGATTATAGATAGTCCTCAACTTACAATGGTTCGTTTAGCAACTGGTTGGTGTTATGAAGGCGCTGGGAAAAAAGCAGTCCTGGAACTTATGACTGTGTCAGTCACATGATCCCAATTTAGGCACTTGGCAACGATCATGTATTTATGACGGTTGTCCTGTCCTGGGGTCAAGTGATTGCCATTTACAATCTTTGCCAGCAAGCTTCTGACAAGCAAAATCAACGGGCAAAGTTGGATTTGCTTAATGGCCATGTGTGATTCACTGAGCAACTGCGGTCATCTGTTTAACAACCATACTAAAAAACAAAAAGGATGCAAAATTGAGCGTGACTCGCTTAACAACCCAGTGGCTTAACAATGGAAATTCTGGCTCCAATAGTGGTCATAAGTCGAGGACTACTTGCAACAGTATTGGAAATTTAAGGGCCTTTTAAGAAGAAATGAAAGAAATAATTCTGGGAGTTGAAGTCCACAAGTCTTAAGCTGGCTGAGGAATTTTTTTTTTACTTAGATTTATATGCCGCCCTTCTCCGGAGACTCAGGGCGGCTTACAATGCGTTAAGCAATAGCTTTCATACATATACATATACATATACATATACATATACATATACATATACATATACATATACGTACGTACGTACATACATATATATATATATATATATAATACAAAGTCAGCTTATTGCCCCCACAACTGGGTCCTCAATTTACCTACCTTAGAAAGGATGGAAGGCTGAGTCAACCTTGAGCCTCGAACTTGCACAATTGCAGACAGCCGGGTCTTAATAACAGGCTATCTAGCCTGTTGAGCTATCTGAGGCTCTTGAGCTATTTGAGACTACTTAAAGCAGGGGTCTCCAACCTTGGCAACTTTAAGACTTGTGGACTTCAACTCTCAGAATTCCTGGTTGAGTAATTCTGGGAGTTGAAGTCTACAAGTCTTAAACTGGCAGGGGAATTCTGGGAGTTGAAGTCCTCATGTCTTAAGACGGCTGAGGAATTCTGGGAGTTGAAGACTGTAAGTCTTAAGCTGGTAGGGGAATTCTGGGAGTTGAAATCTGCAAATCTTAAACTGGCAGGGGAATTCTGGGAGTTGAAATCTGCAAATCTTAAGCTGGCAGGGGAATTCTGGGAGTTGAAGTCTACAAGTCTTAAAAGTTGCCAAGGTTGCAGAGCCCTGTGCTAAAGCGAGAAAATGTTCCACACGTATGCGCATTCTCCTAAAAATCAATTTCTACCCCACATTTCAAAAGAGGAAACTATAAAGCCCTCACCTTCTGGATTTCTTTCAACAGCACACCATCCGTCATGAACTTCATTTTTGTCTCCTTCGTCACGTTCCCCTCATAACGGATTTGGTAGGAAATCACACTGGGACAGAGAACGTGGAAATCAAACTGAGGTTGTCAGATTCCCCCCACATCACACAAAACTGAAATGATACTGTTTAAACCCATCAAGTCGGGACTCCCATCTCGCTGGATGTATTTAGGGCAAATGTAAACGGCAAGTAAATTCTTAAAGAACATTAGGCTCATGATCTGCAAACATTGTCTGCTTTCATTTTGGTAGCAGTCATTTCAAAACCTCAGAGAATGCATTTGATTGGATCGAGTTAGTCAAAATGCTAACAATAGCAATAGTCCTTAGACTTACAGTGGGGCAAAAAAGTATTTAGTCAGCCCCCAATTGTGCAAGTTCTCCCACTTAAAAAGACGAGAGAGGCCTGTAATTGTCATCATAGGTAGACCTCAACTATGAGAGACAAAATGAGAAAACAAATCCAGACAATCACATTGTCTGATTTGGAAAGAATTTATTTGCAAATTATAAATATAATTTATAATAGGGAAGAAGGAAGGAAGGGCAATAGCACTTATATACTGCTTCACAGTGTATTATTGCCCTCTCTAAGCAGTTCACAGAGTCAGCCTCTTGCCCCCAACAATCTGGCTCCTCATTTTTACCCACCTCGGAAGGATGGAACAGTGAGTCAACCTTAAGCCGGTCAGGATCGAACTGCCGGCAACGGGCAGTCAGCAGAAGTAGTCTGCAATACTGCATTCTAGATGCCAGAACTTGCAAATGTTTCTGTTTCAACAGAATTTTTTCCCACAATAATATCTGAAACCAATATTGGAAAGACTGGATTTATCCTTACTGTTGGGATAAATTCATTTCTGCTGCAACTCGCTGAGACATAGATATCGCCGCTACACGCCGAGGTTCGGTAATCCCAATGATGCCGCCGGTGCTACAAACAGAATTGAGATGAGGTTTTAGTAAATTAGTTAAGAGCAGAGTTTCTCGACTGTGGTAACTTTACAAAGGGTGGACTTCAACTCCCAGAATTCCCTAGCCGCCTGAGAAGACTTCACTTCGCAGGATTCCATAGGCAACACGGAGGGACTTCAACTCCCAAGATTCTGGCTGAGGAATTCTGGGAGCTGAAGTCTGTGCATTTTAAAGTTGGTAAGCTTAAAAAAACACTGGTTTAAATTTATTATTTGTACCAGAGCTTTGTGGAAATGAAGGTTTGAAGCCAATGTGTGAGGTATTGTTAATTGATGGATGAAAATTAACCAAAGAGAAAAGCAACCTGGAATTAAGGAGAAACTTCCCAGCAGTGAGGACAATTAACCAGCGGAACAGCTTGCCACTAGAAATCGAGGGCGCTCCATCACTGGAGGTTTTTAAGAGGAGACTGGACAGTCAACTTGTCTGAGATTGTATAGGTTCTTCTGCTTGAACAGAGGGCTGGACTAGATGACCTCCAAAGTCCCTTCCAGCTCTATTCTGATTCTGATTTTATTTTATTCTAGTGAGCACAGACAGGTAATCCTTGATTTACAACAACTGAGCCCAAATTTTTGGTTGCTAAGCGAGACATTTGTTAAGTGAGTTTGCCTCTATTTCTCCTTTCTTGCCCCAGTTAAGTGGAGCACTGCAGTTGGTTTTTTTTTCTTTTGCAAAAAGTTTTGTTTTTATTTTTTCCAACACACAAATTACATTATTTTATTTATTTTATTACATTTTATTCAATTTATATACCGCCCTATTCCCCAAGGACTCAGGGCGGTGAACAGCCAAGATGAAATGCATATAATACGAATGTTAAAAGACATTTAGAATACAATAAATATTTTGGCTCAATAATTTAGAACACCCAATTTAGGACAGATTTAAAACAATTTAAAAGAGGAAAATTAGGCCAGGCCCGCCTGTTGGAATAAGAATGTTTTAATCTTTTAAATTGTTTTAAATTTATCTTTTCGGAACAGAGCCCTGATCCGGTCATCAATTTATATAGTCCCCCCCCCCATCTTTAACAAAATTTTGTATATTCTATTTTGCCTTAACACTTATTTCTTAATCTTAACTCACCTATCTAAACTAATACCATCTTTAAAAAAAAAATTAAATCAAATTTACTTAATCAAAACAATTACCCTTCTATTAACCCCCCTGAGCACTGCAGTTGTTAAATTAGTAAAACAGTTGTGGAGTGAATCTGGCTTCCCCCAATGACTTTGCTTATCAGAAGGTCGCAAAGGGGGTGGGACGGTCATAAATATGAGTCAGTTGCCAAGCGTCCAATTTTGATCACGTGACTATGGGGATGCTGCAACGGTCATAAGTGTGAAAAATGGTCCTAAGTTACTTTTTCCAGTGCCGCTATAATTTCAAATAGTCACTAAATGAACTGTTATTAATGCCGAGCACGACCTGTACGAGGGATTGCCTTAGAAGCCCCCAAATTTGTACCTCGCGTAGCCTGCTTCATAGAGGAACTGAGGCACTTGGGTCGTTTTCCCACAACCGGTTTCCCCACATATGATGACAATAGGATTCTCCCGCACGGCTTCCATGACTACCTGCTCTTCTCCAAGTATGGGGAGTTTCAACCGAGCTTCCTTCGACAAACAAGAGAAACAGAGGATATTTACAAACAATAAATTCTGCGGTAGCCCAAATTGTAAATTAAATTTCAACACACATCCTTTGGGAGTTTTAAAACCGCTTCTGGTTAATATTCCCACCTTAAGAACCTTTTTCGTTGTAAGATGCATGTCGCTTCACACTTCCTGGATGAGATGATTTAATTGCTTTTGGCTTAGCACCTGAGATCGATCGATCTATCATCTATCTATCTATCTATCTATCTATCTATCTATCTATCTATCTATCTATCTACCCCCCATGTTTTATTTATATAACATTCAATTTCCATCAAACAGTGTGTTCTGGGTACAGTTATTTTTAAACAGTCATAGTCTATATATTGGTTGTAGTATTCATCACAATAATGTTGATAATGTAATAATAATACTAAACATCCTCTTTAGCAACTCTCCACATTAGCATTTCCTCTTATGTCTCCTAACTTGTTTCTAGTGTCTAGCCATTGATAAAATACATCCCATATTAAAACATATTCAACTTCTTCTTTATCCTTAATAGTGAACATTAATCTATCCATTTCTGCGCATTCTAATATTTTCTTAATTACCTATCTATCATCTATCTATCTATCTATCTATCTATCTATCTATCTATCTATCTATCTATCTATCTATCTATCTTATAGCATCTGAGCTCTTATATGATATCTGATTTTATATAGATAGATGATAGATCTCAGAGCTCAACCTGTGTGCCCAGCTAAAATTTGCTTGGTTAGAACATTCTCTATGAATTGGAATCAAAACTGACCTGAATCTCAGGGGATCGGTCCACTGGAACAAACACTGCAGGTTCCGATGTGGGTTTAGAGGTTGTGTTTTTTTGCTCAGGTGGTTTATCAAGTTCTTTGGGTAAAGAGAGTGGACATTTGGAGACCTTCCCAGATTCTGTCTCAGTGGTGGTGGTGGAAGCTTCTGGGAATGCCTCGTCAACTTGTTCTTCCTTCTCAGAATCTTCCTCTTCCTCCTCCTCTTCTTCTGCCTCTTCCTCCTCCAATTCAAGTCTGCCTCTTTTCCTATTGGCACCTCCAATGCTTTTGATTTTCTTTGACCACTCGGCACTTGCTTCCTGGACTGACCTGAAACACCAAGACTTCCACATTATCCCTCAAGCCAGGGATGAAATCCAGCAGGTTCTGATAGGTTCTGGAGAACTGGTAGCGGAAATTTTGAGTAGTTCGGAGAATTGGCAAATACAACCTCTGGCTGGCCCCAGAGTGGGGTGGGAATGGAGATTTTGTAATACCCTTCCCGCAGGAGTGGCGAGGGAATGGGGATTTTGCAATATCCTTCCCCCAGGACTGAGGTGGGAATGGGGATTGTGCAGTATCCTTCCCCCAGGAGTGGGATGGGAATGGAGATTTTGCAATATCCTTTCCCCAGGAGTGGGATGGGAATGGAGATTTTGCAATATGCTTCCCCTGGAATGGTGTGGGAATGGAGAATTTGCAGTATCCTTCCCCTGGCGTAGAGAGGGAATGGGCATTTTGCAGTATCCTTCCCCTGCAATGCCCACCAAGCCACACCCACAGAACCGGCAGTAAAAAAAAACTGAATTCCACCACTGCGGCCCAAGCACTGAAGAGATCCCAAGGAAGATGATTGATGCCCACTTGGATATCTACTCCCAGAATCCCCCAATCAGATAAATATTTTTTCTAACAATTCCAGAATTGTTAGACTCCCATATCTGCAGGTGCCCGGAAGGACTGAATGCCCACTCTGAGCATCATCTGCCCCTCCCAAAGGCTGGCTATATAATTTAGCTCAGATGGGTGCAGAAAAGGCAGCATCAAACATACATCCGTGTTGCATAAATAAAATGAGCCAATGAGCTTGACCCTTCCTTAAAGCAAACCCCGCATCCCACTAGCATGGATGAGGTTACTTAGTTGGGTAATGAAATGTCTCCAAGAAAACCACTGAGCTCAGAGAGCACCAAGAACCTCACAGTCCTCCTCTTTCTCATCTCATTCTCCATTCTGAAAACTCCGCTCCCTTCTAGCACTGATAATGTTACCTAGCTGGGTCATGAAACATCTCCAAGACCACCACCAAGCTCAGAGACCTCCAGGGACCCCTCACACTTCCTTATCTTACCTTTTCGCCTGGAACATCCGTTTTCCTGTTCCGAGCTTGGACGTGGTATAGAGAAGCTTTATTTCGGCCTCAGGCACCTGGACTTCGCTCAGCTTTTTCAGCAGTTCCGCTCGCTGGAATTTCAAACCCAACCCAACAGAACAGACCATTTGAGCCGAGAATGAGGCTGATGTCCCCTGCCTCCCCGTATCACCATATTCAATCGAGCGTGGGGGTTTTCTTTTTTTTTTTAATTGAAAAAGTTTTACAATACAATTTTTTCATTTCCCCCCCCCCATTTTCCCCCCTCCCACCCCCCCTTCCCTTCCCTCCCCCTCCCTTCCCTCCCTTGGCTTCCATAACAATATAATAGATGTATATAAAATTATCAAATATTTGCTAACCATAAACTTATCAAATATTTTAAACACCCCAAATCCCCCTCACCCCCCCTTGACTTCCGCTACAATTTTTTTTTTAAAAAAAACCTTACTTATATTAAACTAAAGAAAATACAGAGCGTGGGGGTTTTCCTGAAATCAAACACCCACCTTTTCCTTCTTGGCTTTTTGTTCCAAAACCTTTTGCAAATTCTTCTTCTGCTTCTTTGTCAGGGGTTTCTTTCCTGGACTTTTAAGGGAGGTTGCTGGTTTCTCCTGGGTTTTTCGGGACGGAAGGACAAGGGCGTTGCTCTCATCCACTCCTTTCAAGATGGTTTCATCTAGAAGGGGTGGGGGGGAGGGAGACAGAGAAAAGAGGACCTCACCAGGTCAAATTGCATCCCTACTTTGCTACTCTACCTCCATGTGAAGTTCACTTTGAAATAAGTTCCATGAATTCAAAGTCAAAATAGCACGTATAATAACAGGTGCCTTGGGTGCAATCCCAAAATTAATTAATTAATTAATTAATTTAGATTTATATACTGCCCTTCTCCTTGCGGACTCAGGGCAGTGAACAGCCAGATAAAAACAAGGTACACAAAAGTTAAAACAAAATAAAAAACAACAAATATAAATTTAGCCGATAATTAAAACAAATTAATTTAAAATGAATATCAAACTCTAAAAATTCTAAAAATTTAGCAGGGGTCAGGCTAAGCGGGCAAGCTGAAAAAACTATGTTTTTAAGGCCCGACGAAAAGTCTGGAGGTCAGAGATCGTTCTCAACTCTGGAGGAAAATAGTTGGAACATCACTTGACCATCATTCAGCATTCACAAAATCCCTGTCAGTAGAATAGAATAGAATAGAATAGAATAGAATAGAATAGAATAGAATAGAATAGAATAGAATAGAATAGAATAGAATAGAATAGAATGGAATTCATAATTACAATGGAATGGAATAGAATAGAATAAATAGGACAAATGGAATGGAATGGAATAGAATAGAATAAATAGGAGGAATGGAATGGAATGGAATGGAATGGAATGGAATGGAATGGAATGGAATGGAATGGAATAGAATAGAATAGAATAGAATAGAATAGAATAGAATAGAATAGAACAGAACAGAACAGAACAGAACAGAACAGAACAGAACAGAACAGAACAGAACAGAACAGAATAACAAAGTTGGAAGGGACCTTGGAGGTCTTTTAGTCCAACCCCCTACTCAGGCAGGAAATCCTATGCCATATCAGACAAATGACTGTCCAATCTCTTTTTAAAATCTTCCAGTGTTGGAGAACTCACAACTTCTACAGGCTGATTAGTTCCACTGATTAATTGTTCTGTCAGGAAATTTCTTAGTTCTAAATTGCTTCTCTCCTGGATTAGTTTCCACCCATTGCTTCCTGCCTTCAGGTGCTTTGGAGAATAGCTTGACTCCCTCTTCTGTGTGGCAGCCCCTGAGATATTGGAAGACTGCTATCACGTCTTCCCTAATCCTTCTTTTTATTAAACTAGACATACCCAGTTCCTGCAACCATTCTTCATATGTTTTAGCCTCCAGTCTCCTAATCATTTTGTTGCTCTTCTCTGCACTCTTTCTCGAGTCTCCACATCCTTCTTACATCGTGGCGACCAAAACTGGATGCAGGATTCCAAGGGTGGCCTTACCAAAACCTTATAAAGAGGTATTAACACTTCACATGATCTTGAGGGATGCATCCCTCTGTTGATGCAGCCTTGAACTGTGTTGGCTTTTTTGGCTGCTGCTGCACACGGCCTGCTCATATTTAAGTGATTGTCCACTAAGACTCCATGATCCCTCTCAAAAGGCAGCTTTACTTGGCATAGCTTACATCCTTTGACAATGATACAAGAAGGACCAGGGGAAGACATGATAGCCGTCTTCCAATATTTGAGGGGCTGCCACAGAGAGGAAGGGGACACCCGAAGGCCAGACAAGGAATAATGGATGGAAACGGAACAAGGAGAGATTCAACCTGGAAATAAGGAGGAATTTTCTGACAGGGAGAACAGTCAACCAATGGAACAGAAGTTGCTTTCAGAAGTTGTGGGAGCTTCATCCCTGGAGACTGGACTGCCGTCAGTCAGAAATGGTATAGGGCCTCGTGCTTGGGTGGGTGGGTTGGACTAGATGACCTACAAGATCCTTTTCCAACCCTGTTATTCTGTTGTTATTCTCTTATTCAGAAGTTGTGGGAGCTTCATCCCTGGAGGCTTTCAGGAAGAGACTGGACTGCCATCTATCAGAAATAGGAGTGTAGGCTCTCCTGCTTGAAAGGGGGGGGGTTGGACTAGATGACCTCCAAGGTCCCTTCCAACTCTGTTAATCTGTTAAAATTATGCATGTTCTCCCCCTTGAGTTATTTATAACAATGATTGAAGGCGGGGTATCCAAAAGTTAAAAGATAGGAACAAGCCAACCCTGGGATAGACTTTATTTGGTTCTTTGGGGTCTGCCCCTCCCTCCCTCCCCCAGTCTAGCCTACCTTGCAAGGTTGGTGTTATGAGGAAAACAGGAGACAGGAATACCATTGAGCTCTGTACCCACCCAAAGGAGAATTTAAAAATATAATAATAACAATAAATATAATAAAGATGATAATGGTAACGATAATAATAATAATAATAATAATAATAATAATAATAATAATAATAATATTCACCTCCCAGTTCCAGCTGCACAGGCTCCTGGGGAGCGGGAACCCCATTCCTGGGCGATCCTGGCAGCCGCGCCCGCCAATTGCGCCTCTTTTGCGCCTTCCCCATCAAGGCGCGCATCAACACAGCCTCTCCAAACCCACGTGGATCCCGAGAGGCAAACACTTCCGCCTCCTGACGTCTCGTCTCGCGAGAACTCGCCCCTCCCCGCCCAATCCAGGCCTTCCGACTCTATGGTACTTAAATTCAAAAGAAGTCCGTTCGAAGGAGGAGGAGGAGCTTTGCAGAGCTCCCGAACGGGTGGGAGGCAAAACGCGGCGGGGAATCCAGGGATGGCGGAACGGGACGAGCAGGGCGATGCTGATGATAACCCTGAGGCTGTGCTTTTGTTTAAATTAAGATTATTAATTAATTAACTAATAAAACCAAACCACCTTATGATGCTTGGAGGTGAGGTCTCTGTGGCACCTTTTTCCTTTACCTTGCACTGAGTTTAGGCGGTTTCCCTTTTTTTGGCAACAAAATCAGGATTCTGCATTCAGGGTCCAGGAAAGAAAGAGAGTGAGTGAGAGAGAGAGAGAGAGAAAGAAAGAGAAAAAGAGAGAGAGAGGGAGGGAAAGAAAGAAAGAGGGAGAGAGAAGAAAGAAAGAGAGGGAAGGAAAGAAAGAGAAAAAAGAAAGAGGAAGAGAAAGAGAGAGAGGGAGAGAGAAAGAGGAAGAGAAAAAGAGGGAGAGAATGAAAGGGAGAGAGAAGAAAGAAAGGAGGAAGAGAAAGAAAGAGAGAGGAAGAGAAAGAAAGAGAGAAGAAAGGAAGGAAGAGAAAGAGAAGAGAAAAAAAGAGCCTGGTGGTGCAGCAGATTGTTATTAACATTCAGCTGTCTACAGTTACTGCAAGTTCGAATCTCACCAGGCTCAAGGTTGACTCAGCCTTCCATTCTTTCTAAGGTAGGTCAAATGAGATTGACCTACCAGATTGTGGGGGCAATAAGCGGACTTTGTATAAATATACAAAAGAATGAAGGCTTTTGCTTAACGCATTGTAAGCCGCCCTGAGTCTCCGGAGAAGGGCAGCATATAAATCAAAATTTTAAAAAGAAAAGAAAGAGAAAGAGAGAGGGAGAGAAGAAAGAAAGAGAGGAAGAGAGGGAGAGAAAGAAAGAAAGAAAGGCATTAAAATCTTCCATCAGTTCCAGATGATAAATCAATAAAAAGTGTCTTTGGAATTTTTTTAGCATGGAGGAGTATATGAAGTCACCGAAAGTTTCAAATCTGCATCCCACAAGCTCAGGATGCAAAGCCATGTTCAAATTGTGCAAATTGAGTGTGTGTGTGTGTGTGTGTGTGTGTGTATGTGTGTGTGTTGCCAAGAACCAAGGATTAAGAAAGCTTTATATATTTTCACTAAAGAAGATGGGACAATAAGAAATATCATCTAATAAACATTTTAGTAATAATTCTACAATTTGTCCTATTGGTCTCTAGCTGTCCCTATTCCTAAACCTTAGCTAATGAATGCCCCAGGAGTTATCTAATACACATTTTATTGGCTGCAGGCCATCTATATTCCTAACTCTCAGAGAGATATTTCACTCTCTGGGCATGATGAAGACATATCTGCTAAACAAAACTCTGCATTGGCGACAGGAAGGGCATCTGGCCATTCAAACACTCTGCTAGCTCCATTCAGTTGCCCAGACTCCACCCCACAAGGGATCATGAGGTCGTTAAATGAAGATGAAAGAGAGGGAGAGAGAGAGGAATAAAAACACAGAGAGAGAAAGAAAGAGAGGGAAAGAAGTAGAAAGACAGAGAAAGAAAAAGAAAGAGAGGAAGAAAGACAGAAACAGAAAGAGAGAGAGAGGAAGAAAGACTAAGAGAGAGAGAGAGAGAGAGAAAGGGAGGGAGAGAGGGAGGGAGGGAGCGAGCAACGAAGATACCACTGCAAAAGTTACAGTAAACATTTAAGATTTTATTTGGTCACCACACCATAATTCAGTTGTGACATCAGTCTACAAATAATTCACTATGTAGAAGTACATAGGTCTTGGTGGTCAGATAATAAATAAAGGAGTGGACGAACATTTTTCCCAAATCTTCACAGTTATTCAACAGCATCATTCATAGAACTAAGGTTTTATTAAGATCATTGATTAAAAGGAGGCCCACGACACTTCCTTCTCACCAAAATCTTAAAACAAAACACATAATTTTGCCATACAGACTTTTTTTAAAAAAAAAACAACCTAATACTTAGAAGATCAAATGTCCAGTAGGATAATCAATCACTATACTCAGTGCAGATAAAACAGTTATGATCCAGGGATATCTATCTATCTATCTATCTATATATAGATACTATATATTTCTGCTTTTACAACATGAAATTTTTTAAACATGGCACTTGGCAACAAGGATCCAAGGAATCAAGGAAGCGGTTTTAAATTTCATGCAAAACGTAAGAAAGATTAAAGATCTTTAAAAGAAGGAAAAGAGAAGAATCTTAGCTGCAAAATACAAATTAACAGGCACGAAAACACGTTACCTTCATCAACAGAAGAAAAACAGATAATCTACAGCCAACAAATAAAGACAAAGCAACTTTGGAAAAAAACCCCAAAACCCTAATTATATCCCAAAAGGCAAAAGTATGACATTATCTTAGCACACATTTGCACACAATATTCCAAAACCCAAGACAACTTAAAAAAAAACACATTAAATTCAGTAGTTCTGCTCTATTTCTTGGTCAGGCTGATGTGCCTCAATCGATCACAATAATTGCACGGATGATTCACCACAATGTCTACACGGCACTCTGATTTTAACACAAGACTGGAATTCTCGGTTGGGGGAAAAAAATTTCCCTTGAGCTGCCATTATTGTAATATCCCAACAAGATGGGGGTTTGTTAAGTTGTTTTGAATGATTAAAAGATGAAAGTCGGTCTGTTTATTGAACGAAAACCATCCTAGGAACGTAAAAATCTTGGCAAAGTGGAATTTTAGCATGTGTAATACCTCTTAACTATACAAAAGAGGATTAGCTTTGTATATTCTTGCATTATTTAAGAATGCAATGCATGCTTTGGCATCTAATATTTTGCTTCCACTAGTATCAACCATGGGTAGTTCTAACCAGAATTATACCTAGGATCTGAAGGACAATCCAAGTTTGAATTAACCAAGATTGGCTGACGTTGCAATTAAGGGGGAAAAAAAATACTTACCGGTATTTGCTGAGGTTGTAACAGTAAACTGGCATGCATTGCAAAACTGTTTTTCCAAAATGTTAGGAATTAACAACAATGCAAATCCAATCTTAATTTAGGCTGGGGGAAAAAAAAAACTGGTACCAATTTGAAAACTGATGTAAGGTTTGTAAGAAAAGAATCGCAGCTGGTTAGTTTAAACATTTCATCTCTCTTTCCCTGAATTGACAAATCAAATTAATATCTTACTACTGCCCATGGCCAACCACCGCCATCAATAATTAATTGCCATGCTTAATTTTTCTCCCTGAACCTATATATTCAATAAATATATACCAACACCCGTTTTTTGTTTTTTTTTACAAAGCAGGGTATTTTCTAGATGAGCAAAGGTGAAAAAAATACCACAATGGTACTATCCACAAAAGAAGTGAACAGTAACAAGAAGAAAAATAAAGCAGGAAAAAAATCCATCCACATTTATATAGAATAAGGGGAAAAAATAACTTAAGGTCATCTTCACTTTCAAAACTCTGCAAGGAAATGGCAAGAAGAGTCTATTTCAAGTACAATAATTTGTGCTCCTGTTTAATTTACATAAAAGAGAATTTTACTTAGCCAAATCTGCACCAAGGCAGAGGGGGCAATATATATATATATATATATTTATATTCTTTTTTTCAACTATAGCCTTATACCGAACAAAATGCTGTGTATATCAAATCTATTTATACATTTACATCTACATATTTTTTACTAGTTCCTGCATTGTCACTAACGGGAAAGCTGATTTAAAGGAGGGAATTCGTTTTAACCAACGTTCTCTCGATTCCATGTTGCCTTTTCTTTTATTCTTGAAGAATAAAGATTGCGGATCTTTATTCTTTGATTTGAAGAATTCCATCGCCGAAGAAAAGCGGTGGTTTTGTTTTTTCTGGACCCTTCATTTGGGAATGATTGTGGGAATTGGTGGCAACCTTCAAAAAATGTTGGGTTTTTTTCTGGAAGGAAGGAGACACTTACTAACTCACTATATATATATATATGTGTGTGTGTGTGTATGTATGTGTATGTGTGTATGTACACACACACACACACACACACACATATATATAGTGAGTTAGTGTCTCCTTCCTTCCAGAAAAACTCACTATACATACACACACCATTGAGTGTCATCCAGGCAAATTAATTGCCCACTTCCTCAGGTACGCAAGATAAGGGGGATCACGAGGCCAGGAATTGCTAACTATTCCTGCAGCATCCAGTTTTCCCAGGAAATGACCGGCTGTGGAATAGATCTTCAAACAAAAAAGAATTGTGTGTTTTTTGAGCTTAGAAACATGTGGGAAACAACGTTAATTGCTTTAAAACTGGCCCTGATGGTTTACTATTCTGTGGGTACCATTTACACCCTGAACCTGAAATGGTCACTTGGGCAATTTTCGTGGAATACCAAATTAGCCACTCTGCTTTTTTAAGGATTGTCTCCTCCGTTTTATCTATTGGGGAGGGGGGGGGGAGATTTTGGATAGATGAATGAAACACTGCTGCTTCTGAAGTTGATGATGTTATGGAATTTATTGCCACGTTAATCCTGAGAAAGATTTCCGTATCCCACCTTTTTTTCTTCTTCCTCTTCTTCTTTTTTACAATCCTTTTTTAATCTGTCGCCGATCATGATTGTGGTGTTTTAAAAACAAGTCAAGCTGGCTGCTTGGGGTTATTTCTGCCTTTCTCTCTTTTTTTTCAGGCAACGGGTCATTTCGATAGAAATGTAACTTCCATTCTGAAAAGCCAACTTCTCTTCTGCCGTTATGCACACAAAGTTGTTCTCCACAGCTAATATTATCTGACTGACACTCAAGTTTTTTTCTCAAGGTCTTTTGCTCAAGTTGTGCCAGGGAAGAAGATGACGCCAACGTGGACAGGCAGAAGATTTTAGCAGGAGAGGTTTTGGAGAAGGGGCTCAACTATTTATAGGAAGGTGGACTGTTTTTGTGTGTGTGTGTGTGTTTGTGTGTAGCCTAAAGAAAGGGCCCGTTTTTAATAAAACTGATTGAAGAAAAAAAAATATATACAGAAGCAGTTTGGATGCTTCTGGTTGATCTCCGAAGGACGCAACATCTTGCTTTCAAAATTCAGGGTGAATCATATTGGGATCTTGACACAAATAATTTACTTTTTTCCTTCGCAATTATATGAAAAAGACGAAATGAGGCACAAAATGAAATGATCACCGAAGGCAAGATGGAAAAAAAGAAGGAAAGGAAAACCGATCCTCACAATTGTGATCCTCACAAAAATCCCTTGTTGAATTCTTCATGCTTCCTTCCTTCTTTCCGAAGATAAAATCGGTGTCCGGTTTATAGAGAATTTTCTTGTTTGAAACAAAACAATTCCATCGGCCTTTATCAAATCTCCCTCCCTCCCTCCCTCTTATTTTTTTTTTCTTATTTTTTTTATAAAAGATGTTTCAAACGCTTGGAAAACAGCAGATAAAATTCTACTCATAGGCGAACATCTCTGAACGTACAGCTAATCTATCTTACTGTTCGTTCGTGTTTCGTTCAGGGAATGGACGGACAAGCTACGCGCGAAGACTAACGGCTGGATGGTGCACATGTCCTTTACCCCAAAGTCCGCCTCGTCGTGGACGAGACGTGGCAATTGCCCGTCTCCCGCGCCGAAGGGTGACGCTCCCGTTAGTCACCTCCTCGGTCCAGATTCTCGATCACGCGAGACAGACGGATGTTCAGAAGCCTGATCTGGCTGTCCAGGTGGTCGATTTTCTCCTCCAAGGTATTGTGGCTATTCCTCCGCCAGTAGAAGCTCACGGGCCCTGTCATGAAGTAGACGGCGACCACGAAGCAGAGGGGAAGGACGGCGTGTTCGGGCTCGCTCTCGTATTTCTGAAGGATGTAGACGCAGGACAGAGCGAAGAGGACGATACGGATGATCCAGAAGAAACGCCCGCACAGGATGTGCAAGAGATAGAAGAAGAATCCGAGGAGAAGAGACACAAACCAATAAGCCAACAAGATGGCGCCAATCAGCAAAAGGGCCCGAGCGGGATTGTTGGCGAGGGCGGTGTGGCTGAAATAATGGGTCAGGTTGGATCCTGGAAAAAAAATCAAAGCAGAAAATGTCAACGCTCACTCCGCTGAGGTAGGAAAACAAGCATCGACAAATGAAAAATAACAATAACCCATTCATCCGATTTTATGACTGTATTATAGGTAGTCCTTAATGTGACCGGCATGGTGGCCTAGAGGTGGAGCTTTTGCCTGACAATCAGGACGCTGTGAGTTTGATCCTAGGTAGAGGCAGATATTTCTGTGTCTGGGCACACTGAGAATATATCTGCTGAACAAAACTCCGCATTGACGACAGGAAGGGCATCCGGCCATTCAAACACTCTGCTAACTCCATTCAGTTGCCCAGATTCCACCCTGCAAGGGATTATGGGGTTGTTAAAAGATGATGATGATATAGATAGTCCTTAATGTGAGTGGCATGGTGACCTAGAGGTAGAGCTCTCGCCTCACAATCAGGAGGCTGTAAGTTTGGTCCTAGGTAACAGCAGATATCTCTCTCTCTGGGCGCAATGAGTAAAAATTGTCTGCTGTGAACAACATGTAGGCGTCAGAAAGGGCATCCGGCTTGTAAACGCTCCACTCCATTCGGTCGCCCTGGTTCCACCCTGATGCAAGGTATTACAGGGTCATTAAAAGAAAACGGGACCACCTTCTGCCACCGATAGTCTCCCACCGGCCAGTACGCTCCCACAGAGAGGGACTCCTCAGGGTGCCGTTGGCCAGACAATGTCGGTTGGCGACCCCCAGGGGGAGGGCCTTCTCTGTGGCAGCACCTGCCCTCTGGAATGACCTGCCCCCTGAGATATGTAGGATCCCAGATCTCCGGGCTTTTCGCCGTGCCTTTAAAACTTTTTTATTTCATCAAGCTGGGCTGGCTTGACCCCCCCCCCCCTTAGATATTTTTAATTGTAAATTGGTTTTAATAGGGGTGTTTTAAATTTTATTGAGCCAAATTCTTGTTTAATTCTTTTAAATATTTTAAAATTTTGTATGTGATGTTTTTACTTTTGGCTGTTCACTGCCCTGAGTCCAGTAGGAGAAGGGCGGTATAAAAATAGAATAAAATAAATAAATAATAATAAAAAAAGAGGTAGTCCTCAATTTACAACAATTTTTTGTTTGAAATTACAATGGCTCTAAAAAAGCGACTTACAAGCAGTCCTCGTAGTAATGACTGTTACAGAGTCCCCAAATCAAAATTTGGGCCTTGGGTAATGGTCATGTAACTTATCCCAGCATCTTGAGGGGGGGGGGGGTGTCTTGTCACGTGATTGCTATTTATAACCTTCTCAGTTGGCTTCCGACAAGCGCAAAGTCAAGAAGAGAAGCAGGATTTGCTTTACAACCGACATGATTTACTTAACAACCGCACTGATTTGCTTCACCATGGCAGAAAAGACCATCAAACCAGGCACGAGTCACTTCAGGAGGGCCTCGATTAGCAATGGAAATTTGGGTGGGTCCCAATTGTGGTCATACATCAACAACTACCTGTGAACAACCCCCTGCAAACTCCTTCAATATCCAGCTGTTGACAATCATCTTGCCTGATTCCACAGTTTTAATAACCAGGCCTGGTAAAGTTGAGTTTTCTAAGAACCACTGAAACTCAACCTCAAACCCAATCCATTTATATACATATAAATGGCTCTGATGTGTGTGTGTGTGTGTGTGTGTGTGTGTGTGTGTGTGTGTGTGTGTATGTTCCAGCATAACTCTGGAATGCCTCGAGCAATTTCAACCAAAATTGGTACACAAATGACTTACCCTCTGGAAAAAAATACTGTGGGGGTAAGACACCCCTAACACCCCTTGGTGTGTGTGTGTGTTTGTGTGTTCCAGCATAACTCTGGAACGCCTGGGCCACTGAAATGAAAAGGAATGGAATTATATCTATAGTGTCAAATCACAGTACTTTTCATAGTGATAGTGTGCCTTTTGGATTCAAGTTCTGTTAAGATACAGCCTGTTGTGCCTTAAAATGGCTTCTACTGTACAAGACAGTGGAGTTGCCATGGTAACAGCTTCACATTACTCCACAAGGGGGCTCCCTCTGGTAAGGGGGATTGATTCTTTAAAAACAAACAAACCCGGGCAACGGGTGGGTTATCAACTAGTTAACTATAAAATATCCATTTTAAATAACCTTCCTTTATAAGCAAGGGACCCTTCACAAAATTATTATTTTCCTTATTTGTCAGAGGTGAAATGGGAGTTGCTCTATTTCTAGCAGGATTCTGTAACAGCTGCCACCTATCTGGTAAGCTCACAAGATTCGTTTCCCTCGTTTCCCTTTCATTTTAATGTATGTGTCAGGATTCTGACGGATGCCCTAAATCATGAGCCTGGAGCCAAGCTTCAAAAGAAATCCAGTTATTTATTAGGAGCTTCATGTCGGCAGGTTCCAAGTGAAGCCAGTTCTGACCCCACGTAATTTATGACCCAAACTTGACCCTGTTTTCCCCCCTCAATCACATTCACCAACAAGCGATCTCATGGGTTATAGAAATCACTCCCTTCCAGCCACTGTGGGTAACCCTGGGAGACAGCCTTGAGAGAGATATGTCTGGAATGTGCTTTTTGTTTTGGCTGCCATGCTGCTTCGCCGTTTTCCCATCTCCCTTGCCTATGGCAACTCAAGAGCAAGCCAGGGATGCTTTGCGAGTTGGCATTATGCCGATCAGTGTACATTCAAAGTGACAATAAAGTTGTTGTAAGTCCTCAGGGGGATGGCACATAAATTTAGTAATCAAATAAAAAGAAATAAAATCAAAGTAAGCTTGGGGAACACACAAGAACCGCTCCAACTACTGTTTTGCCCACCTACCATCAATTCCGAGGACATCAAGAAGATCTGTCCATATTCTCCAGAATGTATCTACTAGAAGGTCCACTCCATATACAAATCGCTCCGTCAGTCTGGAGAAAAACTGGAAAGGCAAAATATAACAGACTGTTTTCATCCTCTAAAATGTTAAGTGCTTCGTAGGAAAGAAATCTATTCTTCTAAAGCAGGGGTCTCCAACCTTAGCAACGTTTAACGCTTGTGGACTTCAACTCCCAGAATTCCTCAGCCAACCAGGGATCTACAGTAGTGGCCAAAATTGTGGAAACCTTTTGGGAAAAGTGTTATTTTCTAACGCTAGCTAAATATACCACTTTTTTTTTGGAGTAGTAGTACCATAAAATTATATATCAATGGAAAGATAATTTAATCAAGAATGTAATGCAATAACTTTTATGAAGGATTTGCTATTTGAATAGCAGTTACAGCATAAAGAAAAGTGAAACACGTAAAAAAAATGAGACATATAAAAATTACTACCATAGAAAAAAACGAGATACACAGAAATGATCACCGTGTCAGTTAATGCTTAGTTGGTTAACCTTTAGCGTTAATGACAGTCTTACGACATCTTCCCATGGAGTGAACCAAACCTTTTAGTTCTGCAGCTGTTATCATGTGAAACCAAGATGGAATGATTGCTTCAATTAACTGGGTTTTATTGCTGGGTCGATTCTGACTAACAAGTTTCCTTAGTTGGCTCCATAGATTTTCAGGCTATGGGTGAAGGTCAGGGCTATTCCCAGGCCATTCCTGCAGTGGAATAGGATTATCTTGAAACTCCAGAAGAAAAAAAAAGTGGTGTTATTAGCTATCAAACCTGAAAAAAAAAACACATTTCCAGAAAGATTTCCACAATTTTGGCCACTGCTGTACCAATAGATTGGACTTGCCTCGCCCCCACAATTGAAAGAGAAAGTGACCAAAGGACGCCATGAGGAAGGTATTTATGAATCCATATCCTGGATTTCTCCTACTCAGGGAGAAGTTCCTGCCATGTGCTCCCAATGGTTGAGGAGCTATGAAGCAGCAAAGAACCGATTTCCAGGAAGGAAAAAAAAAAAGATCTAGGAAAGAATTTTTGGCCAATGAAGGTTAAGTCAAAAAAGATCTCTTGAATTCTCTGGTCTACCTTTGGTTTTGGGTGGTCTTCTCCTCCTTCCAAAGGGAAGTAAAAGTCTCACGGAAAGTCTCGGGTGGAAGAGGGAACATGGATGGGCCCAGAAGGGCATCCAAGGAAACCAAGCCTTCCTTGATACAACCATAACTGCATTCTTCTCAACCCTAACGAAGTTCCTCCTGCCAGAATTTTGTCTAAGCATCTCCTCATGACACTTACTGTGTAATATTAGTATTTATTTATTATATTTCTATACCGCCTTTCCCCCGCAGGACTCAAGTCAAGAAAAAATAAAAGATACATAAACATCATAAAATTGATAATTAAAATTATAGCATAGTTTAGCCCAAATTAAATAAAACCCAGAATATTATTATTATTGATTAATCTCCCCTCCTAATAGTTCTTCCTGGGTTTTAGCAGCCTTGAGTTCCTCATGATGTGCCATCAAGGATGAACTTCTCCTGGATCAGGGGTCAGCAACCTGCGACTCTGGAGCCGCATGTGCCTCTTTCAACCCTCTGCTGTGGCTCCCTGTCACTCAAAATATGTGTCACAACTGCCAAAGTGCGACACCTGCCAGCACGCAATTTATTGATCATTTCAACCTCCGGTAGGCCAACCATGGATAAATCCAAGAAAAGAAAAGTTTCAGAAGAAAACAGAACGTTTAATTCAACTACATATGCTAGTTTTGTGGCCGCTCAAGAAATAGTCAGGCACGGGAAGGGTTTTGTGGCTCCCGCTGTTTTCTTTTCAGTAGGAAACAGGTCCAAATGGCTCTTTGAGTATTTCAGGTTGCAGACCCCTATCCTGGATGAACGAGCAGCACATCTTCTCCCGTTTCTCCTATGCCTTTCCCGTCAGGTCACCTTTCCAGGAGGCACCTCAACTGGGCCAACACTCACCATCCTCATCCTCATCATCACCACCAACCTAACCATCATCACTAACACCATCACCTGCCACACCGTCAGGTTACCTTGTGGGCCCCCAACCGAGTCAACCTAACATCTGCAGGGTTCAGGTCATGGTTGTCCCAAAGGTACTTTTAGCTATGCAATTTGGGATGAAGACCCTTGGAATGGTGGGGGAGTAGGGATGGATTTCCAGAGGAAAAATTGCAGACTATAGGAACCATTTGCACCACTCAGGTGACCCTGAGGACACAGAGAAACCTCCAAGTGGCCTCAAGGACCCTCTAAAGCAGTGTTTCTCAACCTTGGTAGCTTGAAGATGGGTGGACTTCAACTCCCAGAATCCCCCAGCCAGCAGCGCTGGCTGGGGGTTTCTGGAAGTTGAAGTCCACCCATCTTCAAGCTTCCAAGGTTGAGAAACACTGCTCTCAAAGGATGCAAAGGACCAGCTATCTGCAAGGTGTATAAACCCTTCCATTCTCAACCATCCTGTCAGAGCTGAAGAAGCTTCTTGGATGAGAAGCAAAACTACAAAGAAAAAACTACAAAGTCTAGTTCCCTCTTGAAAAAAGCAACTTTTTGGGACAGGGCACCCAACATCTTCAGTCTACCTGACTGGAGGAACATATACTCTGTTTACTTTCCAGAGAGACCCCCCCCCCCCCCACACACACACCTTCAGATCACCTTGTGGACACATCCCACACTGTGAGTCAACCAGGACCCCCAACCTCTCCGGTCATCCTCACCACCATGGGCATGTTCACTTCTCAGAAGCCCCCATCCATCCTCATCCCCAGCATTGTAGCCCGCACCACCATCAGGTCACCTTGTGGGGGGGGGGGGCAACCGGCTCAATCAGGACACCCCCCCCCCAAAGATCTTTGGTCATCATCTATCTCCATCATCCCTACCGCCAGGTCACCTTTCCAGCGGGCATCCAAGTGGGTCAGCCAGGATCTCTCCAATCTCCCCATCTCCCACCTGGCCGCTCACGCCAAAGTCGGGGAGCCCCTTTCTGAACCCCTCCACGGGGACAGACCCCCCCTCTTCCTCCCCCCTCCTCTTCCTCCCCTCTTTGCCCCGACCCTCCTGCAGCCGCTCACCTTCTGCAGGGCGCGCACGTTCTCCTCGCCCAGGAGGCCGCTGGCGCCCTGGTAGACGCCGCTGGCCGCTCTCCGGAGGCTGTTCTGCTTGTCGGCGCCCCGGGATCCCCGAGCCCCCCGAGCCCCCGGCCCGGCCAGCAGCAGCAGCAGCAGCAACAGCAGCAGCGCGCCCCGCGTCCCGCTCCGGCTCGCCATGGCGCTTCTCGCTCGCTCGCTCGTGCGCTCCAGCCGGGCGCGCTTAGCTCGGCTCGGCTCGCGGTTTTTCCCCCGCTTTTTCCCCGCCCAGCCTCGGCTCAGCCGCTCTCGCCCGGCCGGGCAGCGCTCTCTCGCGGCCGAGGAGGCTCCGTCGCAGCTCCGCAGGGAATGGAAAGCCCGGGCAGCCACCGCTCGCCGGGCTCGGCTCTGCGCGCTCTGCGCGCTCTGCGCTCCTGGCGCGCCCCGGGCGCTTCTTGGAGAGCCCCGAGAGCCCAGGGGGGACTCCCGGGCCTGGGTCTCTGGGCCTGGCTGCTCGAGGGGAGTGTGTGTTTTGGGTTTTTTTTTTTTTAAAAAGGGGGGAAATTTTGCCTGCCTTCCAAGAGGAGGGAAGAGAGAGGAAAAGATAGGCAGGAAAAGCAAAAGGGGGAAAAACGCCAAAGCTCTGCAGAAATGAATTCCCAGGTTCGTTTCAAAAGGGAGTTAGGCATTTATTGTCAATATTGTCTGGTTGTCGCCCCTCGTTTCATCCAGGTTTATCTTAATTTTCAAATCTGAATCTCCCTCCCTCCCTCCCTCCCTCCCTCCTTCCTTCCTTCCTTCCTTCCTTCCTTCCTTCTTTCTTCCCACATCTATCTTCATTCATTCGTCCTTCCTTCCTCCTTCCCTCCCTCCCTTCCTTCTTCCCACATCTATTTTCTTCCTTCCTTCCTCCCACCCACCCTCCATTCCCCTTTCTTCCTTTCTTCCTTCTTCCCACATCTATCTTCGTTCATTTGTCCTTCCTTCCTCCCTTCCTCCCTCCCTTCCTTCTTCCCACATCAATTTTCTTTTTTCCTTCCTTTCTCTCTCCCTCCTTCCCCCTTCCTTCCTCCCTCTCCTTCCCTCCCTCCCCCTCCCTTCTTTCCTTCCTTCTTCCCACATCTATCTTTGTTCAGTTGTCCTTCCTTTCTCCCTTCCTTCTTCCCACATCTATTTTCTTCCTTTCTTTCTTCCTGCCTGCCTGCCTGCCTCCCTCCCCCTCCCTTCCTTCCTCCCTTCCTTCTTCCCACATCTATCTTTGTTCATTTGTCCTTCCTTCCCCGCTTCCTCCCTCCCTCCCTCTCTTCTTCCCAAGTCTATTGTCTTCCTTCCTTCCTTCCTTCCTTCCTTCCTTCCTCCCTCCCTCCCTCCCTCCCTCCCTCCTTCCTTCCTTCCTTCCTTCCTTCTTTCTTCAACCCACCTAGGCAAACTAACTAGGTTAATGGTTATCTTGGCTTATAACCACCATCAGAAAAGGGAGGGAAGAATTCTGCTGGAGATTTTTCTTAACCTATCCCTGAACGAACCATCATCGGTGTGAAGATGAAGGTCCCCTCCCCCTTTAAACCAGCGTTTCTCAACCTTGGCAACTGGAAGATGGGAGGATTTCGATTCCCACACCTATCCACCCATCTTCAAGCTGCTAAGGTTGAGAAAATCTGGCTTAGACCTGTACAGTAATTGTGTGCAATTGTGTAATTGTCCAATGGTGACCCAAGACCTTTGGTGGCCTCCTCAACTCTTCAGTTGAGACAACATTGCCTTGTCTTTGCCCCACCTCTCTCCACTTTCTAAATCCACCCATCCGACTTTTCTTTTTTTAGCAACTTTCAAAATATCGAGGCTACTTGGGTTCAAAGGGGGTCCTGACCTAACCTCTCCCTCTTTCGGGTTTGCCCGTTTGCTCACCCCATCCTGAGCTTCGTGGCCAAAGGATTGCAACAACTCCTTGTTCACTTGAAGGTCTCTCTTTTTTTAACCCCAAGGCCTGCCAAGCATTTCTCAAATATTCCTTTCCTCTGTGGCTGGGTGTGCAAATCAAAATCAATCAGTTTCCCAAATCCTCCTTTTCCCTGTGGCTGGGTGTGCAAATCGAAATAAATTAGTTTCCCAAATCCTCCTTTCACCCCCACCGCTGAGTGTGCAAATCCAATCCAATCAATGGATTTCCTTGATCCTTTCCCCATAACCATGAAAGCTGAGCTCTGATTGGGCACGCCTCTCCCCAGCTCTGGCACCCATTGGCCTTTGCAGACCGAGTGCCAGCGAAATCTCTCCTTCTGATTGGTTGAAGGGGGCCACGGCCTGCTCCAGCCCTCCCATCGCTCGCTGGATGGTCCATGCTGGAGACTCTGGGCTGATGTGGGGCCAGACCCAGATCCACCAATGGGGGCCCCGCATCTGGTTGTGGTGCGCTGATGCCATGGATCCATCCGCCCCCTGCCTCCGAAGGTGCCAGCTCTCCCGGGGTTTGAACCCTGATACGGGTTTTTTTTTACCCTTATCTGAGTTTCTACATGTTTTCATTTATTTATTTTTTCCGTACATCACATTATATTGCACATATGAACTAAGTAAAACAGAGTTTAAAACTTGATTTATTGTTTTTTTCTAATATAATCCAGGGTGGGGTTTGGAGGGGTTTTTTTGTTCTTTTGCACAGAATTTGGGTTTATTTGAGTGTGATTCTTTTTTTTTCTTTTTAAAATATATCTAATTTTAACGGCAGATTTTTATGCATTAATTTATGTATGGCATCTGTTGGCCGCTTTTCTTTGCCACAAGGCATAAAAGATAACACTTGAACAAATAGAGGAAAAAAATTAAGGGTGAAATATATGTATTTTATTTTCAAATCTAAGGTTTTTTCCCCCCCTGAACATTTCATTGTAGTGAACCTATTAATAAGTAAACATAATTTAGTTTAAGACAGATTTATGAGGGGCAGTTGGTAATTGAGGGTTTTTTGCATAGAATCTGGGTTTGAGTGTGTTGCTTTCTCTTTATATATATATATATGCATGCATGTATAAATATATGCATACATATACATCCATACATACTGATAGTCCTTGGTTTATGACCACAATTGAGCCCAAAATTTCTGTTGCTCAGTGAAACATTTGTTAAGTGAGTTTTGCCCCATTTTATGGCCTTGCCACCGTTATTAAGTGAATCACTGCAATGATTCAGTTAGTGACACGGTTTGATAAGTGAATCTGGGTTCTCCATTGACTTTGCTTGTCAGGTCGCAAAAGGGGGTCATGTGACCCCAGGACCTTGTAGCCATCGTAAATATGAACCAGTTGCCAAGTGTCCATTGATCATGTGACCATGGGGTCTGCTGGAACCGTCGTTAAGTGTGAAAGATGGTCTTAAGTGCCGGTGTAACTTTGGTCACTAAATGAATTGTTTTACGTGGAGTACCACTGGTATTCTAATTTTCAGAGTAATTTAGTGTCCTTGAAGTTTTCCAGTCACCTGATTCCGCCTCTATTCCTCAAACCCAGCCTACCTCGCAGAGGTGTTGTGAAAAAAACGTGACCTACAATTCAGAGGAACGTCAGAAAGGAAGCTACCTATGCATGGAATCATGCTGGGTGAGTTCCTACGTGTGCCAGTTTGCACTTGGCAGGTTTTATTTTATTTTATTTTATTTTATTTTATTTTATTTTATTTTATTTTATTTTATTTTATTTCATCATCTCATTTTATTTTATTTCATTTATTTCATTATTTTGTCATCTCATCTCATTTTATTTTATTTATTTCATCATTTTGTCATCTTATTTTATTTTATTTATTTCATCATTTCATCATCTTATTTTATTTTATTTTATTTTATTTTATTTTATTTTATTATTTTTTTTTCATCATCTCATCTCATCTCATCTCATCTCATCTCATCTCATCTCAGCATTTTATTTTATTTTATTTTATTTTATTTTATTTTATTTTATTTTATTTTATTTTATTTTATTTTATTTTATTTTGCACGCCCCGTATTCACACTCGCTCCCCCTTCAAAGACCGGCCTTTCCCTCCGCGCACTATTTTTTCGGCTGTTGTTTTTTTTTTTTGCTCCGCCTCTGGCGGAAGTCCACCGGCGGCGGCCGAAGAGGTGACGCGTCCTATAAAAGGCGCCGGCAGGAGGCGGAGCTCCGCAGTCCTTCTCGGACCGGCGAGGTGGTTGCGCTTAGTGAGGCGCAGCGGGCAGCGGGAGGAGAAGCGGCGGCGGGTGGCGGGCAGCTGCCGGCGCTTGTGCCCAAGCTTGACGATGTCTGGGGAGCTGGAGATCATGGAAGCGCAGCGGATGTGGGAGCCGGATTCCAAGCGCAACACCAGCATGGACCGGTTCAGGGCGGCGGTCACCGCGGCTTACGGCATCCGCCTGGGTGAGTCCCTGCTGGGGGAAAGCCGGGCAAGAAAGCGGCGCTCCCGTCCATTTGCCAGGTTCCCTTTCCCGTTGCAGCCCGGGAGGCAAAATCGCTTTTTTCCTCTCGGGATTTTCCTCCCCTCCACTGCCACCGCACAACGGCCCTGCAAGGTAGGCTGAGCAGGTCGCCCAGCAATTGCATTTAACAAGATGCGCTAGCTTGGATCGGCAACCTGGCGCCCTCCGCAAATGAGATGCTGTCATCCTTATTCTTGCTTTTCTCTTTTGGGATGATGGGGAGGGGGCTTGTTGGATCTTGGGGGGGGGAGGGAGGGGCTGCCTCTGCTGGGGGAGCCGGCTGGCTGTCCAGCAGGGAAGGGAAGCTGCATTTTCCTAAAAGGAGGATGATTTTATCCTTATTTTTTAATACGTTTTGGAAGGGTGGGGGTGGGAAGCAATGAATCTTGATAAGTGGAACCTCCAGAGGGGGAAGAAGTCTACCTTGGAGCAGCAGAGGCTGATGGTGGAGTATGATAAGTGGAGCCTCTAGAGAGGGAAGGAGTCTACCTTGGAGCAACAGAGGCAGATGGGGTATGATGTAGAGCCTCCAGAGGGGGAAAAAGTCTACCTTGGAGCAGCAGAGGCTGATGGGGTACAAGTGGAGCCTCCAGAGGGGGAAAAAGTCTACCTTGGAGCAGCAGAGGCTGATGGGGTATGATAAGTGGAGCCTCCAGAGCGGGAAGCAGTCTACCTTGGAGCAGCAGATGGGGTGGTTCAGCTTCCTCCAGTGGTGCTTAAAATGGTGCTAATCTGCTTTGTTGGTACCCTTTCATGTGGTCTAGTTTGTGAATGAACCCATCAAGAGAGGATGTGACATCCTCACCCGCCCAAAAGTTGGAGCTGGTCCAAGGTTTTTCCTTCCCTCCTTTCTCCCCCCTCCTCCCCCCCCCACCTCCAGTTCATCTCCCTCGTCTAGCATGTCGAACAGCAATTTCGAATGAACCCTCCGGGCGTGTTGCACGTTGCCCACATATTCCGCATCCCACCCACATATTTTTTATCCTTCCCACGACGGTCTTCAGCCCGGCTGATGCAAGATCCAATCCTTGCTGCAATCCCAGGAGCAACAACCTGGCCCATCCTGGCATGATCCTGAAAACCCAATTTTTTTTTCTTTGCCTTGCAACCAATAGGACCTTCAAATGTAACCGTGCAACCATCATGCGTACTTCAGTGTCTTTTTTGACTCATGTGGAACTGTATCATCTTCCAGAGAAAATTTGGGTTTTTTTTTTTAAATTATTCCAAGAAACTAGGCCTCTAGCCCTCAAGGCTTGTACAAATCAGCATTTTGCATTGGGTTTTGGAAGTGTCTTTCCGCTGCAGTTCAATGTAGCTTGAATCAGTTGCCTGTTTCTCTTCCCTTCGCCTTTCCTCTCTCTCTGTCTCTCTCTCTCTGTGTCTCTCTGCAGGCTGAAATCTGTAGAAAAGAGGGGGAGAAAATATATTGTGTAAATGCTGTCTTATGGGTTTTGATTCCCCAAAGGGGCAGGTTGTGTGTTTCCATGTGCCGAGTGAGGCCTGGTGCTTTTTATAATTAGGAACTGAGCCATTAAAAAGGAATATTTAATAAGGTTTCTCATTTCTTACAATGGAGAATTTTAGGATGTTGATTTTTGCACCGAGCAAAAATAGGACAGCTACCTAGGAGATTCTGAACTACAGATAGCGCTTGATTTATGACTCTGCTGATTTAAGAGTCTTGATTTAAGACTCTGCTATTTCAACAGGCTGGACTGGCTTAAAAGGAATTTGGATGGGGGTGTTTTAAACTTATGGGTTTTTAATGGAAGGGCCAATAGTATTTAATTTGTTTTAATTGCTTTTAAATTTTGAATCTTATATCGTTTTATCGTGGCTGTACACCGCCCTGAGTCCTTCGGGAGAAGGGCGGTATAAAAATTGAATAAATAAATAAATTTACAACAGTTCATTTAGTGACCATTTGAAGTTACAACGGCGTTGAAAAAAAAACTGATTTGGGCCCCTTTTTTTCACACTTATGACTGCTGCAGCATCTCCCATGGTCACGGGATCAAAATTGCGATGTTTTTTGGCAACTGACTCATATTTATGACGGTGGCAGCATCCCGGGGTCATGTGTGATCCCCCTCACGATTGTTCACTTAACAACCGTGGTCGCTAACTTGATAACTAGAGGGATTTACTTAACAGTTTTGGCAAGAAAGATCGTAAGATGGGGCAAAACCCTCTTTTAAGAATTGTTTCACTTACCAATAGACAATTTTGGGCTCAATGGTGGTCATAAGTCAAGGACCGCCCATAAAAGCCTGGCTAGGTGGCTCAGTGGCTAAGAGTCTGAGCTTGGCGATCAGAAAGATAGGCGGTTTGAATCCCTAATACAGGTCTCTCCTGCGTGATCAGGGGGCTGGACTAGATGACCTCCAAGGTCCCTTCCAACTCTGTTAAAGCTCCCATGGGGAGAGGCGTAGTTTGGCCATTTGGCGACAATACACCTTTTCCTGTTTGTCCCCTGAAGTGTCAACGCGTGTGCGATACACAGCAAAATTCTATCCATTGGAAGCAACCTCTTGCAACACTGCGTGTATTTAAATTTGGGCCTTCTATTTATCCGTGGGAGGAATAACTGGGCAAGTGTTTTTCCCTTTGATTCTTGATGTGGAAAATAAATGCAGAGTATCCCAGATAGATAGGGAAGTTTACTTCTTTTTGCAAACTTAAAAGAGATGCTGTTAGCTTTTAAATAACAAAAATGTGCCGTTGCCCTCCTTTTCCACATTTTTTTGCTCAGCTGCTGCTGGAGTTTGCAAGTGTGATCATGGGTGTGTGTGGGCTTGTGAAACGGGAGGCTGGAAAATAAATTAGCTAGCATCCCTGTGTTTAGTTTCCAAGCAGCTTTTTTTTTTTTCCTTGTGCTCGCTTCTCTTCTTCAAGTAAACAACAATGCTAGTGCAAACTAATTAGGTAGTTAACTTTGATCTTCAGAGACCTGGAAAAGTAGATACGGAATTGGTAAAACCTGAGATACAGCGAGTCCTCAACTTACAACCATTCATGTAGTGGCTATTTGAAGTTACAACAGCATTAAAAAAAAAACCCACACCTTTTTCACACTTATGACCGTTGCAGCATCCCCAGGGGTCACATGATAAAAATTCAGACACTTGGCCACTGACGCTTGGTCACTAAGGAGCCAGATTTACTTAAATCCGGCTCCTTACTACTTACTTCACTTGGTTGATTAGCCCTTGGGCCATATCAAAGTGCAGAGTTCCAGATACAAATTATTACTAAAAATCTGATAAAATACGATTTAAAATGGAATGGGAATAAAATGCAGTTAAAAATGAAACTGCCAACAAAATACAATCATTTAATGTATAGATAAATAAAATATGATAAAAAAATACATTTCAGTATAATTAATATAATTAGGCGGCACAGTGGCTAAGACACTGAGCTTGTTGGGAGGAAAGGTTGGCAGTTTGGCGGTTCAAATCCCTACTACAAGTCTCCTGTGTGAGCAGGAGGTTGGACTAGATGACCTCCAAGGTCCCTTCCAACTCTGTTACTGTTACCCTTAGAGCTGTGATGGCGAACCTATGGCATGTGTGCCACAGGTGGCACGCGGAGCCATATCGGTGGGCATGCAAGTGTTGCGCTAGCTTAGCTCCAATGCGCCGGCCAACTGATTTTTGAGCCTTCAGGGCCCACCGGAAGTCGGGAAACAGGCCATTTCCTGCCTCCAGAGGGCCTCGGGAAGTTGGGGGGAAGCTATTTTTGCCCTCCCCAGGCTCCAAGGAAGCTTCTGGAGCCTGGGGAGGGCGAAAAATGAGCCTACCGGGTCCACGTTGCCATCACGTGCCAAAAGTGGTGGGAGCATGGTGGGGTCACATGCTCAGGGGGCAGGGTGCATTGAATTATGGGTATGGGCACGTGTGTGTGTGGGTGACCCTTCTGTGTCCCGCCCCCCCTATTGGCACGCGACGGCAAAAAAGTTAGCCGCCATTGCCCTATAGTCTACCTAAATCAGTCCCAGATATGCCGATCTCAACCGAACCATTTTGTACCGTGCTGTGTTAAATATTATTTTCAGATTGTGTTAACTAACTTAATAATTGCCGTGACTCGCTTAACAACTGTGGCGAGAAAGGTGGGGGAGGGGAAAACTCATTTAACAGCTGCTTGTTTAACAACAGAAACGTCGGGCTCAATTGTTGTTAGTCGAGAACTACCTGTGCTAACAAGCCAACTTTAAGGGGGAGACGAGCAGAATTGAGGTCCCCCATGGTACCCTTGGCACTGTGTGATAGTAACCATGTTTTTCCCAAAAGAAGACCGGGTTCTTATATTAATTTTTGCTCCGAAAGGCATGTTATGGCTTATTTTCCAGTTAGGTCTTATTTTGGGGAAAATACAGCACTAAATGCCTCTGTCTGCTGACAATCTTAACTGGGGCTTATTTTTGGGGTAGGGCATATATTACGAGCATCCTGAAAAATCATGCTAGGGCTTATTATTTTCCAGCTAGGTCTTATTTTCGGGGAAACGGTAGAACTTCCCTGTAAATAACCCTCTTTCCCCCCTTTTTCCTTCTCAGTTATGCATCCTTTCCTTCCTTCCCCAGGGAAATAAAAGCAGAGCAAAGAACCAGAAGCAATCTCTTAATTTGCTCTAATTATTTCAAAGATCTGGTTTGTTTGCTTGGGAGTCCCATTAAAAGCCAAGATAGAGCCATCAATGGACTACTGAATCACAAAGAGAAAAATAGCATTGAGGTTTTTTATTTTTGGCTTCCTTCCTTTCAAGCATTAGCTTGAAAGAAATGGTTTATCTGATTTTATTGGACTTTGCATTAAAGGTGCTTGTTGGGAGAGAGACGGGAGCTGTTTGTTCCCGACAAGCAGGTATGGAAGCAATAATTTTAATTTTTTTTCCCCCAGGCCTGACAGATGTCTTCTGCATCCGATGCTGCTTCTGTGAGCAGATGGAGAGTAAAACTTGTCAAAGGCATTGATTTGCACAGCTTTTAATTTGCTTTCTTTGAGAAAAAGGAGGAAGGTGGTACAGTAGTGGCCAAAATTGTGGAAAGCCTTTGGGGAAAATTTTTATTTTTGAGGTTTGGTGGCTAATAACACCACTTTTTTTTTTTTGGAGTTTCAAGATAATCCTATACCATGCTGGAATGGCCTCGGAATAGCCCAGACCTTCACCCAATTGAAAATCTAGGGAGCCGACTAAAGAAAGTTGTCAGTCAGAAGCGACCCAGCAATAAAACCCAGTTAATAGAAACCATCATTCAGTCTTGGTTTCACAAGATAACAGTTGCAGAACTAAAAGACTTTGTTCCCTCCATGGGAAGATGTTGTAAGGCCGTAATTCTTGCTAAAAGTTACCCAACCAAGTATTAACTGGCATGGGGATCATTTTTGTATAGCTCATTTTTCCTATGGTGATAATTTTTTATATCTCGGGTTTTTTTACGTCTTTCACTTTTCCTCTTTATATTGTAACTGCTATTCTAATGGCGAATTCTTCATAAAGGTTATTGCATTGCATTCTTGATTAAATTATCTTTCCATTGATATATAATTTTATAGTACTACTCCGAAGAAAAAATGGCGTTATTAGCTGGTTTTAGAAAACACAACTTTTCCCAAAAGGTTCCCACAATTTTTGGCCACTACTGTAGAGTCTCAACTGAGTTAAAAGGATTCTGGCAGTTTAGGCAACCTAAATGGTTTTTTCTGAGGAAAATAATTATGGAGGGGGGTTTTAACGCTCGTCTTATTTTGATTCCAGCCAACTACAGCGAGCTTTACCAATGGTCTGTACAGCATTATTCGGATTTCTGGGCAGAGTTTTGGAAATTCAGCGGGATCGCCTTTTCTCGGCTTTATGATGAGGTAAGCTGACAGAATATCAGAGTTGGAAGGGGCCATGGAGGTCTTCTAATCCAACCCCCTCGCCGTGATGGCGAACCTATGGCACGCATAATGCCATATCGCTGGGCTTAGCTCCAGTGCGCCGGCCAACTGATTTTTGAGCCTTCAGGGCCCACCGGAAGTCAGGAAACGGGCCATTTCCTGCCTCCAGAGGGCCTCGGGAAGCGGGGGGGGGGGAGGCTGTTTTTGCCCTCCCCAGGCTCCAAGGGAGCTTCAGGAGCCTGGGGAGGGTGAAAAACGGGCCTACCGGTCTACCTTGCCATCACGTGCCAAAAGCGGTGGGAGCGTGGTGGGGTCACATGTGCGGGGGACAGGGTGCATTGAATTATGGGTATGGGCACGCACATGTGTGACCCTCCCGTGTCCCCCCCCCCCTTTTGGCACGTGACGCCAAAAAGGTTAGCCATCACTGCCCTGTAACATTTCAGACAAATGGCTGTCCGGTCTCTTTTATTTAAACTTCCAGTGATGGAGCACCCACAACTTCTTGAAGGCAACTTCTGTTCCACGGATTAATTGTTCTCCCTCTTGAGAAATTTCTCCTTAATTCCAGGTTGCTTCTCTCCTAGATTAGTTTCCAACCATTGCTTCTTGTCCTGCCCTCAGGCGGTTTGGAGAATAGCTTGACTCCCTCTTCTTTGTGGCAGTCACTGAGAGATTGGGAGACAGCTGTTTTTTCGATTGACCGATTATTCGGGCTAATTGGGGACTGAGTCACACAAAAGATGGTGGATGTAATCATTCACCTCGTTGTAGGCCTTCTCCAGGTTCGGTGAGCAAGTCAGTATCTCCACTTTCATGGCCTTTTCAACAATTCCTCCATGGGAGAAAGCCTGTAGAGATTCTCCGTTCTCCAGGTCACAAATGTGCTTTTTTCAGGAGGCAATTGGACTTTGTTTTTTCTTTTGAAGATGTTTTGCTTCTCATCCAAGAAGCTTCTTCAGCCTTGACTGGATGGTGAGGAATGGAAGGATTTATACTCCTTGCAGAGAGCTGGTCCTTTGCATCCTTTGAGAGCAGTGTTTCTCAACCTTGGAAGCTTGAAGATGGGTGGACTTCAACTCCCAGAAACCCCCAGCCAGCGCTGCTGGCTGGGGGTTTCTGGGAGTTGAAGTCCACCCATCTTCAAGCTACCAAAGTTGAGAAACACTGTTTTAGAGGGTCCTTGAGGCCACTGGGAGGTTTTTCTGTGTCCTCAGGGTCACCTGAGTGGTGCAAATGGTTCCTGTAGTCTGCAATTTTTTCCCCTCTGGAAATCCATCCCTACTCCCACACCATTCCAAGGGTCTTCGTCCCAAATTGCATAGCTAAAAGTCTGTAGAGCTTCTCCATCATCCAGGTCATGGTTGTCTCAAAGGAGCTTTTTCAGAACGCAACTGGACTTTCTGTTTTTTTTTTTTCTTTTGAAGACATTTCGCTTCTCATCCAAGAAGCTTCTTCCGCTCTGACAGGATGGTGGGGAATGGAAGGATTTACATTCCTTGCAGACAGCTGGTCATTGAAGCACTTGGAGGGTTTACCTCAAAAAGCACCTGGATGATTGAGAATCTCTACAGACTTTTAGCCATACAATTTGGGATGAACCCCCTTTGAATGGTGTGGGAGTAGGGATGGATTTCCAGAGGGAAAAAATTGCAGACTACAGGAACCATTAGCACTACTCAGGTGACCATTGAGGACAGAGATAAACTTCCAAGTGGCCTCAACGACCCTCTAAATGGATGCAAAGGACCAGCTGTCTGCAAGGAATATAAATCCTTCCAGTTCCCATTCTCCTGTCAGAGCAGAAGAAGCTTCTTGGATGAGAAGCAAAACATCTTCAAAAGAATAAACAAGAAAGTCCATTTGCCTCCTTAAAAAAAACACCTTTGGGACAACCATGGGAGAAGCTGTGTAGATCCCCAACATGGGTCATTGCAAAGTTGACCTTTGAGTCTAATTTCTGCTGAATTTGGTGGATGTAGTTCCAGCCATGCATGGAAGATGCGTCAAAAGTCCTCCTGACTTCCGTTCTGGTCTGGGGGGGTTTCCTAAAAGCCTCCCACTCATATATGAAGAGTTTGGGCCTTAATTAGCGTTTCCCCCCCGCCCCCCGGTCAGGTAAAGTTGGAAGGCTCTCTACAGATAGTCCTTAACTTACGACCGCAATACAAACTGGAAAAATTCATCGTTGAGTGGTGCGGATGTTATGTGAGGCATCGCTGAATTTTATGGGCCCTTTTTTAATTTTTTGCCGTGGTCATTCAGGGAGTCACAGTTGTTAAGCAAGCCATGGCGTGTTCGCAGCTTCCCCGTTGATGTTGCTTGTCAGAAGCCAGCTGGGGAAGTCTCAAATGGCGACAACGGGACTCTGTGACCGTCATAAATGTGTGACGGTTGCCAAGTGCCCGGAATTTTACCATGTGAGGATGCTGTGGCAGCTATAAGTGCGAGGACTGGTCGTAAGTTACTCAAACGGTCATAAGTTTGAGGACTACCTGCAGTTTTCTTAGCAGAAGGCAACCAATGCCTTCTTCGAAAGGACTTTTTTTTTAAATGTGCCCATCATGTTGGATTTCCTGGTGGTGCCCCATCCCACTAATAATCCAGTCTGATCCTGTTTTTTCAAGGGGACGGGGGAATTGCATCCATCGAACTGGACTTAATGGAGCCCCCCCCTCCCCCATGGTGAGGAGGGGCAGAGAAAGACCCTTTTAATATTGATCCTTTGTGCCCTACATGGCTGCGGAGTTTTCTGTTAAGGATGCTGGATGTGTTCCCACCAGGTGATCGATCCCTCCAAGAGCATCGCGGATGTTCCCGAATGGTTTAAAGGCAGCCGTTTAAACTATGCCGAAAACCTTCTGAAGCACGAGGAGAACGATAAAATTGCCCTGTATGCCGCACGTAAGTCCCCTGTGCGAATCTTCGTAGTTGCTGGATCTACAACTATTCACATCTCTCTCCCTCTTCTTCCTCTCTCTTCCACTCTCTCCCCCTCGTTCCCTCCCTCCCTCATCTCTCTTTCTCTTTCTCCCTCCCTCTCTCTCTCCTTCCCTCCCGCTCTCTTTCCCTCTTTCTCTCCCTCCCTCTTTCTCTCCCTCCCTCCCTCTTTCTCTCTCTCCCCCGCTCCTTCCCTCCCTCCATCTCCCTTTCTCTCTCCTTCTTTCTCTCCCTCCCTCTTCCTTTCTCCCTTCCTCTCTCCCTTCCTCTTATTCTCTCTGTCTCTTCCTCTCTCTCTCTCTCTTTCTGTCCCTACCTTTCTCTCTCCCTCCCTCCTTCCCTCTCTCTCTCCCTCCCTTTCTTCCTCCCTTTCTCTTTCTCTTCCTCCCTCTCCCTTCCTCCCTTCCTCCCTCCCTTCCTCTTATTCTCTCTGTCTCTCACTCTCTCTCTCTTCCTCTCTCCCTTCCCCTTTTTCTCTCTTTCTCTCCCTCCCTCTCGCTCTCTCTCCCTCTCTCCCTCCCGTTCTCTCTCCTTCCCTCCCTCTCTCTCTCCCGCTTCTTTTCTCTCTTTCTCTCCCTCCCTCTCCTTTCCTCCTTTTCTCGCTCCTTCCCTCCCTCCTTCTCTCTCGCTTTCTCTCTCCCTCTTTCTCCCTCATCATAATTATTAGCAGTCATGCAGGAATAATTTTTCCAGTTATCTTTTAGGAACCCCACTCTGGTTTACAGGGCGGGATTTCCTTGTGGTCTCCTATCCCTGCCTCCTCTTTTTTGTTTGTTTTTTAAAATCCTTCTCAAGCATTCCTCCACCCAATCCAACGGCTCTTTCATTAGGGGATGCGGGAATACTTCCTGTCTCCCAAAAACCTCTCACTGTTGTGCATGCTGGGGTTGTGTGTGTGTCTTTTTTTTCCCTTTGGGGGGTGTCCGGATTCCCCCCCCTGCTCTCTCCTTTAGTAGCTGGAGTTGCAGAAGGCCAGGGTACTTCTTCCCCACACCATAATCTGAGCCGAGGTGGCGCAGTGGTTAGAGTGCCATACTGCAGCTACTTCAGCTGACTGCTAGTTCAGCAGATCAGCCAATCAAATCTCACCGGCTCAAGGTTGACTCAGCCTTCCATCCTTCCGAGGTGGGTAAAATGAGGACCCAGATTGTTGGGGGCAATATGCTATTTAGTATACTGTCTTTGGTGTAAGCCGCCCAGAGTCCTCGGAGAGTGGGCGGCATAGAAATCTCACTAATAATAAATAAATAAATAAATAAATAAATAATCGCCCCAAACCTTCTCGGGCCACCCCTTTAAGTACTGTTGCAGACATGCAGTTCATGCATCTTTCATTCAGCTCCTTTGCACATCTGGATGTTCTCCAGTCTGCTAAAGACCCTTTTAAGCCCCAGCCAGACCTGCCTCGCTGCCTCTTCTCCCCCAGCCAAAGAGCTTTGCAAGTTGTGTTGCATTGACTTAGTAACGATGCACGAGAACAATTAGGACACACTGCCTGTTCTTGCCCTAGTAATTATTTTTGGAACCTGAGAAAGAAAAAAAAAAACCCACCTTGGATTAAATTTGGAGGTGTGAAGGCAGGACTGTGTCACAAGGAGCAATTGGGAAAAAACCCAACAGTGGTGGTTTTAGGATGCCCGTGTAGAAGATTGTGGGTTTTGTGCATCCAACAACTTGTTGGCTGGCTCATATCATCCAGACTTCGAGCCTGGTAATGTCTTCAGAGGTTAATACAGGGATGAAATCCAGCAGGTTCTGACAGGTTCTAGAGAACCGGTAGCGGAAATTTTGAGTAGTTCGGGGAACTGGCAAATACCACCTCTGGCTGGCCCCAGAGTGGGGAGGGAATGGAGATTTTGCAGTATCCTTCCCCCAGGAATGGGGAGGGAATGGGAATTTTGCAGTATCCTCCTGGAATGGGGTAGGAATGGAGATTTTGCAGTATTCTCCTGGAGTGGGGTAGGAATGGAGATTTTGCAATATCCTTCCCCTGGAGTGGGGAGGGAATGGAGATTTTACAGCATCCTTCCCCCCAGGAGTGGGGTGGGAATAGAGATTTTGCAGTATCCTTCCCCATGCCAGGGGGGATTTTGCAGTATTGGAGATTTTCCCTCATCCTTCCCCCAGAAGGGGGGTGGGAATGGAGATTTTGCAGTATCCTTCCCCTGGAGTATGGAAGGAATGATATTTTACAGTATCCTTCCCCTGGAGTGGGGAGGGAATGGAGATTTTACAGTATCCTCCTGGAGTAGAGTGGGAATGGAATTTTACAGTATCCTTCCCCCAGGAGTGGGGTGGGAATGGAGATTTTACAGTATCCTTCCCCCAGGAGTGGGGTGGGAATGGAGATTTTACAGTATCCTTCCCTGGAGTGGGGAGGGAATGGAGCTTTTACAGTATCCTTCCCCCAGGAGTGGGGTGAGACTGGAGATTTTGCAGTATCCTTCCCCTGCCGCGCCCACCAAGCCACACCCCGTCCACCAAACCACGCCCACAGAACCGATAGTAAAACGATTTGAATTTCACCACTGGGTTAATCTATGATTTGTTTTGACTTCTTGCTGCCAACCTGCGACTGGACCTGATCTTGTTCCTCCCAGGGGAAGGCAAGGAAGAGATCGAAAAAGTGACGTTTGAAGACCTGAGGCACCGGGTGGCTTTGTACGCTGCGGCCATGAGGAAGTTGGGGGTGCAGCCCGGAGACCGAGTTGTGGGTGAGTTCACCATTCTCCTCCCGGCAATTCTTTCTTTCAACCAGGATGTGCAAACATCAAGACCTGACCTTCTTAAGGAGCTCTGCAGGAAGGAAGACGCGCGTGAAAGACAGGTTGGGTGACTTTTAGCCAAGTGCTGGTGAAATGGGACAAGAAAAACTTGATGGATCATTTGAAATCAAAACTCTTGCAAAATTTGACAGGTGAAAAACGGGTCCCGTTTAACCAAAGAAAGTGTGGGAGACTTAAAATCTCGGGTGTTTTCCCGCGTCATTAAAAGTCTGTTAGTTGAAATGCTTAAAATCCTGGCTAAAGTCCCAGTTTTAAGATCCTCCAAAATCCCAACAAAACACTTTATAAGATCTTTTGAAACTCTGGCTAAAATCCTAACCAACACTTTAAAAGTTTTCTTTTTGGCAACGTTTCGACAAGCTCTCTAACTTGTCATCATCGGGTACCCACAGCTTCTAAACTGAAAGTAGGGGCCCGATGATGACAAGTTAGAGAGCTTGTCGAAACGTTGCCAAAAAGAAAACTTTTAAAGTGTTGGTTAGGATTTTAGCCAGAGTTTCAAAAGACCTTACGAAGTGTTTTGTTGGGATTTTGGAGGATCTTAAACTGGGATTTTAGCCAGGATTTTAAGCATTTCAACTAACAGACTTTTAATGATGCGGGAAAACACCCCAGATTTTAACTTTTTACACACAAACACTCACACACACACACACACACACTGTATTTTATTTTAGTATAAATAATTCATCTTCCATTAAACAGTATGTTGTGTGGATATCAATGTTTGTGCAATAACAGTTAACAATTTACAATCATATTCATTATTTAATCTATTTCTAACTTAATACCGATACATTAAATATCGAATACTTTACATCCTATTCTTAATTTGCTTAACTCTATTAACTATTTTCTATATTTTACCCATCTACTTTTATTTCTAATTTTTATATTCGTCCTCTAACCACCGATAAAATGTTTCCCATGTTGCAGTTTGTTCTTTCTCTTTAATTACCGGTGTTAAATCTATTCATTTCTGCACATTCTAATATTTTCCTTATTATATTCTCCTCTGTAGGAATCTCTTCACTTTTCCAATTTTGTGCAAATACAATTCTAGCTGTGGTTATTACATGAATAACCAAATACACATTTTCTTTACCATAAGTTTCTGGTAAGGTCTCCAACAGAAATATTTCAGGTTTCAAATCAGTATGTTGTTGTATCATCGTTTCCAACCATGTATATATTTTTATCCAATATTTTCTAGCTTCTACGCATATCTACCACATATGTCAAAAGATACTAAATTATATGGTTTTTATAAGGAGTTGACAGAATTAGATAAGATACGAACAGAAACAGAAGAGAGGATGATTAAAAAAGTTATCTATTGAGTATTAAATTAGAAGAAGAACTAGTGAAGGAAACAATGATAGCCTGGGCAAAAAACTTTGGTTATATGATAGAACTAGCAAAATGGCAGCAATTATGGGCTAGAAATTACATTTGTAACTTCTGAAAGGGCCTTAAGAATGCATGTTTGGGCTGGAGGTGGAGCTGTCCAGAATGGAAGAAGAAGAGGAAGAAAAATAGAAGAAGATAATCTTTGTAGATCAGGGTTGAAGTGTGGGGGCCTTGGTGATTTCTGAGCCTGGTGGTTTTCTTGCAAGATGCTTCATTAACCACAATAGTGAACATCATAAGTGTTAGAAGGGAGAGGGGTTTGTGGAGAGAGGGGAAGGAGGAGGAGGGCTGTGGGGGGCTTGGTACTCTCTGAGCTTGGTGGTTTGCTTGCTGACATTTCATGACCCAACTAGGCAACATCATCAGTGCTAGAAGGGAGGGGGGGTTGTGGAGTGGAGGAGAGGAGAGGAGAGGAGGACTGTGGTGTCCACAACACACTGGTGATATTACTTGGTTCGGTCATGAAACGTCTGGAAGAAAACCACCAAGCTCGGAGCACCAAGGACCTCACGTAGGAGGAAAATTGCCAGTCATGTTATTTGTTCACCTCTTACACAAACCACAGGCCTCCGTTTGACCTCTTCTGCCCTCAGAAGTTAAGATGGGCAGCTGATACCTTGCTGTTGTGTCATTGGGTCCCTTGCTCCATTGTCCCTTGTGTTGCAATACAGCCACTGACACCTCTTGCATCAGGTTACGTTGGGTTTTCCCCTTCGAGAAGGTCTTGAGTAACGGGGAGTGGTGAGGCTGGGAACTGCCAATATATATATAGTAGCCCATATTTACAGAATGCCTAGTCCTCAATTCATCCAGTGGGTTGATTTTGCTGGAACAATTTCAGAGCAGGTTTGGGATGCTTCCAAAGTAAGTGGACTTAGCGTTTTCACGCTGAATTCAGAATCGTGTGCATTAGAAGTAGTCCTCGCTTTAAAACCACTCCTTTAGTGACTGTTCGAAGTTGCAACACCGAAGAGTAAAATAGCAGAGTTGGAAGGGACCTTATAGGTCCATGATGGAGAACCTACAGCATGCGTGCCAGAAGTGACACGCAAAGCCATCTCTCCGGTCATGCTGGCCGTCGTCCGTTGCTGTTCTGCATTCCGCCAGTCATCTGTTTTTCCGGTTTCTGGGGCATGTGTGAGCTCCAGCCAGCTGGTCTTTGCGCACACATGCGTGCCAGAAACCAAAAGACCAAGTGACCAGTGCGCATGCCAGAAATCGGATGACCAGCTTCCCGGTGCATGTATGTGCTCCGGAAAACTGCTCTTCCGGTTTCTGGTGTTCCCCCATGCGTGTGTGCACACTCCCGTTTCGGCCGAAAAGGTTCGCCAACACTGTTATAGGTCATCTAGTCCAACACCCCACCCCCACCCCGCCCAAGCAGGAGACCCTAAACCATTCCTGGCAGATGGCAGACTAGTCTCTTCTTGAAAGCCTCCAGTGATGAAGCTCCCACAACTTCTGAAGGCAACTTCTGTTCCACCGGTTGATTGTTCTTACTATCAGAAAGTTCCTCCTCATTTCTAGGTTGAATCTCTCCTTGATCAGTTTCCATCCATTATTCCTTGTCTGGCCTTCGGGTGCTTTGGAGAATAGCTTCACCCCCTCCTCTCTGTGGCAGCCCCTCAAATATTGGAAGATGCTATCCTGTCTCCCCTGGTCCTTCTCTTCACTAGCCATGCCCAGTCCCTGCAACCGTTCTTCATATGTTTTAGCCTCCAGTTCCCACATCAGTGGTGGGTTCCTCCCAGTTCGGCCTGATTCCGCTGAGCCGGTAGCGGTGACGATATGACATCACCGAACCGGTTCTCCCACCCCTCGCTCCCCTCACCCCCCCACATGTTCTTCTTACCTTTTATTTGGCCCCACCCCCAATCACTTGCTGTCTCCTGAGTCCCAGCTGATGGCTAGAGGGAAAAAAAAACTGTTTAAACTCTTGCCAAGGGGCTTCAAAGGACCACCCTACAGCTGATCAGTGTTAAAAGAAAACAAATGAGTAGACCGGTGCCTGCAAAAATAAATTGGTAGATCAGTGCCTGCAAAAATACATGAGTAGAGCAGTGCCTGCCAAAATAAATGGGTAGATCGGTACAGCTCTGCAAGCAGTTAAAAGCCTGGTAGACCAGGACCTCTGCTAAATCCTAAATAATTGTCACATGACCAAGCCATGCCCACAAAATAAGCCACGCCCACAAAACCAGTAGTAAAAAATTTTAGAACCCACCCCTGTCCCTCATCCTCCTGGTTGCTCTCCTCTGCAATCTTTCTAGAGTCTCAACATCTTTCTTATAATGTGGTGACCAAAACTGGATGCAATACTCTAGGTGTAGCCTTACTAGGGCTTTGTAGAGTGTTATTAGTTTCCAAAGCACTTGATCTTGATTGCATCCCTCTGTTAATGCAATTTGGGATTGCTTTGGCTTTTTTGGCTGCCACCACACACTGTTGGCTCATATTTAACTGGTTGTCCACTAAGACTCCAGGATCCCTCTCACAGTTACTGCTATTAAGCCTGGTTTCACCCAGTCTATATGCGTACTTTTGGTTTTTCTTATCTAAGTGTAGGACTTTACTTTTCTCTACATTGAACTTCATTTTGTTAGATGGGGCCCAGGGTTTAAGTCTGTCAAGATCCATCTGGATCTTGATCTTATCTTCTAGGATGTTGGCTATTCCTGCCAGCTTAGTATCATCTGCAAAGAAACTGACTTACAGCTGGCACTCACAACTGGTATTCACACTTACAACGGTTGCAGTATCTCCATAGTGACCTGATCAGAATTCGGGCATTTGGCAACTGGTTCACACATATGATGGTTGTAACATCCCGGGGTCACGCGATCTTTCCCCCACAGTTTCCGACAAAGAAACCCAATGGATTCACTTAATAACCATACGATTCACTTAACAGCAATGATTTGCTTGGCCGTGGGTAAAAAGGCCATGAAATTTAATGTAGAGAAAATAAAGTTACTTAGGCAAGAAGAAAAAGTATACATATAGACTGGGTGAAACCAGGCTTAATAGAAGTAATTGGGAGAGGGATCTTGGAGTCATAGTGGAGAACAAATTAAATATGAGCCAATAGTGTGCAGCGGCAGCCAAAAAAGCCAATGCAATCCTAAATTGCATGAACAGAGGGATGCAATCATGATCAAGGGAGGTACTAACACCACTCTATAAAGCCTTAGTAAGACCACAACTAGGATACTGCATCCGGTTTTGGTTACCACACTATAAAAATACGTTGAGACTCTAGAAAGAGTGCAGAGAAGAGCAACCAGGATGATGAGGGGACTGGAGGTTAAAACATACAATGAAAGCTTGCAGGAACCGGGCCTGGCTGGTCTTGTGAAGAGAAGGACCAGGGTAGACAGGATAGCAGTCTTTCGATATTTGAGGGGCTGCCACAGAGAGGTGGGGGTCAAGCTATTTTCCAAAGCACCCGAAGGCCAGACAAGGAACAATGAATGAAAACTGACCAAGGAGAGATTCAACCTGGAAATAAGGAGGAATTTTCTGACAGTGAGAACAATCAACCGATGGAACAGAAGTTGCCTTCAGAAGTTGTGGGAGCTTCATCACTGGAGGCTTTCAAGAAGAGACTGGACGGCCATCCGTCAGAAATGGTGTAGGGTCTCCTGCTTGGGTGGGGGGTTGGACTAGATGACCTACAAGGTCCCTCCCAACTCTGTTAATCTAATCTAACCAAAATCAGATATGACTCACTTAACATTTTGCTTAGCAATGGAACTGCTGCTCCTGTTTTGGTTATAAGTAGAAGATAAACTCTATTAACCATAGCATGATTTTTCTGGTCTTGGTTGAGCAGGATTGTCAAGCTTACTCGTTGTGATTTAGATAACTGAGCTTTGTGGGCTCGAACCAGCCAGGCAGGCCTGATCGGAGACTGTCTCTTGGCCTAGTAAGGAGATGAAGTTCAGGTTTCCCGTCGGGTTTCAAAATGTGCCACCGAGCCCGAAGGACCAGTTTGGGGGCTGGGTGCCTGCAACCATTCCTGGTTCCCCCTTGAGGGATCCCAGCCTGCCCCAAACTTAACATTCCCAGGATCTTGAGGGACCTCCTGGGTGCAGGTTCTTCTTCCTGGTTAGCCAGATGGGTTGGTGGGCTTCTTAAAAGAGAAGGGGAAGATGTGGGGCTTCCCCTTCCTCTAGTCAGCCTCGGTTTGGGGTTGTGCAAACTTCTTGCCTCTTGTGCAACTCACCTGGGTTGTGTTACCTGTCGGGGGAGTCAGCAGGAAGAAGTGATGATGCAATATATACACCTAGCAGGTAAGAGGCATCACCGATGGTTTGGGGGCCTTTGGATCAGTGGTGGGTTGCTCCCGATTTGTGCGAATTGGTAGTGGCGCCAGGAGGCTCCGCCCACCTACCCAGACGTCATCAAAAATGCTCGGTGCATGCGCAGAAGTGCCACACGCTTGCTTTGCGAGCGTGCACAACCATGTGCTACTGAAGAGAACCGGTAGTGCTGGAATTTGAAGCCCACTACTGCTTTGGATCCAGAGCAGGGGTGAAATGCTCCTGGTTCAGACTGGATTGCCCGATCTGGTAGCAATGGAGGCGGGAGGTTTGGAGAACCGGTAGCAAAAATCCCTGCCCCCCCCCCCACCTCCCATACCCAGCTGAGCTGCACAATCATCAGAGGCTTTTTAAAAATTATTTTTAAAAGCATTTTTTCTACAACCTCTTTGGCCGAAAAAATGCTTTTAAAAGTAAAAAAAAAAAAGCCACTGATGATCGTGCGGCTCAGCTGGGATCATCAGAGGTTTTTAAAAGCATTTTTTCTTCAACCGAAGAGGTTGCAGAAAAAATGTTTTTAAAAGGGAAAAAAAGCCTCTGCCGATCAGGCAACTCAGCTGGGATCATCAGAGGCTTTTAAAAGCATTTTTCTACAACCTTTTCAGCGGAAGAGGTTGTAGAAAAAATGGTTTTAAAAGTAAAAAAAAAAAAAGTTGGCCACGCCCACTCAGTTATACTACCCCCCCCCCCCACCACCACAAAGCTACACCCACAGAACTGGTAGTAACAAATTTTCATCACTGATCCAGAGGTTTCAAACTGGATTTCTACCAGTGTGCCCCCCTGTGCCCCGCTTTGGATGATCTGATCTGATGTGGCTTTTATTTTCTTGATCCCTTGGTGACTGAAGCTAAGATCCATCCTCCCTCTTCCGTTTTTGCAACTCTTTCAGGTTACCTGCCCAACGGGATCCACGCCGTGGAGGCCATGCTGGCCGCTGCCAGCATCGGGGCCATCTGGAGTGCCACGTCGCCGGATTTTGGCATCAACGTGAGTGACCCTCACTTAAGCACCTCGTTCCTAGATCCCCGTTCTACTTTTGCACCCTCTTAAAGAAGGGTGAATTCCTTTTGGGCAAAAGCAATGCCGACAGTCCTCGATTTACGACCGTTCATTTTAACGACCGAAGTTACAAGGATACTGAAAATCTTGCCACCTCAATAACACGTGATCCAAATTTGGACACTTGCCAACAGGCAGGTATTTATAATAGTTGCAGGGTCAGGTGATGGTTATGTGTTCTGTCCCAGCTCCGGATTTCCGAGGATATTGACACACACCAAGAGTCCTTATCAAATTTATTAAGTAGCAAGAATAAACCAAAGTCTGGCAAAAGTTGGCAACCAGCCCAGAAAACAAGATACGATAAGACTTTTCCAAAAATGCTCTGATGATAATTACAAGTTGTTTCCAGCAAGAAACTTACTAATGGCGTGTGACTTAAATAGGCCAGTTATCCTCAAGCCTTACTCTCGAGGAGAACTCCTCCTCCTAAGTAGCTACTCCTGCCTCTTGGCAGCCCTGCGTGCTCGAGCATTGAGGAGAGGCTCCTCCACTTCACTCTCTCCACTTGAAGGAGCCTCTGGAGGTTCTGAAGGCCCAGGCTGAGTCTCTGCCTCTGGCACCACATCCTCTTCAGGCTCCTCGCTGTCTGACGTGAGCGCCGGCTGCACAGGCTGCTGGCGTGACCCCATACCAGTCTCCTCGTCAGGATCAGCCACAATCTGCGCAGGCCACTGGCGGGCCACAACACTATGGTAGCAGTGGTGGCGCAGTGATTAGAAGGCAATATTGCAGGCTAATTTAGCCAATTGCCAGCAGTTCAACCCTCACCAGCTCAAGATTCCATCCTTCCTGGAATCTTAAGAAGTTGCAGAAAAAAATGCTTTTAAAAGCCTCTGATGATCAGGCAACTCAGCTGAGATCGCCAGAGACTTTTAAAGGCATTTTTTTTTTCTACAACCTCTTTGGCCAAAGAGGTTGCAGAAAAAACTGCTTTTAAAAGCCTCTGACGATCCCAGCTGAGCCGCACAATCATCAGAGGCTTTTTTTTTTAACTTTTAAAAGCTTTTTTTCGGCCAAAGAGGTTGTAGAAAAAATGCTTTTAAAAGTGTAAAAAGAAAAGCCTCTGATGATCGCGTGGCTCAGCTGGGATCATCAGAGACCTTTTTTTACCTTTTAAAAGCATTTTTCTACAACCTCTTTGGCTGAAGAGGTTGTAGAAAAAAATGTTTCTAAAAGAAAAAAAAAGCCTCTGATGATCAGGCAACTCAGCTGGGATCGTCAGGACCTTTTAAAAGCATTTTTTTTTACAAAAATGCTTTTAAAGGTAAAAAAATAAAGTTGGCCATGCCCACCCAGTCACATTACCCCGCCCCCCACCAAGCCACGCCCACAGAACCGGTAGTAACAAATTTTCCATTTCACCACTATCCAACCCCCTACTCAAGCAGGAGACCCTATACCATTTCAGACAAATCTGACATCCAGTCTCTTCTTAAAAACCTCCAGAGATGGAGCATCCACAATTTCTGGAGTTCAGGAGTTCCACTGGTTAATTGTCCTTACTGTTATGAAGTTTCTCCTTAATTCCAGGTTGCTTCTCTACTTGATTAGTTTCCATCTGTTGTTTCTTGTCTTGCTTTCTGGTGCTTGGAGAATAATTTGTCCCCCTCTTCTTTGTGGTGGCCCCTCAATTACTAGAATACTGCCGTCATGTCCCCCAGTCCTTCTTTTCACTAAACTAAATACCTTAACTTTTGCTTTTTGATGGGTTTGATGATTTCCCTTGGCTTTCCCAGGCAGCTTATCACCTCCTCATTTCTGATTTTGTCAACCCAGTTTATACGTAACAGCCGCCTGTAAATCCACATTTCAAATGCTTCTAGATCAGGGATCTGCAACCTGAAACACTCAAAGGTGTTTTCTTTTCCCACAGAAAAGAAAACACCGGGAGACACAAAACCCTTCCTGTGCTTGACTATTTCTTGAGAGGCCACAAAACTAGCATATGTTGTTGAATTAAATGTTCTTTTTCTTCTGAAAGTTTTGGGGAAAAGTGTACTTTTGAGGCTTGGTGTCTAATAACCACCAAGGAGTTTCAAGATAATCCTATTAGCCTGGGAATAGCCCAAACCTTAACCCAATTGAAAATCTATGGAGCCGACTCAAGAAACTTGTTAGTCAGAAGCGACCCAGCAAGAAAACCCAGTTAATCGAAGCCATCATTCAATCTTGGTTTCACATTATAACAGCTGCAGAACTCAAAGATTTGGTTCGCTCCATGGGAAGACATTATAAGGCCGTCATTCATGCTAAAGGTTAACCAACTAAGTATTAATGGACATCGTGATAATTTTTGTATATCTCGTTTTTTCTGCCAAAAATAAGACCCTGTCTTATATTTTTTTGAACCTTGAAATAAGCGCTTGGCCTTATTGCCATGCACTCAAAAGCCCGATTGGGCTTATTATCAGGGGGTGTCTTATTTTGGGGGAAACGGTATTTGTTTCACTTTTCTTCTTTATACTGTAACTGCTACTCTAATAGCAAATCCTTCATAAAAGTTATTGCATTACACTCTTGATTAAATTATCTTTCCGTTGATATATAATTTTATGGTACTACTCCCCCCCCCCCCCCAAATGGTGTTAATAGCTAGTTTTAGAAAATATGCTTTTTCCAAAAGGTTTCCATAATTTTGGCCACTACTGTATAGTTTTAGCCTTCCTCCACTCCTCTTAAGAATTTGTTTTTCTCATAGCTCAAGTCTTAACCTCTCACCAAAACTAAAACTCTTCCGTCTCTAGATGAGAGGATTTTTTTTTTTAAAAAAATTGATTTATATGCCGCCCTTCTCCAGAGACTCAGGGAGGCTTACAATGCGTTAAGCAATAGCCTTCATACTTTTATATATTTATACAAAGTCAGCTTATTGTCCCCACAAACGGGGTCCTCATTTTACCTACCTTAGAAAGGATGGAAGGCTGAGTCGACCTTGAGCCTGGTGAGATTTGAACTTACAGTCATTGCAGATAGCTGATGTTAATCACAATGCTGTAGTCTGCTGAGCCACCAGGCTCTAGCTTGGACCTCTTAGTCCCAGTTCTGTTCTGCATGGAAGGAATTTGCTAGAGATGCCGTGGTCCATCTGAACTCGGACAACCTCGGAGAAAATTATGAGGTGCGCAGGATCATTTGCTGAGATGGCTGGTTCTAAAAAAATCAAATTAATACAGGTTGTCCTCCACTTATGACCACAAGGGTGTTCAGAATTTCAGTTCTTAAGCGTGACATTTGTTAAGGCAAGGTGTTTTTTTGCCCCGTTTTACGGCCTTCCTCGCCACAGTGGTGAATCCCTGCGGTTGATAAATTGGTAACCTGGGTTCTGAAGTCAAGATGGCTTCCCCGTTGATTTTTTGCTTGTCAAAAGGAATCGTGACCTCGTGTGGTGGGTTGCTACTGGTTCTACCCGGATCGGTGAACCGGTGGCAGCGGCGGGAGGCTCCGCCCACCCATGCTGGATGCTTCTGCACATGTGCAGAACCAGCGCAAATAAGTGAACCGGTAGCGACGAGTTTTGCAACCCAAAACCACTTGGGACACAGGAGCGGTCAAAAGCATGAACCGTTTGCCAAGTGTCTGAATTTTGATCACGGAGATGCTACGAAGGTTGTAGATGTGGGAAAAAACCAGACATAAGTCACTTTTTTCGGTGCTGTCATACCTTTGAAACGGTCACTAAACAAACGGTTGTAAGTCGAGGACTGCCTCTAAAGAAAAGGTGACCCTTTTGCCCAGGTTTGTTGAATTCTCTGCTAATGGCTGGTTTCCTCCCACCGCCTCCCCCGCAGGGCGTCCTGGATCGGTTCTCCCAAATTCAACCCAAGCTAATCTTCTCCGTCGAAGCTGTCATCTACAACGGGAAACGCCACAATCACCTGGAAAAGCTGCAGAGTGTCGTCAAAGGTAAATCAGATGGGTCCTCCCCCTCCCCCCCCAGGCTTGGAAAGGATGCCGCTTCCTTCTGTGTCTGAATGCAACATAGAAAAATGCAACGTAATGAATGCAACATAAAGGAGCCCTGGTTGGCGCAGGAGTTAGATTGCAGGACTGCAGCTAATTCTGCTGAGCCAGATTGTTGGGGGCAATGTGTCAAGTCTGGAAACCATTTAGAGGGGACAGGAAAGCTCTATAAAGCGGTATATAAGTCTAAGGGCTATTGCTAGTGTTATTTTCCTTCCTTCCTTCCTTCCTTCCTTCCTTCCTTCCTTGATGTGCAGTTTTGTTTTGTTTTTTAATTTGATTTATATGCCGCCCTTCTCCGGAGACTCAGGGCGGCTTACAATGCGTTAAGCAATAGCCTTCATACTTTTGTATATTTATACAAAGTCAGCTTATTGCCCCCACAAACTGGGTCCTCAATTTACCCACCTTAGAAAGGATGGAAGGCTGAGTCGACCTTGAGCCTGGCTAGGATTGAACTCAGAGAAATTACAGGCAGCTGGTGTTAATTGCTGCCTTTAGTAGGAGGCATTAGCCCTCTACGCTACACAGTTGTTAGAATGCAGTATTGCAAGCAAACTTTGCCCACTGTCAGCAGTTCGATCCTGACCAGCTCAATGTTGGCTCATCCTTCCATCCTTCTGATGTCACTAAAATGAGGACCCAGACTCTGTAAACAGCTTAGAGAGGGCTGTAAATGTCTACAGGCTATTGCTAGTGTTACCTTCCTTCCTTCCTTCCTTCCTTCCTTTTTTCCTTCCTCCCTCCCTCCCTCCTTTCTTTCCTTGCGTTCATCCATCCATCCATCCATGGTGTGCTGTGGTTAGAATATGTCAGCAGTTCAATCCTGACTGACTCAATGTTGGCTCAGCCTTCCATCCTTCTGATGTCACTAAAATGAGGACCCAGATTGTTGTAGGCAAGAGGTTGACTGTGTTAACTTCTTAGGAAGGGCTGTAAATGTCTACGGGCTATTGCTAGTGTTATCTTCCTTCCTTCCTTCTCGGTTTGTGGGGGCAATAAGCTGACTTCGTATAAAATAGAATACGAGGTGAGAATAGAGGTGGGGGTGGTGCAAAAGCCCTACTAAGCAGGTATATACAAAAGTATGAAGGCTATTGCTTAATGCATTGTAAACCGCCCTGAGTCTCCGGAGAAGGGCAGCATATATAAATCGAACTAATAAACAAACAAACAAACAAACAAACAAACAAGACAATCATCCAGCCCAAAAAGAGAACAAAAAGACTCGGTATCCAGATCAGCAAAAATGAACTCCAAGATTATCTTCAGACCAACAATCAAGTAAACAATACCCCAATCAAGAAACTGCCAAAGAAGACAGCAGCAAACAGCCCAACCAAAGAATCTCCCAAATCAACCAAAGATCACCCCCACCAACACTGATGGAGGCAAGCCACCAGAATATAAACTGATAGCAAACAGCATTGATGGTGTTACCTAAATAACTTTGCCCACTGCCAGCAGTTCGATCCTGACTGGTTCTATCTAGGTTGACTCAGCCTTCACCCTTCTGAGGTTGTTGGGGGCAAGAGGCTGACTCTAAACTGCTTAGAGAGGGCTGTAAAAGCACCGTGAAGCGGTATATAAATCTTAAATGCTGTTGCTTATTTGATCATCTTTGCGTTTCCGATCCTTTTTTTCCTTTTAGGACTTCCAGATCTGAAAAAAGTTGTTGTCATCCCCTACGTATCTTCAAGAGAATCCATAGATATTTCCAGAATCCCAAACAGGTACAAAGCTTTGAAGGATATTATGGGAATTGGCTGAGAGTGACTCACTTAACAACCACCTCACTCACCAATGGAGGTGTGGTCGTAAGTCAGAAACAACCTGCAAGACTCTCTTTGAATATAACCTTATCATAAAAGTACAGGTTGTTCTTGACTTACGACCACACCTCCATTGGTGAGGTGGTGGTTAAGTGAGTTGCGCCCAATATTTTTGCCGTGGTTGTTGAGTGAATCATATGGTTGTTAAGTGAATATGACCTTGCTTGAATTTGGGAAGGACACAAATGGAGATCATGTGACCCTGGGGATGCTACAAAACGTGCTGGTTGCCCAAATTTTGACCCCACGGCCACAGAGATGCTGCAATGGTCGTAAGTGCGAGGACCGGTCTGAAAGTCACTTTTTTTCCCATGGTGTCGTAACTTTGAACGGTCACTAAATGCAGGTTGTAAGTGGAGGAATAAATACCTGTACAGGTAGCCCTTGATATACAACAGTTTGTTTAGTGACCTTTCGATGTTACAATGGTGCTGGAAAAAAGTGACTTATGACCGTTTCTCACACTTACGACCTTCACAGCATCCCCATGGTCACGTGATCAAAACACTTGGTAAATGACTCATATTTATGACTGCGGCTGTGTCCCAAGGTCACGTGATCCCCTTTTGCGACCGTGCGACGAGCAAAGTCCACGGGGAAGCCAGATTCACTTAACAACGGTACGACTAAATTAACAACCGCAGGGATTCACTTAATAGCTGTGGCAAGAAAAGTCGTGAAATGGGGCAAAATTCACTTAACAAATGTCTCACTTAGCGACATAAATTTGGAGCTCCATTGTGGTTGTATGTCGGGGACTTCCTGCATTAGCTTGGGGGTCTTTTTAAGTTCCCAAGGTTGACCCTGCTTTGGCGTGCTGATGGTTGTGTAGAAAAACCTTAGTATAATGTAATTTTATCATATTTTATCTAAACCTTAAATTATTGTGTTTTATTCCAATTTAATTTTAAACTCTATTTTATTCCAATTTCTTTCTTTTTTTTTAGTTTTAAAAAGTTTTATTGTATATAAGAAATTCTATTTCTAAATAAACTGTGTTGTCTGTGTACATATCATTTTGAGAGTTAATCATATTTACAATAATATACAATAATATTTTTACTGCACGAGTCAAAAAGAGGGCTGGGAAAATATCTACAGACCCCTCACATCCTGGGCATAAACTGTTTCAACTCCTACCCTCAAAATGATGCTATAGAGCACTGCACACCAGAACAACTAGACACAAGGACAGTTTTTTCCCAAACGCCATCACTCTGCTAAACAAATAATTCCCTCAACACTGTCAAACTATTTACTAAGTCTGCACTACTATTAATCTTCTCATTGTTCCCACCACCCATCTCCTCCCACTAATGTCTGTATGACTGTAACCTTGTTGCTGGTATCCTTAAGATTTATATTGACTGTTTCCCTATGACTACCATTAAGTGACTATCACCTTATGATTCTTGACAAATGTATCTTTTCTTTTATGTACACCGAGAGTGTATGCTGCAATTCCTTGTGGGTCCAATCACACTTGGCCAATAAAGAATTCTCTTCTCTTCTCTTCTCTTCTCTTCTCTTCTCTTCTCTTCTCTTCTCTTCTCTTCTCTTCTCTTCTCTTCTCTTCCCTTCCCTTCCCTTCCCTTCCCTTCCCTTCCCTTCCCTTCCCTTCCCTTCCCTTCCCTTCCCCATCTATTGACTTCTCTTCCCTTCCCCATCTATTGACTTCCCTTCCCTTCCCTTCCCTTCCCCATCTATTGACTTCTCTTCCCTTCCCCATCTGTTGACTTCCCTTCCCTTCCCTTCCCTTCCCTTCCCTTCCCTTCCCTTCCCTTCCCCATCTATTGACTTCCCTTCCCTTCCCCATCTATTGACTTCCCTTCCCTTCCCTTCCCTTCCCTTCCCTTCCCTTCCCTTCCCTTCCCTTCCCTTCCCTTCCCTTCCCTTCCCTTCCCTTCCCTTCCCCATCTATTGACTTCCCTTCCCTTCCCTTCCCTTCCCTTCCCTTCCCTTCCCTTCCCTTCCCCATCTACTGACTTCTCTTCTCTTCTCTTCTCTTCTCTTCTCTTCTCTTCTCTTCTCTTCTCTTCTCTTCATCATATTGGCACTGATCTCATAATAATCGTAGTCTTTGCTTATCCATTTTAATAAACCTTCCTTATACAATCAGTCCTTCTCTTATATTTCCGTATTTCTAACTTCTGTTTTTATTGGGTAGCCATTCATAAAACGAGTCCCCTGTTAAAAAATATTCAGTTTCTTCCTTTTCCTTAATTTTAAGCGTTAATCTATCCATTTCATTTTAAATTGTGTTTTATCCAATTCCATTTTAAATTGCTTTTTTTCCAATTTTAGTAATAATGTATTTCTGTAACTCTGCACTTCGATATGGCCCAAGGGCTAATCAATAAAATTAATGGGTTATAGAAAAACCTTAGAAATAGGGAATTCTGATTTTCACCCTTTTCTTCCCTTTTTCCACTCAGCGTGTTTTTAGAAGATTTTCTTGGAACGGGCAAGGGAGACCAGGCGCCCCAGCTGGAGTTCGAGCAGCTCCCTTTCAGCCATCCACTTTTTATCATGTACTCTTCGGGCACGACGGGCGCCCCGAAATGCATGGTGCACTCTGCAGGGGTGAGTGTCCCTTGTTTATTTATTTCGTGTACATCATGGAGCGCACATATATTTGGCGTGGCTCAATGGCCTAGAGGTGGAGCTCTCACCTCAATCGGGAGGCTCTGACGTCGATCCTAGGTAGAGGCAGATATTTCTCTCTCTGGGTACCGATGAGAATATATCTGCTGAACAAAACTCCGCACTGGCGACAGGAAGGGCATCTGGCCATTCAAATACTTCACTAGCTCTGTTCAGTTGCCCAGACTCCACCCCGTGAGGGATTATGGGGTAGTTAAATGAAGGTGATGATGAAGATGATGGAATGCACGGATATTAGGAGTATGGGAGAAACACATCGTAATATAATACACATATGATAGAGAGGCATGGTCACTTTTGTAAGATTTAAGAAATTCAAATAATTGTATATCAAGTTGCAAATTATATTTTAAGAGATGTTAGTTAGGGAAATGGTGAGTTCTAATCCCGCCTTAGGAATGGAAGCCAACTGGAGGACTTTGGGCCAATCATCAGGAGAGGGTGAGTTCTAGTGCCACTTTAGGCATGTAGTAAAGCAGCTGGGTGACTTTGGGCCGATCATCAGGGAACTCTGAGTTCTAGTTCCGCCATAGCAACGAAAGCCAGTTGGGTGGCTTTGGGCCAATCACCAGGAGATAGTGAATTCTAGTCCTGCCTAAGCCATGAAAGCCAGTTGGGTGGCTTTGGGCCAATCACCAGGCGACTGAGTTCTAGTCCATGAAAGCCAGTTGGGTGGCTTTGGGCCAATTGCCAAGAGACAGTGAATTCTAGTCCTGCCTTAGCAACGAAAGCCAGGTGGGTGACTTGGGGCCAGTCACCAGGAGAGAGTGAATTCTAGTGCCACCTTAGGCATGTAATAAAGCAGCTGGGTGACTTTGGGCCTATCACCAGGTGACAGGAAATTCTAGTCCTGCTTCAGCCATGAAAGCCAGTTGGGTGGCTTTGGGCCAATCCCCAGGAGACGGTGAATTCTAGTTCAGCCTTAGCAATGAAAGGCAGTTGTGTGACTTGGGGCCAATCACCTGGCGACTGAGTTCTAGTCCATGAAAGCCTGCCAGGTGGCTTTGGGCCAATTGCCAAGAGACGGTGAGTTCTAGTTCTGCCTTAGCAACGAAAGCTATCTGGGTAGCTGGCCAAGGGGGGTGGATATTGTGGGGAAAATAGGAGAAGGCAGTTAGAATATGGGATGTATTCGCTGCCTCGCGTTATTTCTAAAAATAATGAAGGGGGTGGGGGGGATACAAGTAAATAAAAGAAGTGATTTGCCCTGGATTGCAACCTGAAATGGATCCATTTGATTTCTCTATCCACATTTGTACGTGATCCATTTTGTCTGGCCGTTGCAGGATTTGATCCCGCGCACCTAGGCTGGACTGTGAGAAAGCTTAATGCTCCAGAATCATTGTGAAATATCGGGTGTGCAAATGGTTACTTATCTGAGTGCTTGGCTCAAAAGTTTTGCTAATTAAAATGTAAACGAGACTAATATTTTCATTTTAGCTTTCTAATGCCACTGAAGCCCTTTCCTCTCTTTTATTTATTTATTTATTTTTATTTTATTTGTCCCTGCAGGGAACTTTGATTCAGCACCTTAAAGAACATATCCTTCATGGGAACATGAGCAGTAATGATGTCATCATATACTACACCACGGCAAGTGACTTTTCTTTCATTAAAGGAGAATATTTATAGCTCAGGGTTGACATGAGGGGTCCTTGGTGCTCTCTGAGCTTGGTGGTTTTCTTCAGATATTTCATGACCCAGCTAGGTAACATCATCAGTGTTAGTAAGGAGTGCTGTTTGCTGTCAGTTTATATTCTGGTGGCTTGCCTCCATCAGTGTTGGTGGGGGTGATCGTAGAGATTCTTTGGTTGGGCTGTTTGCTGCTGTCTTCTTTGGCAGTTTCTTGATTGGGGTATTGTTTACTTGATTGTTGGTCTGAAGATAATCTTGGAGTTCATTTTTGCTGATCTGGATACTGAGTCTTTTTGTTCTCTTTTTGGGCTGGTTGATTGTCCTGTTTGTTTGTTTGTTTGTTTGTTTGATTTATATGCTGCCCTTCTCCGGAGACTCAGGGCGGCTGACAATGCATTAGCAATAGCCTTCATTCCCCCCCCCCCCCCACCAAGTGGTGTTCTTTTTTATACAAAGTCAGCTTATTGCCCCCACAATCCGGGTCCTCATTTTACCTACCTCGGAAGGATGGAAGGCTGAGTCAACCTTGAGCCTGGTGAGATTCGAACTCGCAGTAATTGCAGGCAGCTGGTGTGACTTTAACATCACTTTAATCTGCTGCGCCACCAAGGCTCTTTTTTGCACCCTCTATAGATGTTCATAACGTTGACATTTTCTTTCCATAAAAACAAATATTAAATTGTGGAGAGTCTTCAAACGGGGCATCTTTTGGAGACTCCCGCACACGCTGTCTGCGCACTTCCAGAGAATCCTTCCTCCTCCTCCAAGGAGACCAGATTAGATTAGCCCAAGATTAACGCAGATTAAAATCAATTACTCCTTATACTCGTGGATAAGCCCCTCTGCGGATAAGCCCACTCTTTTGAAATATTCGCCGTGTTTTTATTTTCCCAATTGGCTTAACTGCAGGTGGCAGAAGCTTAACCGTATTTTGGGGTTTAAAATTTGCAGAGTTTGTTTATCCGTGGACGGTCTTAAAAGGACGGGTGAATATGCAATGCAATAGAATAGAGCTGGAAGGGACCCTGGAGGTCTTCTAGTCCAGCCCTCTGCTGAAGAAGGAGACCCTATACCAGGGATGGCGAACCTTTTAGGCACCGAGTGCTGAAAAAGTCACACGGAAACGTTGCGCGCATGCGCTCGTTGGGGCCACGCTCTGGAAAAGCCGAACTTCTGGATTCTAGTGCATCTGCACACCGATTTTCGGCACTGTCACGTGCACGAAGGACAGCGGATTGTCACTGCGCATATGCGCCAGAAACCGGGAAGACAAACAGGCTAGGCTGCGTGTGCCGGCCAACATGGCTTCATGTGCCACTTTGGGCCCCATGTGCCATAGATTCACCATTATGGCCCTATACCAGTGATGGCTAATCTTTTTGCCATCACGTGCCAAAAGCAGGGGGAGAACAGAGGGGGTTACGTGCACACCTATAATTCAATGGCCCTCTGTGCCCTGCCCCCCGCGTGTGACCCCTCACGCTCCCCATGCTTTTGGCACACGATGGCAAAAAGGTTACCAGTCGGCCTGGTAGGCCTGTTTTTTTGCCCTCCCCAGGCTCCAGAGGCTTTCTTGAAGCCTGAGGAGGGTGAAAACGGCCTTCCTCACACCACCTTGGAGTCCCTCCAGAGGCCAAAAACAGCCTGTTTCCCGATGTCTGGTGGGCCCGGAAGGCCCATTTTTTGCCCTCCCCAGGCTCCAGAGGCTTTCTTGAAGCCTGAGGAGGGTGAAAACGGCCTTCCCCACACCACCCCGGAGCCCCTCCAGAGGCCACAAACAGCCTGTTTCCCGATGTCTGGTGGGCCCGGAAGGCCCAAAAATCAGCTGGCCGACGCGCACAGGCACACTGGAGCTCGGCTAGGACAACGCTCATGTGCCCACAGATATGGCTCCGCGTGCCACCTGTGGCACACGTGCCATAGGTTCACCATCATGGCCCTATACCATTTCAGACAGGTGACTTTCCAATCTCTTCTTAAAAACCTCCAGTGATGAAGCACCTACAACCTCTGGTGGCCAGCTGTTCCCCTGGTTCATTGTCCTCCCTGTTAGGAAGTTTCTCCTTAATTCCAGGTTGCTTCTCTCCTTGGTTAGTTTCCATCCGTTATTTCTTGTCTTGCCTTCGGGTGCTTTGGAAAATAGGGGCTCTTCTTTGGGGCAGCCCCTCAAATACTGGAATACTTCTATCATGTTCCCCCCTGATTAGGATGCGGTGGCTCAGTGGCTAAGACGCCGAGCTTATCGATCGAAAGGTCAGTAGTTCAGCGGTTTGAATCCCTAATGCCACATAACAGGGTGAGCTCCCGTGACTTGTCCCAGCTCCTGCCAACAGAGCAGTTCGAAAGCACATTAAAAAAATGCAAGTGGAAAAATAGGGACCACCTTTGGTGGGAAGGGAACAGAGTTCTGTGCGCCTTTGGTGTTGAGTCATGCTGGCCACACGACCACGGGGACCTCTTTGGACAGCGCTGGCTCTTTGGCTTTGAAATGGAGATCAGCACCGGCCCCTAGAGCCGGGAACAACTAGCATATATGTGCAAGGGGAACCTTTACCTTTACCCCTAATTCTTCTTTTCTCTAGACTAGCCAGACCCAAATCCTGCAGCCGTTCTTCCTATGTTTTAATCTCCAGGCCTTTGATCGTCTTTGTTGCTCTTCTCTCAACTTTTTCCAAAGTCTCAACATCTTTTTGGGGACCAAAATTGGTTGCAGTATTCCAGGGGTGGCCTTACTAGGGTTTTGTAAAGCACTTACAACCGCAATTGGGCCTGGAATGTCTGACACTAAGCAGTGTGTGCATTAAGTGAGCCATGCCAAATTGTATGATTTTTTTTTTGCCACGGTCCTTAAATGAATTGCTGCGGTCATTAAGGCGAACCATGCCGTTGTTAAGCAAATCCTGTTTCTCCTCTTGACTTTGTTGGTAGCCCAAATGGTGACTCTGTGCCCTCCGGATGTTGCAACGGTTGTAAGTATGTGAACAGTTGCCAGATGTCTGAATTTTTTGAACCTGTGACTGCAGGGACACTTTTAATTGTCGTAAGTGCGAGGATGGGTTGCAAATCCCTTTTTTAAGTGCGCTTGTCATTTCAAACGGTCACTCAATGAACTGGTCATAAGTTGAAGATAGTAATGTGGATACTTTAAAAAAGTGCAGGTAATCCTTGACTTAAGAACTGTTCATTTAGTGACCGCTCAAAGCTACAACACGATGAAAAAAGGGATTTATGACCGTTTTTACACTTGCCGCATCCCTATGGTCATGTGATCAGAATTCAGAATGCTTGGCAACTTGTTGTGGCCCCGTCCTCTGAGCCTATCCCTTTGGAGGAAGGCAACTCTGAGCAGGAGGAAGAGGAGCCAGCCAGATCTCCCAGCCCTCCCCCTCTGGCACCGGCTCAGGTGCCAGCTGAAAGAGAGCCAAGTAGTGGGGAAACAGGTGTCTCAGATGAGAGTGAGGGAGAGACGTCATTCCTGGACGCACGCCAAAGAAGGCGAGAGAAAAGGGTACTGCAGCTGCGGCGTATGAGGAAATCCTGAGTCATTGGATTGGAGTCATAGGATCCATGACTCACTGGACCACACCCAGAAGCATATCTATTTAAGACAGTACAATGGGTCACGAAGTTCGTGACGAACAAAGCTAACTGCACAGCTAAACAAACGGAGCAACCTCGTAGTCTTGGAAGCTGGATGAACGGCAAAGCTACGTAGGTGATTTTCTTGTTTGTGTAAACCAATAAAGTCCTTGGCAGACGGTGTGCATATCGCTGCCAAGGTTGAGATAAGAACTGCAGAGTGTGCCAAGTGAGTCTTAACCCTCGGCTGGCTGTGTTTTTGTGGGTCTCTGAAGGGGGGGGACAGATCATCTTGTTCGTCACCCAAAACTCCATCGTTAACCCACGATGGACCAACAGCTGCAGCAGCAGGTACAGCAGATGCTGGAGGCCAATCAACTTCTGCAACAGCAAGTAGCACAGCTAACTGCACAACTTGCTTTGGGAAATGCTCCTGTAGCAGCTCCACCTGCTCCCCTTCCCCGTCCAAGATGCCCAGTGAACATGCCAGATAAGTTTTCTGGACAGCAGGAAATGTTCCCGGCCTTCTTGGGACAGTGCCAGCTGTACATGGCAATGCGGCCGGAGGATTTTCCGGATGACCGGGTTCGGGTGGCTTTTATTATCAGCTCCCTCTCTGGCACTGCCGCCCGATGGGCCACGCCCCTGTTGCTGCAAGACAGCCCCTTGCTTCTGGACTATCAGGGCTTTTTGCAACACCTGCGCACCATGTTTGAGGACCCCCTCCGGGTGCAGACGGCAGCGAGGCGCATCAAAGACCTCCGCCAAGGCAAGCGCCCCCTGCAGGACTATATTGCGGAGTTCCGATTGCTAGGCCAGGATTCGGCCTGGAATGAGGCGGCGCTGATGGATGCCTTCCAGGACGGCCTCTGCGATGAGATGCAGGACGAGCTGGTTCGGGTGGAGGCGCCACAGACCCTGGACACGCTGGTGACCCAATGCCTGCGCATCGATGCCCGCCTACAACGGCGACGGCCCCGTAGGGCTCTTCCGGAACCACCGACAGTGCCGGCACCCCCGCGTTTCGTACCAACAGCGCCCCGGACCGTACCGCGTTTGGTGGCGACGGCTGAGGAGCCCATGGAGCTCGGAGCAGCCAGACCTCAACTGACGGCCCAGGAGCGGATGCGGAGACGCCAAGGGGGGTTGTGCCTCTATTGCGGCGAGGCTGGACATTTCGCCGCCTCGTGTCCCCGGAAGCGGAGTGGATCGCTCAAGCCTGTTCCGGAGCCTCGGCGTGACCAGCCGGGAAACGGGTCAGGCCTGGCCTAGGGGAAACTCTGGGTCAGGCAGGTGACCATGCCCCGCCGGAGGCGGCGGCTGTGGACTGTGAGCCCCCTCGGCACCTGATTTTGAACACCCGGGTGTTGTTGGCTAACCGGTCGGAGGGGCTCCAGGCGCACGCGCTGGTGGACTCGGGGGCCACCACGAACTTTATGGACCAGGCCTTTGTGGCCCATTACAAGGTTCCCTTGGTTCCAGTGGACCCTCCGTTGAGGGTCGAAACTATTGATGGGCGGGAACTTGTGGCGGGGCCCATCAACTTCGCTACTCAGCCCTTGCGCCTTGCCATTGGGAACCATGAGGAGGCGATCCAGTTTTATGTGACGGCGGACCTGCACTTCCCCTTGGTCCTGGGGATGGCCTGGCTTCGGGCGCACGACCCTCAGGTGGCGTGGTCGAGAAATGCCATCTCGTTCCCCAGCCTGCAGTGTGTCGACCACCTTCGCCACACCTGTGCCGGCCAGGACGTCTCTGCCCCGAACGTCTCCTTGCCTCCGGAGCTGACATCCTTCGCCGACGTGTTCAGCGAGAAGGAGGCGGATCGCTTGCCCCCGCACCGACCCTACGACTGCGCGGTGGACTTGATGCCCAACGCGCCCCTGCCCTCGGGACGCCTGTACTCCATGTCGGAGCCCGAGCTGGCCGCCTTACGGGACTTTCTGGACAAGAACCTGGCCCGTGGGTTCATCCGGCCTTCGACCTCCCCGCTCTCGGCCCCAGTCCTCTTCGTGAAAAAGAAGACGGGGGACTTGCGCCTGTGTTGCGACTACCGGCGCTTGAATGCCATCACGGTACGGAATCGCTATCCCCTGCCGCTGATCCCGGAGCTGATGGAGAGGTTGCGGGAGGCCTCGATTTTCACCAAGCTCGACCTCCGGGGAGCCTACAACCTGGTGCGGATGCGAGAGGGGGACGAGTGGAAGACGGCATTTGGCACCCGATACGGACACTTTGAATATACCGTCATGCCGTTCGGGTTGACCAACGCCCCCGCGGTCTTCCAGCACTTGATGAACGACGTGTTCCGGGACATGCTGGATCGGTTCGTGGTGATCTACCTGGATGATATTTTGATCTATTCCCGGACCCCGGAGAGTCACCTCCAGCATGTCTGCCAGGTCCTGCAGCGCCTGCGGGAGCACCAGCTCTATGCGAAGTTGGAGAAATGTTACTTCTTCCAGACTTCCATAGAGTTCCTCGGGCACATCATCACCCCCGAGGGCATCGCGATGGACCCACACAAGGTGGCGGCCTTGCGCAGTTGGGAACCCCCGCGTCGGGTGAAGGACGTCCAGCGTCTGTTGGGATTCGCCAACTACTACCGGACCTTCATCCCGGGCTTTGCCACCCTGACCGTGCCGTTGACCCAGCTCCTTCGGAAGAAGGTTCCGTTCCAGTGGGGGCCCCCGCAGCAGCAGGCCTTCGAGGTTCTCAAGCAGGCCTTTGTCACGGAGCCGGTCCTGAGGCACCCCGATCCACACCGTCCGTTCGTGGTTGAGACAGACGCGTCCAACGTGGCGATTGGAGCGGTGCTGCTACAGGCTCCGGTGGATGGTGGCACTCTTTTTCCCTGCGCTTACTACTCCCGGAAACTCACTCCTTCCGAGCGCAACTACACCATCTGGGAAAAGGAGTTGCTGGCTATCAAGGCCGCGTTCGAGGCTTGGCGACATCACCTCGAGGGGGCCCGACATCAGGTGGAGGTGCGGACGGACCATCGGAACCTGGAGCACCTCACCACGGCCAGGAATTTGAACCAGCGGCAGATCCGGTGGTCGTTGTTTTTCGCCCGGTTCAACTTCCACGTCACATACATTCCGAGCCACCTCAACCAGAGGGCGGACGCGCTATCCCGTAAGCCGGAATACTTTTGCCCAAAGGACTCCCTTTCCCCCCGGACGGTGCTGCCAGCGGACTCCTTGGCCGCAGTCCAGGAACCGGTGGACCTGCGGACTCAGGTGCTGGAAGCGCAGCGACGGGACGACTGGTCGCAGCAGCGGAGAGCGGACGTCGGCCCCGCGTCCCCATGGACCGTGGAGGAGGGCTTGCTCAGGCACCGGGGTCGGCTGTACGTGCCCACAAGTCCGCTCCGAGCCCTCGTCATGAACCAGTGCCATGACAACCCCGCGGCGGGGCACTTCGGCTTCTTTAAGACCTTGAACCTAGTGACGCGGACTTTTTGGTGGCCTCGGGTACGGCACGACGTGCACGCCTACGTGACGTCCTGTGTGCCATGCCGACAGGCCAAAGCCGCGTCCGGCCCCCCTCCTGGACTCCTCCAGCCGCTGCCGACACCGGAGAGACCGTGGGGAGCCATCTCCATGGACTTCCTGACTGACCTGCCCCTGTCCGCTACGTTCACGACCGTCCTCGTGGTGGTGGATGCGCTCACGAAGATGGCACATTTCATCCCGTGCCGCGGCCTGCCCTCAGCTCGTACCACGGCTCGCCTGTTCCTGCAACACATCTTCCGCCTCCACGGCCTGCCGGACCGGGTGGTTTCGGATCGCGGGGCCCAGTTCACGGCCCGCTTCTGGAAAAGCCTGATGGCTGCGCTGGAGGTGCAGGTGTGCCTGTCGTCATCACACCACCCGGAGACTGACGGGGGCACGGAGAAGGTCATTGGCATACTGGAGCAGTACCTCCGCTGTTTTGTCAACCAGCAGCAGGACAACTGGGCCGAGTACCTTCCCCTGGCGGAGTTCGCTTTTAACAACTCCCAACATACCTCCACCCAGATGACACCGTTCCATGCCAACGTCGGGTACCATCCACGTTTTTTTCCGTTGACCATCATGGACTCCCCTGTTCCTGAGACCCGGGACTTCCTCTCGGAGCTGCAGGCGGTGCAGCAACTGGTGCGGCGGCAGCTGATCCGGGCGAAAGAGGACTATAAACGGTTCGCCGATCGCGGCCGCCGGGCGACGCCACCGCTGGAAGTTGGAGATCGGGTGTGGCTGTCCACGAAACACCTCCCCACGGACCAGCCGGTGAGGAAACTGGCCCACCGCTTTATCGGTCCCTTCCCCATCGAGGCGGTCATCAACCCGGTGGCCTATCGGTTGACTCTACCCCGCTCCATGCGGCTCCACCCCGTTTTTCATCGGTCCCTCCTGGTCCCTGAGACTCCCACTAGCCGTCTCCGCCGCCCGCCGCCGCCTGCCCCCCCAGCCGCAGCCGACGAGGACGACGCCTCGACGTATGAGGTGGACAGTATTCGGGACTCCCGTTGGCTGAAGGGGCGCTTCCAATACCTCATCGCTTGGAAAGGGTACGGGGCCGAGGATTTCACCTGGGTGGACGCATCTGCCGTTCAGGCCCCTGACCTGGTGCGGACTTTCCACGAACAGTTCCCGTCCCGACCCCATCCCGACCGTCAGACCCGGGGGAAGGGCCCTGCGGTGGGGGATAGTGTTGTGGCCCCGTCCTCTGAGCCTATCCCTTTGGAGGAAGGCAACTCTGAGCAGGAGGAAGAGGAGCCAGCCAGATCTCCCAGCCCTCCCCCTCTGGCACCGGCTCAGGTGCCAGCTGAAAGAGAGCCAAGTAGTGGGGAAACAGGTGTCTCAGATGAGAGTGAGGGAGAGACGTCATTCCTGGACGCACGCCAAAGAAGGCGAGAGAAAAGGGTACTGCAGCTGCGGCGTATGAGGAAATCCTGAGTCATTGGATTGGAGTCATAGGATCCATGACTCACTGGACCACACCCAGAAGCATATCTATTTAAGACAGTACAATGGGTCACGAAGTTCGTGACGAACAAAGCTAACTGCACAGCTAAACAAACGGAGCAACCTCGTAGTCTTGGAAGCTGGATGAACGGCAAAGCTACGTAGGTGATTTTCTTGTTTGTGTAAACCAATAAAGTCCTTGGCAGACGGTGTGCATATCGCTGCCAAGGTTGAGATAAGAACTGCAGAGTGTGCCAAGTGAGTCTTAACCCTCGGCTGGCTGTGTTTTTGTGGGTCTCTGAAGGGGGGGGACAGATCACAACTGGCATGTACTTAGGACGGTTGTGGTGTCCTGGAGTCACCTTTTTGCGACTTTCTAACCAGTGAAGTCAGTGGGGAAGTCCTTTTCACTCAACAACCGTGCGACTAACAACTGCAACGGTTCATTTAACAACGGGCAAGGAAGGTTGTCAAATGCAACAAAACTCACCTAACAAATGGTTGCTTAGCGACAAAAATTTGGGGCTCAGTTGCGGTTGTAAGTCAAGGACTACTGGGAATGACTGTCTCCCCCTCGCCCATAAGCCGATCCGAGTTTTTTGGAGTACATTTTAACCCCTGAGATTCTCAGCTCATCTGCCTGTATAGATAAGAGCGTGCAAGTTCTCTAGAGCAAGGGTGTCAAACTCAAGGCCCGGGGGCCAGATCCAGCTCATGCGGTACTTAGATCCGGCCCACGGGGCCATCCTGGAAACAGTAAAGGACTGGCTTGCAGTGCCTCTGCCAGTGAAAACAGCTCAGTTTTCCCGAGCTCCATTTTCATTGGCAGAGGGATGCAGGAGGTGGTGGCAGCCGAAAACGGAACTCGGAAGCCCGTTTTCGCTGGCAGAGGGTTGCAGGAGGTGGTGGCAGCTGAAAACGGAGCTTGGGTGCTTGTTTTCACTGGCAGAGGGATGCAGGAGGTGGTGGCAGCCGAAAACGGAACTCGGAAGCCCGTTTTCGCTGGCAGAGGGTTGCAGGAGCTGGTGGCAGATGAAAACGGAGCTCGGGCCCCTGCTTTCACTGGCAGAGGGATGCAGGAGGCAGTGGCAGCCGAAAACGGAGCTCGGGAGCCCGTTTTCGCTGGCAGAGCACTTGGGCCACCACAAGTGCCTCAGACACAAGTGAAGTTGAGCTGGCCATGCCTCCCTGGCCATGCCCTCCCTGCCCCCCCCCCCCCCCGCCCTGAGGTCAAACACAACCCTGATGCAGCCCTCAATGAAATTGAGTTTGACGCCCCTGCTCTAGAGGATATTTCTGGAACATTCAGGCGGCTGGTTCTTGTGCCTGGGGGTGGGAGGGGGGAGTACTGTTTTGCAAGAAACTTGGGAAATTACATCACGCTTAGCACCTGAGCCACAGGTTGCACTTGGCTGACGGCGCCTCGCTTTGTGTGGGGTGTCTCGGAGACATGCAAAAAACACGTCTTCGCAGGTCTAAAAACAGATGGAAAAGCAACAGCTTTTTCTACCTAATCTACATTGGGACATTTGGCAACTGGTGTGTACTTATGTCGATTGAGGTGTCCCGGCGTCATGTCATCCCCTTTTACGACCTTCTGAGAAGCTGCTCGGTGTAAGTTAATTGTCCTCTTTCCATCCTAGACCGGTTGGATGATGTGGAACTGGCTGGTGTCTGCTCTCGCGGTGGGGGCCTCGGTGGTCCTCTACGACGGCTCCCCCCTGGTTCCTTCTCCCAACGTCTTGTGGGACTTGGTGGATCGATTAGGGTACGTAAACCATCAGCCCCGACTTGGCTAAGCGTCTTCAGAGGGACCCTGGTGTGTTTTCAGAGAGTTTGGCCTCTCAGGGGATTGATCAGAGGTTGATGAGGCTTCAGAAGAAGACAAAGAAGTCCTCCTAGATCAGTGTTGGTGAAGCTTTTTGGCACTGAGTGCCGAAACGGGAATGCACGTGTGTGCAGGAGTGCTGTAAACTGGAAGTGCAGCTCCCTGGTGTGCATGCATGGGAGTGCTGGAAACCGTAAGAAGAGCTCCTAGTTTCCGATACGTGTGAAGCTGGTCAGCACCCATGTGTACACCAGAAACCAGCACACGCCGCGGAGCTGCTCTTCCAGTTTCTGGCACTCCCATGTGCATGAAGATCAGCTGCCTAGCGCACATGTGCGTGCTGGAACCCGGAAGAGCGACGGCCAATGCCTGGCATGCCCGGAGAGATGGCTCTGCATGCCACTTTTGGCACCTAGATAAAATCTAGGACAGGGGTGGGCAACTGTGGCCCTTTTACAACCTGTGGACTTCAACTCCCAGAATTCCTGAGACAGCTTGGCTGTCTCAGGAATTCTGGGAATTGAAGTCCACAGGTTGTAAAAGGGCCACAGTTGCCCACCCCTGATCTAGGAGAAGATCTGTTGCTCAGCTGGATTCTCAGTTTTGAGTAGTAGCTTTGAGAAGCAGAATCAGGCTTCCTTTTTGAGGGATTTGAACCTTCCTTGATTCGCTGCACATTGACCAAGTTCCCCCATATAAGAAGCCACTGGGGCTGGCTGGGGGATTCTGGGAGTTGAAGTCCTCCCATCTTCAAGCTACCAAGGTTGAGAAACACTATTGTAGAGGTTTGGAAAAGTGGGAGGACCATCTGAAGTGGTGGGACACCTTGATGGGAGAAAACCAGGCTGTGTGTTTGTGCAGGTTTTCCGAACTTCATAATATTCCATGAAAATGTTCCCCTCTGCAAATCCTTTACTTGGTGGTAGAAATTAATATAGGTGTCTGCATATGTGCAGGAATTTTCCTATCTTGGATGGCAAACCTCAGATAAGGAAGGTGACTTGCACGTAGGCGCCAGGAAATGGCATTAGAAAATAAGACCCTAACTCTGTAAACAAGACGAGAGGAAGTGGGATGTGTGTTAGACTTTAACTATAGCTAAACATTATAAGTGCTTAAGCAAGCAATGGTTAACCAAAGATTCTAGTTACCTGGAAGATTCTGTGAGTCAGTGATATGCTGCCAAATACGCTGTAACTTGAAAGTAACAAACTGTATAATGACGATGTAAGACAATAAAAAAACCCACATATATCCTCATCCTTTCTGTGTGTGGTCATTTTAAACAAATTAATTTCCCGAGAATTCCTTGATGAAACTCTTGTCTGAGGTTATCAACCATAAACAAGGATTGTTCTTCTCTGGCTACAGAATTACCATCCTTGGGACGGGGGCCAAGTGGCTGGCAGTCCTGGAAGAGAAGAACCTGAAGCCGTGTAAGTATTAAGGCACCAGTTGGGGTTTTGCATCGCACAAAACGGTGGTTTGTTCAACCGTGGTTTGGCTGAATTCACACGTGGCCCATAACCACCAAGGTAAGCACCATGTTATGGGCAAAGTAACTGAACCCAATCACGCTTTTCTTGTTTCCCTTTAATTTTGGAGCCTACCGTATTTTTCGGACTATAAAACGTAGCTAAATTTAGAAATGGAAAACAAACAAAAAAAGTTTTTGGCCTCTTTTTTTTTGGGCCTTTTTCCAGCCCTTTTTCCAGCCTTTTTTCGGCCTCTTTTCAAGGCTTTTTTGGTCCATTTTCGAGGCTTTTTTCAGCCTGTTTTCAAGGCTTTTTTTGGCCCGTTTTCGAGGGGTTTTTTTGGCCTGTTTTGGGGGGCTTTTTTCAGCCTGTTTTCGAGGGTTTTTTGGCCCGTTTTTGAGCTTTTTTTTTGGCCTGTTTTTGAGGATTTTTTCAGCCTGATTTTGAGGCTTTTTTCAATCCAATTTTTAGGCTTTTTTCAGCCTGTTTTGGGGGGCTTTTTTCAGCCTGTTTTCAAGGCTTTTTTGGCCCATTTTTGAGGGGGTTTTTGGCCTGTTTTTGGAGGCTTTTTTCAGCCTGTTTTCGAGGGTTTTTTGGCCCGTTTCCCCCCCAAAAAAGCCTCAAAAATGGGCCAAAAAAATAAGCCGCGTAAACGAGCCAAAAAAAAAATAAAAACACCCTGAAAAAGGCCCGAAAACAGGGTGTGCGGAGGCCAAAAAATGGCTGGCGGGTGGGCGGAGCTTCGGCAATATTTGGTCTATAAGACACACAGATATTTTTGCCCCCTTTTGTGAGCCAAAAAAGTGTGTCTTATAGTCCGAAAAATACGGTAGTTCTCTCCTGACTCTCTCTCATTCCATCCCGTAATATATTCCCAAAGAGTTGCTACCTTATCACAAGCCAGGATGAATAGAAAACCGATCAGCAAGTCTCAAGATGCCGAGTCATGTACTTAAACATGAGCTCTGGCTTTTTGACATGGTTTGAAGCTTGTAGTTGGTTGACTTGACGTGGTGGAATGTCGTGGCTACGTTCTCATTGATTGAAACCCTTCTTGGAAACCCTTGAAGAGGTGATGGGACATTTTGAGTAAAAACACTACCTCCTGAGCTTCTTTTGAAATGTTTTGGGCAAGAAACATCTCGTGTTCCTTTAGTTTACTGACCTGAGTTTAGACTTTTCTCCATGGCAGTTAGCTCTACTTCTCCTGGTTAAATCTGGGAGTCCATCAAAAGTCTTTGACTTCAACGCTTGGAAGTCCCAGCTGTGATCAGGCCAGATCAGCCCCACCGCAGCTGGTTGTAAGGAAGATAGTGTTCTGTTCTCCAAGCTTCACAACACTGTTGAAATGGACGGAGGGTCCAATGGACCTGGATTTACGTCTTTGGTGTTTTCTTCTCAAGGTGAAACCCACAACCTTCAAACCCTCCACACCATCTTGTCCACCGGGTCGCCCCTCAAGCCTCAAAGTTATGAGTACGTCTACAAGCATATCAAGAGCAGTGTCCTCCTGGGCTCCATTTCAGGTACCGAAAAGCTGCGTGCGAGACTCGTGCAGGTATAAGTGAGGAGGACAAGGGATACCGGTCATCATCATCTCCATGCCATCTTGCCTGCTTTGTTTTCACCTAAATTTAGCTCAACCATTGTCTTTCATCGGTTGGTTCATTAGACTGATAGTCTGCCTCTTAATTTTGACCCACAAACTGAAGTAGGTCAGGCTAGGAGTGAGTGGCCTCTGGAGAGACCAGTGCAACAATTGAAGATGGTTTGTTGACATTTGCAAGCTTAAGTGGCTAGGATAATTCATTACTCCCTGAATCTGTGCTTCAACTCATGGGCAGCACGAAACTCAAGTTATTGGAGATCTTTCCAGGGTTTGGGTGATTGTAATTGGCCCAAAGTCACTTTGTAGGGAACCAAGGTATCTCCCTAGGCAGGAAGTCCCTTCCCAATGGTGGGATTCAGCCGGTTTGTTAAATTGCTGCCTGGCCCTGGCCCTTCCCTCCCTGCCCCTTCCAGGAATCCCCACATGCCCCATTTTGGCTCCCAGGTAAGTGCAAGGAGGCCTTGGCCAAAAATGGTGCGGAGGGTGCAGCCCCCCCCCCCCCCCCGCCCGTTTTCACTTCCAGGAGGCTGCAGGGAACCCTCCTAGGCCCATTTTTGCTCCCAGGCAAAAATTCTGCAGGAGACAGAAGGCTGCCTGTCACACTCCCTAGTCCCGCCCACCATGGTCCCGCCCACCCAGCCGGTCATTAGGGCAGAGAATCAGTTGTTAAATTATTTGAATCCCACAACCGCACCTTCCCCATTACTCCACCCTAGCTGTTTGGCTGAGAGAGACGAGGTGTCCTAAAGTCACCGTGAACTTCTAAGTTTGAAGATGAACTAGAATCTGGATGTCTCCACCCTTAGTCCAACATCCACCGCGTCACACTGGCTATGATGAGGTTCTGGGTGCGCATTGAATCCACCTTGGGTCTAATTAAGGGTCAAGCTTTCTAACTGGGCGATCTCAACTGGACAAGCCACTAGAACAAGGTCTGTCAGGGTAATGATGATTTAAAGCCGCTGTAAGGCAGTAAACCGAGATAACTGAGGATGAGTCAGCAGGGTTATTGCCCCTTTAAGAAGCTGTCTACATAAGGGTGGCCATTAGAGGGCGTCTCCCTCCTCGTGTATCACTCTGTTGTGCTCTATCTGCATTGTAGCTCTCCGTGTAGAGTTGAAGATTGCTTGCTTGCCTAGTATGTGCCTACTACGTGTCTGTCTATATATAGACGTCTTGCATATAAATCACTGTTTGTAATGAAAAAACGTTTCTGTCCTGTATTTTACTCCTGGGTTGACTCAAAATAGTAGTCACGCTGTAAACACTCTGATAAGGTATGAGAGCTAGCTATGACTTATGGGCAAACTGGAATCATCTCTAGATGTTTCGTCCATGATTTGCTTCTTGAACATAGGAACCTTGACCCTTTGGTAAGCTGTCCTGACAAGATTCTCTCTCTCTCTCTCTCTCTCTCTCTCTCTCTGATTTTAGGAGGCACCGATATAGTGTCCTGTTTTATGGGTCATAATGTAACCATCCCAGTTTACAAAGGCGAGATCCAGGCGCGGAATCTTGCAATGGCGGTAGAAGCGTGGAATGAGCAAGGTAGGCCTGTTAGACTCACCTCAGCTTCCTGGATGGTTCTCCATGGTGGTTTCTTCCAAATCAGAGCAGTGAAAGTGGAACAAATTTATTAGGAACATCTAAGGAGCATTACTCAAATTGGGATTTTTTTCCTGTCCTCTCCTGTCCAGATGGAGAAGGCTTTTCCACAAGAGCTGGACCTGTTTTGAAGGCGTTCAGCTCTTCTCTTCTTGGATATTTTCTTGTAGACGTTTCATGACCCAGATAGGTGACATCATCAGCACTAGAAGGGAGTGGGGATCTGGTCTCTGCTTTATACCCCAATACAATAGCCCAATCAAGCAACTACCAACTTGCTAAACAAGTCTAATCAAGGGACCACCATAAAGAAAACAACACTCCCATCAATACTAACAGGACAACCCTTCTCCCTTCTAGCAATGATGATGTTACATAGTTGGGTCATGAAATGTCTGCAAGAAAACCACCAAACTCAGAGTACCAAGGATCCCACAGTTGTTGTTGTCGTTGTCCTCCTCCTCCTCCTCCGCTTCCTCCTCTCCCTCCCCCTTTTCTCCATTCCAGAAACTCCATTCCCTTCTAGCACTGATGATGTTAGTGTTGTGGTCTGCCAGCAGCCAGTGGAGCTGGACAGTGAGGAGGCTGGGGAGGAACATGGGCCAGTCCTGGAGTCTGGGGAAGGCCCAGACGAGGGCTCTGCGTCCGAGGCAGAGATGGGGCCAGGGCCATCTGGGAGTGATGCGTGGACTCCGGAGCCCCCAGAGTCGGACAGCAGAGAGGCAGAGGAACAGGAGGAGCTTGTTCCTAGTGCACGCGTGCGCAGAGCTGCCAGAAGGCAAGAGCAGCTAAAGCAAAAATGATGACTCAGGAGTAAGGTCAGGAGATGATTGGCCCCTCCCATAAGGCTTAAAAGAGAAGCAAAGGCACTTGGGCCTTTTTCAGGAAAGCTATGTTGCTAACTCTGTTTCCAGTCGGCATCCCTTGTTTGTTTCTGAACTTCGTGGGGCTTTGCCAAGTAAGGCCTTTGTCAGGGTGTCAAAGAAGATAAAGGTTGGTGATTATCCCGAAGGACTTTTTCCCGAAGGACTTGTTTTGCAAGTAATTGGGACTCAGCTGGGAATGAACGTAATTCTCAGCTGTTAACAATAAAATAAGTTTGTTTGGGACTAATTGTGTCTTGTAATGACTCAGTAAGCCTAGGTCACAACAGTTACGTAGTTGGGTCATGAAACATCTGCAAGGCCACCACCAAACTCAGAGAGCACCAAAGACCGCACAGTTTATTTTATTTATTTATTTTATTTTATTGAATTTATATACCGCCCTACTCCCGAAGGACTCAGGGCGGCGAACAGCCGAAGATAAAAATACAATTTACAAAAGTTAAAAACCCATTAAAAATATATTAAATAATTTAATATAAGAATGAATTTTAAAAACATCCAATTTACATAAAATTTAAAAACCCAATTTAAAAGGGAGAGTTAGGCCAGGCCAGCCTGCTGGAATAAAAATGTTTTGAGGGCGCGGCGGAAAGTGCGCAAATCTGGGATCCTCCGTATCTCTGGGGAGAGCTCATTCCAGATGGCTGGTGCCCCCACAGAGAAGGCTCTCCCCCTGGGGGCCACCAGTCAACACTGTTTGGCCGACGGCACCCTGAGGAGCCCCTCTATGGGAATGTATTGGTTGGTGAGAGGTTACTGGCGGCAGAAGGCGGTCTCATAAGTACCTTGGCCCTAAGCTATGGAGCGCTCTAAAGATGGTAACCAAAACCTTGAAGCGCACCCGGAAGACCACCGGAAGCCAGTGCAGCTCGCGCAGGAGGGGAGCCACATAGGAACGCCACGTTGCTCCTATAACTACCCGTGCGGCCGCATTCTGGACCAGCTGGAGCCTCCGGGTGCTCCAACCAATTAGCTACAAATATTCCCTTTCTATTGGGTCACCTAAATTGGTAAATTGGATTGATGAGGAGCAGGCATCCACGTCAAGGAAGTAACCTCCACTCCTGTCAGCCGAGAAACGAAATCAGGAGTCCCATCAGCAGAGCTGCCATTCAGCCCTGTGCAAAAACAGTTCAGCGAGATTTAAACCCGGAGGGAGGAAAATAAACCTTTGATTTGATTTTGATTTTTTTTTTCTTTCTCAACCAGGGGAGCCTGTTTGGGGAGAAAGCGGTGAGCTGGTTTGCACCAAACCTATGCCTTGCCAACCCACACATTTTTGGAACGATGAAAACGGCAACAAATACCGAAAGGCGTATTTTTCCAGATTTTCAGGTATGTGGCGAGCGAGCTGTGCCCTTCAAGCTGAGACTCCCAAAGGTCCTTATTTTTTCAGGAGGCAACTGGATTTCCTTCTTTCTTTTTGAAGAAGTTCCCCTTCTCATCCAAAAGAAGCTTCTTCCGCTCTGACTTGGATGGTGGGGAATGGAAGGATTTATTCTCCTTGCAGAGAGCTGGTCATTTGCATCCTTTGAGAGGGTCATTGAGGCACTTGGAGGTTTCTCTGTGTCCTCAGGATCACTTAAATAGTGCAAATGGTTCCTGTAGTCTGCAATATTTCCCCTCTGGAAATCCATGCTTATTCCCAAGCCATTGAAAAGGTCTCCATCCCAAATTGCAAAGCTAAAAAGTCTGTAGAGATTCTCAGTCCTCCATGGTGGTCCCAAAGGGGCTTCTTTTTCAAGAGGCAACTGGACTTTCTTGTTTTTTTCCTTTGAAGACGTTTTGCTTCTCAACCGAGAAGCTTCTTCCGCTCTGACAGGATGGTGGGGAAGGGAAGGATTCATCTCTAGACAGCTGATCATTGCAGACTGCAGGAACCGGGACCCCCGGGTCAAGTGACCCTGGGGACACAGAGAAATTTCCAAGTGGCCTCAGAGACCCTCTAAAACAGTGGTTCTCAATCTTGGTAGCTTGAAGATGGGTGGACTTCAACTTCCAGAATCCCCCAGCCAGCAGCGCTGGCTGGGGGTTTCTGGGAGTTGAAGTCCACCCATCTTCAAGCTTCCAAGGTTGAGAAACACTGCTCTAAAAGGATGCAAAGGACCAGCTGTCTGCAAGGAGTATCAATCCTTCCCTTCCCCACCATCCAAGTCAGAGCTGAAGAAGCTTCTCGGATGAGAAGCGAAACCTCTTCAAAAGAAGAAGCAAGGAAATCCAGTTGCCTCCTGAAAAAATAAGGACAAGCATGACCTGGAGGATTGAGAATCTCTACAGACCTTCAAGCGGAGACTATGTCTGTGTGTGTACGTGTGTGTGTTTGTTTTCCGGCCTTTTTAGTGCCTTTACAGTAAACCGATATTTGCACACACCCATCAAGAATCGGACCAATATTTGCCTAAGGAATTGCCAATCTGATAGGGCCGGCCTCTGGATCCTTGCCTCTATTTGACTGTCTGATTTCCTTTCGCTCGGCCAGCGAAAGAGGGAAAATGTTTTTGGGTGTCATTCCTTTCGCTTTTTAAACACTTTTTTCGACTTCTGAAACGAGCTGGTTTCCAGCCGGGTTTTATTTCGCAATGCAAAAAGAGAGAGAGACTGTCAGCTAACCGAGGCTGCCATGGTGTCGCCCGTCAGATATCGCAACTCTCCTCTTTAGTCTCGTCTGACACACACAACCTGAGTTGCAATGGTATCCCTTCTGTTTGCAAACCACTGAAAGGCAAGACTGGGGGACTCTCATTGAGGGGCCGGGGGGGGGGCAGATTTTTCTGATGACATCGTCAACACAACTCTCCTCTTTTAAGTCTCTGCTGACCAGTTGGAAGGGACCTTGGAGGTCTTCTAGGCCAGGCGTCTCCAACTGTGGTATCTTTTAAGACTTACGGACTTCAACTTTGGAGCTTTGCTGGCTGAGGGATTCTGGGAGTTGAAGTCCACAAGTCTTAAAGTGGCCAAGGATGGAGACCCCTGTTCTAGTCCAAATGATTGCCCAGACTCTTCTTAAAAACTTCCAGTGTTGGAGCACCCACAACTTCTGGAAGAATAGACTAGACTAGACTAGACTAGACTAGACTAGACTAGAGAAGACTAGACTAGACTAGACTAGAACAGGGGAGTGGAGGGGAGGGAAGAGGAGAGGAGAGGAGAGGAGAGAGGAGGATAGGAAAAGAGAAGAGAAGAGAAGAAGAAGAGGAGAATGGAATGGAATGGAATGGAATGGAATAGAATAGAATAGAATAGAATAGAATAGAATAGAATAGAATAGAATAGAATACAATAGAATACAATAGAATACAATAGAATACAATAGAATACAATAGAATACAATAATAATAATGAATAATGGCATGGCATGGCATGGCATGGCATGGCATGGCATGGCATGGCATGGCATGGCATGGCATAGCATAGCATAGCATAGCATAGCATAGCATAGCATAGAATAGAATAGCAGAGTTGGAAGGGACCTTGGAGGTCTTCTAGTCCAACCCCCTGCCTAGGCAGGAAACCCTACACCACTTCAGACAAATGGTTATCCAACCTCTTCTTAAAAACTTCCAGTGTTGGAGCATTCACAATTTCTGGAGGCAAGTTGTCCTACTGATTAATTGTTCTCACTGTCAGGAAATTTCTCCTTAATTCCAGGTTGCTTCTCTCCTTGATTAGTTTCCACCCGTTGCTTCTTGTCCTGCCCTCAGGTGCTTTGGAGAAGAGCTTGACTCCCTCTTCTTTGGGGCAGTCCCTCAAATCCTGGAACACTGTTATCATGCCACCTCAGGTCCTTCTTTTCTTTAGACCTAGCCATACCCAGCTCCTGCAACCGTTCTTCATAACTTTTAGTCTCCAGGCCTTTCTCATTGTCACTTCCTCCCTGTCAGGAAATTTCTCCTTAGTTCTAAGCTGCTTTTCTCCTTGACGAGTTTCCATTGCTTCTTGTCCTGTCTTCAGAGACTTTGGAGAATAGCTTGACCCCCTCTTCTCTGTGGCAGCCTCTGAGATATTGGAACCCTGCTATCCTATCTCCCCTGGTTCTTCTTTTCATCAGACTAGAGGAAATCCACAACCCGAGCATGCAACTCTTCAAAAGGCTGCAAGACGGCGATGTGGTAGCAGTTTTTAAAAAAAATATATGTTTTTGTGGGGATTTGATTAACCACTTTGTGGGTTTTTTCCTGGACAGGTGTTTGGGCCCACGGAGACTACTGCAAAATTAACCCCCAGACGGGCGGGATCATCATGTTAGGCCGCAGGTGAGCTTGTCACTAAGAGGTGACCTGCTGGGAAAAACATCTGTTTGGATCCTGACGATGGGTGGAAGGAAGGATGAAAAGGACTAGGGATCCATCGTAGAGTGGAGACGGGAGTCCTTCTCTGCCCACAGAAAGTTCCAGGTTTAATTCCTGGCAATTTGGGGTTGGGGGGAAAAAAAAAGTCTGAATTGCAATTCGGGATAGCATGGCCAGAGGAGATCTACAGATCCTTCTCTTTCTTTGATCTGCTTTCCATTTTTGGAATGAAACTTGGACTATCTAGAAAATGTCTAGAAGAAGGCTGCTAAATATCTGAAATAACTAGAGAAAGCTGCTAAAAACCCTCTCCAAAGTAGGAGCTTGCTTCTGATGGAAACCTGTACAGGTAGTCCTTGACTTAGACCAGTTTGTTTAGTGACCGTTTGAAGTTACAATGGCACTGAAAAAAGTGACTTATTACTGTTTTTCACACTTAACCATTGTGCAATTTGGCAGCTTGAATCTCACCAGGCTCAAGATTTACCCTTCCTTCCTTCCTTCCTTCCTTCCTTCCTTCCTTCCTTCCTTCCTTCCTTCCTTCCTTCCTTCCTTCCTTCCTTCCTTCCTTCCTTCCGAAATCAGCTTCAGATTCAGAAATAACCCAAACAAACAACATTCAGACTAATTTGCATCTCATGAAAAAGTATGTAAAGACCTGTGTTCTGACAGATGAGCACAACTCAAAGCGCACGGACGATGTCTCCTCGAATGGGGACGACAACGTTTGCACCAAATCACCAAAGCTCGGAGCTCAGAGCAACAACATCACTACCAACCCGAGCTACTGATATTCCAAAGACATTTCGAAGAAATCCTTCCATACGGATTAGGGGCTTGGGATGAGGGCACATTTAACCTGATAGTTTTGATTTCCTTGAAAACCCGGTAATCCAAATGAAGATATCATGGAAACTGGGTGGGTAGGTGGGTGGGTCGGTTGGTCTGTCTGTCTGTCTATCATCTATATCAATCTATCATAGTTTTTTTGATAGTCTTGTATATTCATATCCTATGTCTATATATGTCTGTCTAAACAGTCTATCTAATCTTTTATATCTATCTTTCTATCTTTCTATCTATCATCTATATCAATCATCTATATCAATCATCTACTGCATCTATCATCTATATCAATCATCTATCATTTATCTTTATCTATATCATGTATCTAGTCTTTCTGATATAGTCGTATATTCATATCCAATAGCTATCTATATCTATCTCTAATCTATCATCTATCTAATGTTTTATTGCTCTATCATCGATACATTTATTATCTATCATCTACCTACCTACCGACCTACCTCCATCCATCCATCCATCCATCCATCCATTCCTAATCCTAATCCTAATCCTAATCCTAATCCTAATCCTAATCCTAATCCAATCTATTGTCTTTTTGATATAGTCTTGTATATTCATATCATTTAACCCGATGGGCATTTTTGCAAAGCAATTGGGATGACATCCTGTGTTGCTGCTTTGAGATACCTTAACAATTCTTTTCTGCTGATCTCTTTTTCCAGCGACGGCACCCTGAATCCGAGCGGAGTGAGGTTTGGCAGTTCGGAGATCTATAACATTGGTAAGTGAAGTTTGATTTCTGTCAGCCCTTCCAGTTTGGGAAACAGGGTTATTTATTTATATAGAAGAACTAGGGGGAACATGAGAGCAGTGTTTCAGTATTTGAGGGGCTGCCCCAAAGAAGAGAGGGGTCAAATTAATCAAAGAGAAAAGTAACCTGGAATTAAGGAGAAACTTCCTAACAGTGAGGACAATGAACCAGTGGAACAAATTGCCACTAGAAGTTGCAGGTGCGCCATCACTGGAGGTTTTTAAGAAGAGCCATTTGTCTGGGATGATTTAAGATCTCCTGCCTTGAGCAGGGGGTTGGAGTACTATTCCAGGTAGTCCTTGACTTACGGCAATTCATTTAGTGACCGTTCGAAGTTACAACGGCACTGAAACAAGTGATTTACGACCGTTTTTCACACTTAACATCGTCACAGCATCCCTTTGGCTCGCGTGGTTTCCATTTGGGTGCTTTGACAATGGACTCACATTTATGACGGTCGCAGTATCTCAGGGTCACGTGATCCTCTTTTGCGACCTTCTGACAAAAGTCCATGGGAGGAGCCAGATTCACTTAACAACCGCCTGACTAATCGAACAGCCGCAGTGATCCGCTTAACGAATTTGGCCAGAAAAGTCATAAAAAGGGCAAAACTCACTCTGAAGCAAATTTTTCACCTGGCAACGTAAAGTTTTGGGCTCAGTTATGGTTGTAAATTGAAGACTTACCTGTATTCTATGTTCTAGACTGGACACAACCAGTCTCAAATTGTATAGGGCAATGATGGCGAACCTATGACACGCGTGCCATAGGTGGCAAGTGTAGCCATATCGGTGGGCATATGAACTCAGCTCCGGGCTTCTGGGCCCACCAGAAGTAGGGAAACAGGCTGTTTCCTGCCTCCAGAGGGCCTCAGGATGGTGAGGAAGGCCTGTTTTTCTTTCTCCCCAGGCTCCAGAACTTTTCTAGGAATCTGGGGAGGGCAAAAACGGCCTTCCCCACCCCGCCTGAAGACCCTCCAGAGGCGAAAAGGGAGGGAAGGAAGGAAGGGCAATAACACTTAGACATATACACCACTTCACAATGCTTTGCAGCCCTCTCTAAGCGCTTTACAGAGTCAGCCTCTTACCCCCAACAATCTGGGTTTTTATTTTACCAACCTTGGAAAGATGGAAGACTGAGTTGACCTTAAGCCTGTCAGGATTGAACTCCTGGAAGCCGGCAGAATTTTCCTGCAATACTGCATCCTACCCACTGCGCACCGTGGATGGATGGATGGATGGAAGGAAGGAAGGAAGGAGAAAAGGAAGAGTAATAGCAATAGCACTTACACTTATATACCGCTTCATAATGCTTTACAGCCCTGTCTAAGCATCTTGCCCCCAACAATTTAGGTCCTCATTTTACCGACCTAGGAAAGACGTCAACTAAAGACACTGAAGAGTCAACCTTGAGCCTGGTGAGATTCGAGCTGCCAAATAGTAGGCAGTCAGCAGAAAGTAGCCTGCAGTACTGCACTTTAACCACTGCGCCACTGCGGCTCTTACAAGCCCTTATGGACCCTGCTACGGTTTTTAACTGTGCCAGAGAGTCTCTCCTTTTCTGAATGGTACCGTTGCAACGGTTCCTGCATCCTCCATTTTCAAAGCCCTCTGAACATCTGGTGCGAGCTTCCCCCTTTCCCCCCCTCCCAGCGGTGCTGAGCTGCCCCTAGAGAAGAGGGAGCTACACAGGACCACTGTCCTCTGGGCATCGTCCTTTCGCTGCGCATGGCAGCCATAACTCTTGGGTGGGCACAAAGAGGTTGTCAGCATGCTGGGATGGATCGTGGGCAATTGAATCAAAGCTCTGTTTGGCATGAATTCCCCCCTCTGTGGGAGCAATTTCAAAGGCCTTTTTCCCACCCCCAACCCTACTCTTCTGGATTATTTTCTCCTCTTTTTATTTTCCTGAAGCAGCCTTTTGTTTTCCTTTCCCCCCCGCCACAAAGACCCTCCTACAAGAGGACTGGAAGAGGGGAGGAGGTTAAGCTGTACCACATTGTTTTGATTTCCTTGAAAACCCGGTGATCCAAATGAAGATATTCATCGAAACTGGGTTGGTCGGTCAGTCTGTCTGTCTGTCTGTCTGTCTGTCTATCTATCTATCTATCTATCTATCTATCTATCTATCTATCTATCTATCATCTAGTCTTTTTGATATAGTCGTATATTTATATCCTATAGGTATCTATTGATCTATCTAAATGATAGTTTACCTATCAAATATAACTACCTATCTAATCTTTTATCACTATCATCTATCTATTTATCATCCATCCATCCATCCCTCCCTCCCTCCCTCTATCTATCTACCTACCTACCTACCTACCTACCTATCTATCCTGTTTCCCCAACAATAAGACATCCCCTGATAATAAGTCTAATCAGGCTTTTGAGCACATGCGATAAAATAAACCTCCCCCAAAAAATAAGCCCTCCCCAAAAATATTTAAAACGTAGAGCTGTAAGATGGCAAAAGGAGCCCCATCTTCCTCCATGCGCCCCAAAATAATAAGACCTCCCTGAAAATAAGGCCAAGTGCTTATTTCAGGGTTCAAAAAAAATATAAGACAGGGTCTTATTTTCTGGGAAACATGGTATTTATCTATCACCTTTTTGATATAGTCTTGTATATTCATATCATCCATCCATCCATCCAAATAAAGATATTCATGGAAACTGGGTTTTCAAGGAAATCAGAACCAATGTGGTATAGCTTAACTTCCTCCCCTCTTCCAGCCCTCTTATATATTGGTTTATATATTGACTCAGTCCTGTGAACCTTCTCTAAATATTCCAGCATTTTTCCAAGGAAAATAATCCTCCTTTTGTCCTGTCCACTCTGCTTTTTACAAGTAGCCCTCGACTTATGTCCACAATTGTGAGTGGAATTTCTGTTTCTCAGTCATTGCAGTCATAAATTGAGTTGATTTCACAACCATTTTATTGCTGTCCTAAATCAAGTCATGTGATCATAGATGTGAATTCTGCCTAACAAATGGTGGGCTTTTTTTTGTCGGAAATTGGCAAAAAACATTGCAAATCCTAATTACGTTGAGAGTAGGATGTTGCAACTGGCCGTAAGAGACTTAGTGGCGCAGCAGCTTAAAGTGGTGTTTAAAGTGACACCAGCTGCCTGCAATTACTGCAAGTTGGAATCTCACCAGGCTCAAGGTTGACTCAGCCTTCCATCCTTTCAAGGTAGGTAAAATGCGGAGGGGGGGGGGGCAAAAGCCCTACTAAGCAGGTATATACAAAAGTACGAAGGCTATTGCTTAATGCATTGTAAGCCGCCCTGAGTCTCCAGAGAAGGGCGGCATATAAATTATATTAAAAAAACCGAATTGCGAACACATGACAGCTGTAAATTAGAATTTACAGAGGCTGCTGACTGACTGACTTTTTCAGAGGCTGCTGTTAATTCAAGGACTGCCTGTGAAAATCCTCTTAAGAATCCTGTCAGGTATTTTACATAGCTTTGTGGCAGAGGGGAGATTTGGTTTAGCATTAAGGTATCTTTCCAATCATCGTTTTAAGATTCTCGCCCTATTAGGGCCAAGGTTTGGGTTGCTGAGAGTGTCCAATCCCTACGATTTTGGAGAACAGCAGATCGGAAAAGATAATCCATTGGACACTCCAAGATCAGTGATGGGATTCAGCCAGTTCGCACCACTTCGGGAGAACCGGTTGTTAACTTTCTGAACAGTTTGGTGAATTGGTTATTGGAAGAAATAATTAGGGCAGAGAACCGGTTGTTAAATTATTTGAATCCCACCACTGTTCAAGATGGATGGATTTCCTCATCTTCAGTGTTCAGTTGGCATGCAGTTCCCTAAAACCCTGGAGAACATCACGTTGGGGAAGGCCGTTTGTGATACACTGCGAAGGCGGACTTTCTCGACCTCAGTGCACAAAACAGATGGTCTTCTCCAATGTGACGAGGGCTTCAGAACACCAAGTTGAGGAACATCAAACTAGACCATCCATTCTTAGTGTTGTGGCCTATTGGCTGCCGGCCCCTCCAGCAGCTGAATCAGTTGAGGAGAAGTCAGGGTCAGCATCAAGGGTCAGCATCAAGGCATCAAGAGCTCCGAGGGGGAAGAGGGAATAGAGCTGGCAGAGAGAGAGAGACCGAGGCAGAGCCTGGGCTGTCCGTTAGCCCTCAGATGGAGAGTCAACAGCCCCCAGGTCTGGAGGGCGCTGATGAGGAAGAGGAGGAACAGCTGAGTCCAGTGCCTGATGCATGGATGCGCAGAAGGCAGAGGAGAGGAGAGCAGTGGAAATCTATGGGTTGGTCCTTGGGACGGAAGAGCTACCACTGCTAACGAAGCCCCACCCTAACTCTGGGGATAAAAGGCATGGGGTGGAGATGAATAGGCGTGGCAGACAACTATTCATCTCCCTGCTGGACAGATTTGTTAGCCTGCGATGAGACAGAAACTTTTTGCCAGGTGCTGACGCTCCTAATAAAGGAAGTGTTGATTGATTACCGAAGATTTGTTGTGCTTGGGGAGCTGGATCAGAACATTTGGGCTCAAAGGTTTTCAGAATTGTCTGCCAGGGTTCCTGGGATCCAGATGCTTCACTCACCACTTTGTTTCTCCTTCAGTGGAAGCATTTGAGGAGGTCTCCGACAGCCTCTGCGTCCCACAGTATAACAAACATGGCGAGGAAAGGGTGGTCCTTTTCTTGAAGATGGGCACCAACCACGAGTTCAGACCCAATTTGGTGAAGCGAATCAGAGAAGCGATTCGGGTGGCCCTTTCAGCTCGTCATGTGCCCAGTCTCATTCTGGAAACGGGAGGGATTCCGGTATGTTCTTAATTTTTTCTGTCCTCCCCTCGGAAGGAAGGAAGGAAGGAAGGAAGGAAGGAATAGGAAAAAAGGATGGAAGGGAGGGAGCGAGGGAGAAAGGAAGGAAGAGAGAAAGAAAGGAATAGGAAAAAAATGGATGGATGGATGGAAGGAAGGGAGGGAGAAAGGAAGGAAGAGAGAAAGGAAGGAATAGTAAAAAATGTATGGAAAGGAGGAAGGGAGGGAGAAAGGAAGGAAGGAATAGGAAAAAAGAAAGGATGGATGGAAGGAAGGAATAGGAAAAAGTGATGGATGGAAGGGAGGAAGGATGGAAGAAATAGGAAAAAAGAAAGGATGGAAGGAAGGAAGGAAGGAATAGGAAAAAGTGATGGATGGAAGAGAGGGAGAAAGGAAGGAAGGAATAGAAAAGAAGGATGGAAAGGAGGGAGGGAAGGAGAAAGGAAGGAAAAGAGAAAGGAAGGAAGGAATAGGAAAAAGTGATGGATGGAAGGGAGGAAGGATGGAAGGAATAGGAAAAAAGAAAGGATGGAAGGAAGGAAGGAAGGAATAGGAAAAAGTGATGGATGGAAGGGAGGGAGAAAGGAAGGAAGGAATAGAAAAGGATGGAAAGGAGGGAGGGAAGGAGAAAGGAAGGAAAAGAGAAAGGAAGGAAGGAATAGGAAAAAATGGATGGATGGAAGGGAGGAAAGGGAGAAAGGAAGGAAAGAATAGGAAAAGGAGGGATGGAAGGGAGGGAGGGAAGGAGAAAGGAAGGAATAGGTAAAAGAAAGGATGGATGGATGGAAGAAATAGGAAAAAATGATGGATGGAAGGGAGGGAGAAAGGAAGGAAGAGAGAAAGGAAGGATTAGGAAAGAAAGGATGGATGGAAGGGAGGGAGGGAGAAAGGAAGAGGAAGGTGGGTAGGAATAGGAAAGAATAGAAGGAAGGAATAGGAAAAAGGAAGAGAGGAAGGAAGGAAGAAAAAGAAGGAAAAGAAAAGAAAAAAGAAAAAGAAAAAAGAAAGGGAAAGGGAAAGAAAGAAAAGAAGGGAAGGAAGGAAGGAAGGAAGAGAAAGACACCACTTTGGAATGACAATCAGCTAAGAAGCAATTATTATTTTCCAGTGCCCACACATGCTTAGACATCTCTTCATTTTTTGTAAATTCGGATTGGAAAGCTATAAATAGTTTATCCGTGTCGCTTAGCAACATACACAGGAGCCTTTCATGTTCAGTAAGACTCACTTGTTCCTCCTGTAAGGAAAGAATAGCAAATCCCTGATAAAAACAACAGTAGCAGTTTTATAAACCTTTGTTAGGGAAACTCTTGGATAGTTCTTAGCGTTGGCAAATAAAGGAACGTCAGGGTGATTAGCCTTTGGATGCAGCCGCCCTTCCATCTGGGCTCTGTTTGCCGTATCGAAAGAGGAATAAAATGCACAAAATAGCCTTGAGCACCACAACGAAAAGGCCAGTTTTTTTGTAACTTGATACTGTGTACAGTTGGAGACAATTTTTCTCCCCATTTCTCTTGGGTGTTCGTTATTTTTTTTCAAGCTTAAGTTGATCACTCATGAAATGCCATCATAAGCTGCAGGAAAAATATGTTGAAGGAAGAAGAGAGGGAGGTGATAGAAAGGAAGGAAGAGAGAAGAAGAAATAAGAGAAAGGAAAGGAAAGGAAGGAAAGGAGGAGAGAAGAGAAGGAGAAAGAAGGAAAGAAAAGAAATAGGAAGAGGGTTAGAGATGAAGGGGGAACTGTGAGAGAGGAAGGGAGGAGAGAGACAAAAAGGGAGGGGGAGAGGAAGGAAGGAAGAAGGAAAAATAAGAGAAAAGGAAAGGAGGAGAGGAGAAGGTGAATGGGAGAAGGAAGGAAAAGTCGAAAGAAGGAAAGAAAAGAAAGGGGGATAGAGATGAAGGGGGAACCGTGAGAGAGGAAGGAAGGATGGAGAGAAATAAGAGAAGAGAGGAAGGAAGGGAAGAAGGGACAGAGGGTGAGAGGAGGAGAGAAATAAGAGACAGAAAAGGAAGGAAGGAGGGAGGGAGATGAGAGAAGGGAAGGAAGATAGAAGGAGAAATAAGTGAGAGAGAAAAGGAAGGAAAGGAGGAGAGAAGGGAAGGTGAATGAGAGAACGAAGGAAAAGAGGAAAGGAAAGAAATAGGGGGATAGAGATGAAGGAAGGAACCTTCAGAGAGGAAAGTAAGAGAGAAATAAGGGAGGAGAGAGGCAAAAGGAAGGAAAAGAAGGGAGGGGAGAGTGAGAGGAAGAAAGGAGAAATAAGTGAGAGAAAAGGAAGGAAGGAAAGGAGGAAAGAAGGTGAATGAGAGGAAGGAAAAGGGGAAAGAAAAGAAAGGGGGATAGAGATGAAGGAATGGAAACTTCAGAGAGGAAAGAAGGAGAGAAATAAGGGAGGAGAGAGGCAAAAGGAAGGAAAGGAAGAAGGGAGGGGAGAGTGAGTGAGAGAAAGGAAGGAAGGAGGAGAAAGAAGTGAGAGAAAAGGAAGGAAGGGAGGGAGGAGAGAAGGTGAATGAGAGAAGGAAGGAAAGGGGGAAAGGAAAGGAAAATAGGAAGGGGGATAAAGAGGAAGAAAGGAAGGAACCATGAGAGACAAAGGGAGGGAGGGAGATGGAGAGAAAGGGAGGGAGGAGAGAAGGAAAGAAATAAGAGATAGAAAAGGAAGGAAGGAGGGAAGGAGGGAGGGAGGGAAGGCAAGAGAAAAGGAAGGGAAAGAGAAAAGAAGGAAAGGGGAAATATAGAGAGAGAGAAGAAGGCAGGGAGAGAGGGAAATAACCCATGGCTTTTAAATTCTTAAACTTGAGCTGCTTTGTGTGGGCATCAACTCTCAGAGTTCGCCAGCAGGGATGATGAAGGCTACAGAACTCTGGGACTTGAAATCCAAACCTCTTAAACTTGGCCAAGTTTGAAAAAACACCGGTTTAAATCATTAACTTTGATCGAGTTACAGGGCGCTTTTTCCAGACCAGCCTGGAAACCAGTCGCGCCATCCTTTCATTTTATCTTCTTCCTTCTGCTTTTCTCCCAACGTCTTCCTCCTCCCTCAGTACACCATCAACGGGAAGAAGGTGGAAGTGGCGGTCAAACAGGTCATAGCTGGCAAGGAAGTGGCCAAGCGGGATATCTTTTCTAACCCAGAGACCCTCGATCTCTACCGTAACATTCCTGAGCTGCAGGATTTTTGAAGAAACTTCATCTCTTCCCGTCTCTTGGTGTGAGTGTGTGTGTCTCTCTCTACTATGTGCGTTTGCGTGCCCGTGTGTGTGCGTGCGTGTGTGCGTGTCAGGTTATATCCGGTGTATATAATATGTATATGGATGATATCCATAAAAGAAATCGAACTCGAGCGACCTTCTTTCCAGACGGGGACAGGAGAAAACAACAAAACAAAACAAAAAATCTGATTTATCGGAGCGCTTCGGGAAATAAGAAGAAGGGCTAAACAATTTAATCTCTATGGATTTGGGGATATGGGTCTTGCTTTGCTTCCGGCTCAGAAAAAAAAAAAAAAAATGGGAATCTGAACTCTTTAAGCAGAACCTTTTCTCCAAACTAGGTGCTAAAGAATGGTTTAAATGTCTTCTCGTTTGAAAATGAGTTTTTGAGGCTGGGCGACGCCAGGATGGATCCAGGCTGGCGGGGAAAAAGAGAGCTTGAAAACGGCGGGCTGAATATTTTCGGCAGATATTTCTCGGTGGGTAGGTGAGAAGGAACCTCTGGAAGAGCCACACGTGGCTTTGTCTCGCTGTGGGTGGTTACAGGAACTTGGAAGGGTATCTTCTCGGTTGAGGTAGAACGTTGGTAGGAAGATAATGGAGTTAGCCGCCATCTTGGATAAAGAAGACATTATTTTTAAATAATGTCCCCCGAATCCTTTACCCTGTGCGACCAACTTTTCCACCTGAGAAAAGTTTGCTAGTGCAAGGGAACATTTGTTTTAATTTTTTTTTTTTTGTTCTTTAAAAGAACGGGGGAGAGAGAGAGAGAGAAAGAAAGAGAGCTGCACTTTTTATGTAACTTTTTTAAAGAAACAAAAACCCTTACGGGAAGCAGCAGCATTTTCAGGTCACCGTTGTTAAAAAGGACTCGATTTTTGCAGAAAGATTTTTATTTTGGGGGGATTTTTGGGGATCCTGGGCTGGTGTTCCTTTCCATGGACCATCAAGTCGATGGTCATCACAGTTCCAGTGTCACTTTTGGTGCAGGTTTTGGTGAAGGATTAGAGGAGGGGGGGGGGGAAACCAGTTGTTTCCCTCCCCCCCCCAACTCTAGAATTGAAAGCAAAACTTTTTGAAATTGGAGGCGAAATTTGTGGCGAAATTAAGGTGTTTGGATTCCAGTTCCCAGAATTCCAAAGCCAACCCTGCTGGCTGGGGAATTCTGGGAACTGAAGTCCAGGGCACCTTAAAGTTGCAAAGGTTGAGAGACCCAAAGGCTCAGATCAGGGATGGCGAACCTTTTAGATACTGAGTGCCCAAACTGCGCGCATGCATGCCCAAGCTGGAAGGTGCGTGCGTGTGGATGTGCGCATGCCTAGACATGCGCTAATGTGCCCATCCCAGACATGCGCACAGAGATCCAAAGACCAGCTGGCTGGCAGGAAGTGAGGCATCCCAACAGCGGCAAGAGATAAGATCTTTTTCTTTCGTGAGTTTCTGTTTCAACGTTTGCAAGGAAACAGAAGCTCACAAAAGTAACGTCACGGAGATCTGACCTGGGGCGACAGTGGGCGTGCCAGCAGAGAGGGTTCTGCATGCCACCTCTGGCACACAGGTTCGCCATCACAGGCTTATTTACAGGGCAATTGTAGATCTTCCGTGGCTGTGATCAGTACTTTGTTTTTAGAGTCACTTATTTTCAGCGGGCAGGAATTTTGAGCCCCGAAGCTTTGATTCTAACTGAGGCTACTTCATCAGCCAAGAATCCTTTTAAACAGTTATCGCCAAGTGGCCAGGAGTTCCAAAGGCACTGACGAAAGCAACACGTTGCATGCTTGTGAAGTCCTACGGAACCATACAGTTGCACATAAAACACCTGGGGGAAAACCCCCCAGAAGAATTCACTTTGAAAGATCAGGAATAAAGACTGTAATCCATGGTGCAGTGAGATGGCAGACCCATCATCCACACCAGGCGCATAGGAGTTTGGAGTCCAGCAGTCCTCGGATGGGGGAATCCGAGTGTGAGAAAGTGATTGTGCAAGGCTCTTTGTTTAAATGTGGGTGTAAACACAAATATTGGGTGGAAGGAAAATTCTACGAGGTGAGCTCTGACTTACCTGAATCTGATAGGAAGCCTCATATGGTTTGAGGCTTGTGGCTAATATATATATATATAAATATAAAACTTTTTATTCCTTTATTATTATTATTATTTTTAAAAGAATTTTTTTTAAGGGCATAAAAGGACTAAAAATGTGGTCGGGGTGCTTTATAGCTGTCTCGGTTTGTCAATAAGTGTTTTCTTCCCCTAATAAATGGTTACAAGTCCTACGGAGAGATGCCAATTAATTACACATTTCCAAAGGAAGATCTAAGTGTAAAAAGAACACGAAAGGGGAAAAAATGGGGGAGGAAGGAGGAAATTGTAATTTGCTTTCCTTTTTCCTTTTTTTTTTTTTAAGGAAAAAAATCAAGATATTGAGGATGCTGTCTAATGTTTTACTGGACTGAAACTGAATAAAACACTAAATTCTCACCTGTTTTTGGTTTTTGCCTTTGTACCTGAACTCTGCATGCAGACCAAGATCATAGAACCTGAGAACCTCTATCGAAATGTGCCTCAGATTAATAGGTGATTGGTTGGTGAGAAACTGTACAGAAAACTTGGGCAAGGAACTTACCGTGTTTCCCTGAAAATAAGACCCTTCTTATATTTTTTTGAACCCCGAAATAAGCGCTTGGCCTTATTTTTGAGGAGGTCTTGTTATTTTGGGGCATATGGAGCAAGACGGGGCTCCTCTTGCTGTCTTACCTGTGTTCCAGCTCTGTCTCCTTAAACCTAACCCGGGGTCAGCAACCTGCGGCTCTGGAATCACATGTGGCTCTTTCACCCCTCTGCTGCAGCTCCTTGTCACTCAAAATATACGTCACAACTGCCAATGTGCGACACCCACCAGCACGCGATTTATTGAGTTTTTCAACCCCCGGTTGGCCAACCATGGATAAATCCAAGAAAAGTTTCAGAAGAAAACAGAACGTTAATTCAACTATATATGCTAGTTATGCGGCCGCTCAAGAAATAGTCAGGCACGGGAAGGGGTTTGTGGCTCCCGGTGTTTTCTTTTCTGTGGGAAACGGGTCCAAATGGCTCTTTGAGTGTTTAAGGTTGCAGACCCCTGTCCTAACCAGAGGAAATGGCGGGGACCCACTGCACATGCGCTTATTTTCGGAGAGGGCTTATTTTAGTGCATGCGCTCAAAAGCCCGATTGGGCTTATTATCCGTGGAGCTCTTATTTTCAGGGAAACGGTATTTGTCTGTATATTTTTATGAACACTATGGATTTAGTGGCATTGTAGATTTTTATAGGGACTCTTTGAAGTACAATAGTTTATTTAGTGACTGAAATTACAATGGCCCTGAAAAAAGTGACTTACGACCGTTTCTCACACTTAATGACTGTTGCAGCATCCCCATAATTACATGATCAAAATTCTCTCTCTCCTCTCTCTCTCTCTGTTCTCCCTTCCTGTCCTTCTCCTTCTCCCTTTCTTTCTTTCTTTCTTTCTTTCTTTCTCTCTCTCTCTGTTCTCCCTCCTTCCTTCCTTCCTTCCTTCCTTCCTTCCTTCCTTCCTTCCTTCCTTCCTTCCTGTTCTCTCTCTGTTCTCCCTTCCCCTCCTTCTCCTCCTCCCCCTCCCTCCCTCCCTCTTCCTTCCTTCCTTCCTTCCTTCCTTCCTTCCTTCCTTCCTGACCACCCTCCTCCCTCTCTCTCCCTCTCTCCCTCCCTCTTTCTTTTTCTTTCTCCCTCCCTCCTCTTTCTTTCTTTCTTTCTTTCTTTCTTTCTTTCTTTCTTTCTTTCTTTCTTTCTTTCTTTCTTTCTTTCTTCTTTCTACAGAACAAGGGCAAACAGTGGCAAGCACAACATTGCCTCTCTCTCTCTCTCTCTCTCTCTCTCTCTCCCCCTTCTCCTTTCTCAGCAGGGTTGGCTGTAAATGAGCAATTAGCATGTTTATAGAAATACAGATTCGTCCCTTTTCTCCCCTGCACCGAAGACATGGTTGAGAACAACATGGCAGCCGTTGAGATTTGGGGAGTTGCACGGAGCCCTTGTTTAAATTCCAGTCAGGAGCTAATCAACATCTTGCTGGATGTGAACAGGGAGCAAATGGAAAGCATCAGCTATGCAAAACAGCCTCTAGCAATTTCTCTTGCTAGCCCCTAGGTGAGTCTTGAGAACATTTGTTGATGGTCTACCGCAGGGATGGCATGAAGTCCCAAGTTGCTTGTGCAATACTCACCCCTGACTTTGCGGTTCAGAAAGGGTCCTCGTGCACCCAGGAGCTATGAATTTTGGCCACGATTGAAGGTATGGAATCGGACTGCCTGTATGTTGATTGCATACAAGAATAGGTAAAGGTAAAGGTTCCCCTTGCACATATGTGCTAGTCGTTCCCGACTCTAGGGGGTGCTGCTCATTTCTGTTTCAAAGCCAAAGAGCCAGCGCTATCCAAAGACATCTCTGTGGTCATGTGGCCGGCATGACTCAATGCTAAAGGCGCACGGAACGCTGTTCCCTTCCCACCAAAGGTGGCCCCTATTTTTCTACTTGCATTTTTTAACGTGCTTTTGAACTGCTAGGTTGGCAGAAGCTGGGACAAGTCACAGGAGCTCACCCCGTTACACGGTGTTAGGGATTCAAACTGCTGAACTGCCGACCTTTCGATCGACAAGCTCAGCGTCTTAGCCACTGAGCCACCGTGTCCCGCGTACAAGAATATTGTTTTCCAATTATCTGATGTTCCTGCTGTCGACTTTGCATAGAAGATGGAAGTCCATGACTTACAAACACAATTGAGCCCCAAATTTTGGTTGCCGAGCGAAATCAGTTTTGACCCATTTTATGAACTTCCTTGCCACAAGGGTTTAAGCACATCAATACAGGTGTTAAGTTAGTAAGCCGGTTCTTAAGTGAATCTGGCTTCCCCACTGACTTTGCAAAAGGGGAATACAAAACCCAGGGCCACTGCAGTCGTCATAAATATGAGTCAGTTGCCAAGCATCTGGATTTTGATCACACGACCATGGGGATGCTGCAGTGGTTATCAGTGGGAAAAATGGTCCTTTTTTTCCAGTGCCGTTATAACTTCAAATGGTCACTAAACGAACTGTTGTAAATCAAGGATTACTTGGATTCCTACTCGGGCTTGAAAGTAGTTTTCTTGAAGTTCTGGGCAGCTGTTCTTTCTAACCGTATGAATTTGGGCTAAATATCCCACAGTTGGATTGAAGGAGGAGCATCATAAACGTCTTAAGTTACTCTTGCCAACTTTTGTTGTGGAAAGAATGCCAAAGAGAAGTCCACCAAGAATGCTTACTTAAAAACAGAGACCATCTGAAGAATTGTAAGATCGTCTGCCATAAATACCTCCATATTTTATCACCTCAAGGTCACTTCAACCTTCTGTTTGCAGTTTCAAAATCACTTTGAAAAACTCCTAGACAACCGGTATCTCATTCTCCTTGAGAGATTTCTTTACCTAAACAGGGAAACCGAACGGCCACAGAATGGGTCGTGATTGTTTTGGTTTCTAACATGAAAGCATTTAGATTAGATTGGATTAGATTAGATTAACACAGTTGGAAAGGCTCTTGTAGGTCATTTAGTCCAACCCTCCACCCAAGCAGAAGACCCTACACCATTTCTAACAGTCTCTTCTTGAAAGCCTCCAGTGATGAAGCTCCCACAACTTCCGAAGACAACTTCTGTTCCATTGGTTGATTGTTCTCACTGTCAGAAAAATCCTCCTTATTTCCAGGTTGAATCTCTCCTTGATCAGTTTCCATTCCTTATTCCTTGTCTGCCCTTCAGGTGCCTTGGAAAATAGATTGACCCACTCCTCTCTGTGGCAGCCCCTCAAGTATTGGAAGACTTGCTATCATGTCTCCCCTGGTCCTTCTCTTCCCTAGGCTAGCCGTGCCCAGTTCCTGCAACCGTTCATCGTAGGCTTTAGCCCCCAATTCCCTCATCATCCTGGTTGCTCTTCTCTGCACTTTTTCTATGGTCTCAATGTCTTTTTTATAGTGTGGTGATGCAAAACTGGATGCAGGATTCTAGAGGTGGTCTTAGGTAAAGGTAAAGGTTCCCCTCGTACATATGTGCTAGTTGTTCCCGATTCTAGGGGGCAGTGCTCATCTCTGTTTCAAACCCGAAGAGCCAGCGCTGTCCAAAGACATCTCCGTGGTCTTGTGGCTGGCATGACCAACACCAAAGGCGCACGGAACGCTGTTTCCTTCCCACCAAAGGTGGTCCCTATTTTTCTACTTGCATTTTTTACCTGCTTTCGAACTGCTAGGTTGGCAGAAGCTGGGACAAGGTACGGGAGCTCACTCGGTTACGCGGCACTAGAGATTCGAACCGCTGAACTGCCGACCTTTTCGATTGGCAAGATCAGCGTCTTAGCCACTGAGCCACTGTGTAAGTAAGTAAGTAAAGAAGGAAGGAAGAGGGAGGGAGGGAAGGAAGAAAGAAGGAAAGAAGGAAAAGGAAGGAAGGAAGGAAGGAAGGGGTGGTCTTATTAAGGCTTTTTCCTTTTTTTAAAAAAAGATGTGGGTTTTGCTTTCTGTGCCAGATTTAACACAGCCACTTCGAAAGCTGTGCACAGCCTTCTCTCCATTTGTTTTTAATTTTTTTGTGCTGAGCAAGATATATTTTGAAAGCTGACATTTTGTGAATTAATATAGAAGGCAAAGCTACCCAAAGCCCAGAGACAGCTGCTTAGAGGAGACTAATCCATCTAGTGCAAGCCCAGGAAGCCTCAAGTGACCTCTCTGTCGGAGATTTTCAAAGTCTTATTTCATGCTTTGCACACTTGGAAGGATGTCACTGTCCTGTCCCGGGTGCAAGGGAGGTGTTAAGATACTATGGGTGGATTACAGTCGCTTAATTATGTCGGCAAGAGAGGCCTCACGATTATCTGGCTTGGGGTCACGTGTGGGCAAGCCACGTGGACAGAGCAGGCAACATCGTAAAGATGGTTGCATGTCTTTAAAAGGCAGGGCTGAGCTAGAAGCCATGTTTACAAATTTATGGTGTTCTTCTTTGGATTGGGGTAAACTCAACAAAATTCAACAGTGAATTCCACTGTCAACTGTCCAGTTGGCAAATCCAGAAAAAGAAACTCCTGGGACGTTATTTTTTTCCCAAGAGTATAAAAATTGATTGAATAAACCAGATTGGCACAGAAGGAATAGAAAGAATTAGAATTAGAATTGGAATTGGAATTGGAATTGGAATTAGAATTATTAGAATTAGAATTAGAATTAGAATTAGAATTAGAATTAGAATTAGGAATAGAATAGAATAGAATAGAATAGAATAGAATAGAATAGTAGAGTAGAGTAGAGTAGAGTAGAGTAGAGTAGAGTAGAGTAGAGTAGAGTAGAATAGAATAATATAGAATAGAAAATGGAATAAATTTAGAATTAGAATAAGATTAAATTAATAGAATAGAATAAGAATAGAATAGAATAGAGTAAGATTAGAATTATCAGAATAGAGTAGAACAGAGAATAGAAATAGAACGGAATGGAATGGAATGGAACAGGGAAATGGAATGGAATGGAATGGAATGGAATGGAATAGAATAGAATAGAATAGAATAGAATAGAATAGAATAGAATAGAATAGAATAGAATAGAAATCTTTTTTTAAAAAAATTAGATTTATATGCCGCCCTTCTCCAGAGACTCAGGGAGGCTTACAATGCGTTATGCGTTTTGTATATTTTTTATACAAAGTCAGCTTATTGCCCCCACAAACTGGGTCCTCAATTGACCTACCTTAGAAAGGATGGAAGGCTGAGTCAACCTTGAGCCTCGAACTTGCAATAATTTCAGACAGCTGAATGTTAATAACAGGCTATTTAGCCTGTTGAGCTATCTGTATTGATGGAGGGTCTTTCTCATCTCTGCAGGCTGGTAGCCTGTGATTAGGTAAATCTTTATTTGTTTATTTATTTATTTATTAATTAGATTTATATACCGCCCTTCTCCTGACGGACTCGGCGGTGGCCAAGTGTGATTGGATACACAAGGTGCATAAGCTCTCATTGTACATAAAAAGTATAAGTGATAAATCATGATCACAGTCATCATAAAAATGCATTCATCATAAATCATAAGATACAAGAGTGATAGAATCAACATACATCGTACTAGGAAACTAAATAAAGCAATATAAATCGTAAAGATACAAGCAACAAAGTTATAGTCATATTCTATCCTATTCTATTCTCCCATCCTATCCTATCCTATCCTATCCTATCCTATCCTATCCTATCCTATCCTATCCTATCCTATCCTATCCTATCCCATCCCATCCCATCCCATCCCATCCCATCCTTTTTGTACCCTATGACTATCATTAACTGCTGTACCTTATGATTCCTGATGAACATACCTTTGCTTTTATGTACACTGAGAGCATATGCACCAAGACAAATTCCTTGTGTGTCCAATCGCACTTGGCCAATAAAAAATTCTATTCTATTCTACTCTCTTGCGATGGCAGGTTGATTGAATAGCAGGAGAAGAGGGGAGGGAGCCCAGAAAGGACAAAAGAGACCCCCTGCTCTTCCCCAGCCTGCCAGATGATGGCCTGTATTGATTGCCACATGTGGTCTTGGAATCTGTATTGATGGAGGGTCTTTCTCATCTCTGCAGGCTGCTAGCCTGTGATTAGGTTTAAAGGGGAAAGGAATCGATTCGCACTCTGCGCATGGAACGGCTAGGCTTGGGGGAGCCGAGAGGCCTAATTGAAATTTCCACAGGGCCTGCCTGGTTAAGCTTTTATTTATAAACCTCGGAGGGACAGATGGCCCGTCGACATGATCTCATTGAGACCGGAGATGGCAATATAGAAAGGGGTGGGAGAGCCTGTGGAAGAAAAGATGAGGAGTGGACAGCCTGATGAGGAGTGGACGCCTTGAGATGGGTCAGGCACAAACAGCCAGACCCAGAGTTATAATCAGAATAGATCTGGAAGGGACCTTGGAGGTCTTCTAGTCCAACCCCTCCTATACCAGTGATGGCGAACCTTTTTGCCACCATGTGCCAGGAGTGGGGGGGGGGGGGAAAGTTGCGTGTGTACTCCCCCCACGCATATGCACGTGACGTCCTCTCACCCCCGTTCCTGACATGCGATCACTTGTTTTTCTCTCTCCCCAAGCTCCAGAGCCTTTGTAGGAGCTTGGGGAGGGTGAAAACGGCCTTCCCCACCCCACCCCGGAGGCAGGAAATGGCCCATTTGCCAACTTCCGGTCCCATTTCCTGCTTCCAGAGGGCCTCTGGGGGTGAGGGGGGGAAGGCTGTTTTTGCCCTCCCCAAACTCCTAGAAAGGCTCTAGAGGCTGGGGAGATAGAAAAATGGGCCTTCCCCACCACCACCCCAGGCCTTCTGGAGGCAGAAAACAGCCTGTTTCCCTACTTCCAGTGGGCCCAGAAGGCCCGAAAATCAGCTGGCCGGCGTGCACATGCATGCCGGAGCTGAGCTCATGTGCCCTCCGATAAGGGTACATGTGCCACCTGTCTCATAGGTTCACCGTCACGGCCCTATACCATTTCTGACAAGTGGGAAGTGTCAACTCGCAAAGCATTTCTAGTCTGCTCTCAAGTTGCCAATAGCAGAAAGGGGGAAGAACTGACGGAGCAGTTCAGCAGCCGTGTTCAAAAGCATATTCCACGCAAACCTTCCTCCAAGGTTGGATCTCAGATTACCAGTGCCATTTTATGAGGCATGTTTTCTACAGCCCGCGAAAGTGTCTCACTGGAGAATGTGATTTATAACACAGCCTGAGAGGAGGGGAGGGAAACAGGGTCAGAGTTGTAAATTACGTGCAGCAGAGTTGACTACACGGGTAGTTGCTGACATGTTGCTCCTGATAAATAACTGAATTTCTTTTGAAACTTGGCTCGAGGCTCATGAGTTAATTAGGGCATTCGTCCTAAGTAGCTTGTCTGAAAGGACTAGCTACTTTATTGCTTCATGACTATGTTACAGGAATCGCCCCAGGAATCACCTGGGAAAGAATGGATCAGGCTCAGAGGCATTCATGGGAGGTGAACCTAAGGGGTTGCCACCAAGAAGGGTGGGGGGGGGGTGTCAAGCTATTCTCCAAAGCACCTGAAGGCAGGACAAGAAGCAATGGGTGGAAACTAATCAAGGAGAGAAGCAACTTAGAGCTAGGGAGAAATTTCCTGACAGTTAAAACAATCACTGGGACAACTTGCCTTCAGAAGTTGTGGATGCTCCAACATTGGAGGTTTTTAAGAAGGGGTTGGACAACCATTTGTCTGAAAGGGTATAGGGTTTCCTGCCTGAGCAGGAGGTTGGACTAGAAGACCTCCAAGGTCCCTTCTAGCTCTGTTATTCTGTAAAGTCAGACCTTGCCCTCTTGTGTTCGCATAATGACTCCAGACTAATTCCCTGCTTGATCCCTCCTTCCGACTGGGACAGTTGCCCTCCAGCAGTCGTAACGTGGAAAATCCAGGAGTTCAAATGAGTGAGGAACCACAGCGCTTTGCACCCTTAGATCAGCCTTAGTGAGCCATCAGCTCATTCATTTTCTGACAGGACAATCAAACAATGGAATCTATCTAAGATGATCAAAGGCTGGAGACTAAAATATATGAAGACCGGTTGCAGGAACTGGGCATGGCTAGTCCAGTGAAGAGAAGGACCAGGGGAGACATGATAGCAGTCTTCCAATATTTGAGGGGCTGCCACAGAGAGGAGGGGGTCAGGCTATCTTCCAAGGCACCTGAAGGCCAGAGAAGGAATAATGGATGAAAGCTGACCAAGGAGAGATTCAACCTAGAAATAACATGGAATTTCCTGACAGTGAGAACGATCAACTGATGGAACAGAAGTTGCCTTCAGAAGTTGTGGGAGCTTCATCACTGGAAGCTTTCAAGAAGAATGGTGTAGGGCAGGTGTCAACAATCTGTGGCTCCGGAGCTGCATGTGGCTCTTTGAACCCTCTGTTGTGGCTCCCTGTCGGGTGATCCCACCACTGGCTGGCCCCGCCCTTCACCCTCCCCTCCCAGTCACTCCTCACCTGGCCTGAGAAGGTAAAGGTGACGGCGGGGGGATGGAGAAGTGGCCAGGGCAGAGAGAGAGATATGGGGGGGGGGGAGAGACATAAGAGAGATACAGAGAGAGGGGGAGAAAGAGAGGGAGAGAGAGATGTCAAAAGGGTTTTGTAGTTTCCAGTGTTTTTTAACAACTGGTTCTCAGCCCTAATGACTGGCTGGTTAGGCATGGCTAGGGGGGAGGTCATGTGACTGGTGGAAGTGAGTGACGTTGAGTTGGCCATGCCCACCCAGGTTTTGTGGCTCCTGGTGATTTCTTTTCTGTGGGAAACAGGTCCAAATGGCTCTTTGAGTGTTTACGGTTGCAGACCCCTGGTGTAGGATTTCCTGCTTAGGTGGGTGGGTTGGACAAGATGACCGACAAGGTTCCTTCCAACTCTGTTAATCTGAATCTATCTGACAGTGAGAACAATCAACCGATGGAACAGAAGTTGCCTTCAGAAGTTGTGGGAGCTTTATCACTGGAGGCTTTCAAGAAGAAACTGGACTGCCATCTGTTTAAGAAATGATGTAGGATCTTCTGCTTGGGCGGGGGTTGGACTGGATGACCTCCAAGGTCCCGTCCAACTCTGTTACTCTCTTCTGTTCCGTCCTGTCCCAACCACTTATAAGTTGCTCTTCTATTTTTGAGAATCAACCGTCGGTACAGTGTTGCATTTAAAATCCAGCAAAGTTGTTGCCCCCCATTTCTGGGTCCTGGAGGCAAAAATGTAATAGCAGCTACACAACTGATAAATTGGCTTGTCAAGACGCTGTGAACGGTTCCATCAGCATGGACAACGTTCAATGATCACCCTCTGGGAACCCGTGGCTGCTGAATTGCTGAATAGTTGGAGTGAGTGCAAAAATGTAGAAACGCTTGGGACTTGCGGGAACATTTCTGAACCATCATATTACGTAACACTATGCTTTGATTTGATCGACTGCAGGTAATCAATCAACGAAACAATCAGAATAGAATCTGGAAAGGACCTTGGAGGTCTTCTGGTCCAACCTCTTGCTTAAGCGGGAGACCCTAAACCAGTGATGGCTCACCTTTTTGCCGTTGCGTGCCAAAAGCGGTGTGTGTGTGTGTGTGTGTGTGTGTGTGTGTGTGACGCGTGTGCATGCCCACACCCGTAATTCAATATGTCCCATCCCCCTGCACATGTGCATGTGATACCCCCCCCGCGCTCCCCCACTCTTGGCATGTGATGGTCCGGTGGGCCCAGTAGGCCTGTTTTTTGCTCTCCCCAGGCTCCAAAGGTTTTCTTGGAACCTGGGGAGGGAGAAAACGGCCTTCCTCTCCGGAGGCCGGAAACAGCCCATTTCCTGATTTCTAATGGGCCCGGAAGGCCTGAAAATCAGCTGGTCGGCGTGCACATGCATGCTGGAGCTGAGTTAGGATAACTTTCACGTGCCCACAAATAAGGGTCCGCCATAGGTTCGCCATCATGGCCCTAGACCATGCTAGACAAGTGACTATCCATCTCAACCCTGAAGCTGACCAGACCGAGGTGATTTTGAGGCTTCGGTGTTGCCACACAGGAGCTGAGGGATAGAGAGGGGGGAATAGAGATAGTGGGGACTTGTAGTCAAAACAAAATAGTTTCTCCTGAGAACCAAGGACATTCCCACAGGTGGCCGGGGAGAGGAGGAGCCATGTCACCTGACAACCGGGCAGGACCTTGATTGGACCATGTGACTGACTGTTACTTTTACTTTTAATTAGATGAAAACCGTGGGAATATTCAGAGTCGGTTTTCACCAGCCTGTGCCAATATGATATGCCCAATAAACCAATTCTTTGAGGAACCTGCTTGCCTCGGAGTTCTGTTTATTACGGATGTATTACTTGGAGCACTGACAGTCCAACTCTCGTCTTAAATTCCTCGACTTACATCCATGACTGGGTATAGCAAGACCGTTGTTAAGCGAGCGTTGACCCATTTTACAACCTGTCTTGCCACAGTTGTTAAGGAAATCACTGCCGTTGTTAAGTGTGAAAAATGGACACGTTACTTTTTCAGTGCAGGTTGTTAACTTCAAATGATCACTGAAGGACCTGTTGTAAATCAAGGACTACCTGCAGTCGTGCCGGTGGAAATATTGGCTGGAACTGCATCACCTGGCAGTAAGAGTAACAGAGTTGGAAGGGACCTTGGAGGTCATCTAGTCCAACTCCCTGCTCATGTAGGAGACCTGTACTGGGGATTCGAACCGCCGACAGTGTTTCAATGCTCATTGGACGTTAAGCAACAAGCGTGTCAAATTCGCCATTCCAAACATCCATCCGGGCCTAGGTGGCAAAGTTGAAAAGTGATTTGATTAAAAAACCACTCTGGACTCAATTGTTAGGATTTCTTTCTTTCCTCCAGTTCTCCAGCACCTTTCCGGACAGGTAATTATAAACTTCATTATAAACGCTCCTTACATTCTGGGATTGTTCAATTAGTTGAATAAATTGCCAAGCAGAAAACGAGACTGACTGTGAGCTCGCTCTTAGGGCGATGAACCTCTGATAGCGGGTTACCAAAAATATCCCTTTGTAGCTCTTCTTCCAGTTATTCTTTAATAATCATAATAAAAAATCCCTCCAAGCAAAGCAAGGGACGGAGAACAATAGAATCAACAATGGAAACGCCTTGAGGATGACTCCCTGAGTAGAATTGATGCCCTTATTTTACTAATTTCCCAGCTGAATATAAAAATAGACTCCCTCGAGAGAAATCTCCCATCCCTTCATTAAAAATTAAATGCTGCTTTTCCCCATCCCTTTTATTCAAAAGTAAAATAAAATAAACCTTTAAGAATGGTTGAGGGTACATCCGTAGGGGGAGCAGAAGGAATCCCGATTGAAGAGAATTCGTTGCAGGTGGTCCTCGACTTAAGGCCACAATTAAGCCCCAAATTTCTGCTGTTAAGCGAGACATTTGTTAAGTTTGAGTTTTGCCCCAATTTAGGACTTTTCTGGCCACAGTTGCTAAGTTAGTAACACGGTTGTTAAGTGAACTTGGCCTCCCTGTGGACTTTGCTGGTCAGAAGGCCGCACATACCACACCTCTGGATCACATAACTTGGGACACTACAACCGTCATAAATATGAACCAGCTGTCAGGCGTCCGAATGTAATTCACGTGATGTTGCAACAGTCGTAAGTACGAAAAACCGTCCCTCAGTCACTTTTTTCAGGGTCATCGTAACTTCGAACGGTCACTAAACGGACTGCTGTAACTTGAGGAATACCTGTCTTCTGTTACTTCCAAGTAAACCACCGCTAGGCAGCCTGCAGAGAGTGTTCACGTTTTCTCTGCTCCTCTTCTAGTTTCTTGGAGAAGAAGAATAACCCCATAAAAATTGCTCTGTTATGTTGCTGCAAAGAGCTGCTCCATGTGGTTTCAAATGAACCATCTTGGGTTTAGAACCAAGCGGGTTTTTCTTTCTATGCCACCATTGGGAAGAGTGCATTGGGGTTAAAAGTCCAGAATAGAATAGAATAACAGAGTTGGAAAGGGACCTTGTAGGTCATCTAGTCCAACCTCCCACCCAAGCAGGAGACCCGACACCATTTCTGACAGATGGCAGTCCAGTCTCTTCTTGAAAGCTTCCAGTGATGAAGCTCCCACAACTTCTGAAGGCAACTTCTCTTCCATCGGTTGATCGTTCTCACTGTCAAAAATTCCACCTTATTTCTAGGTTGAATCTCTCCTTGGTCAGCTTTCATCCATTATTCCTTTTCTGGCCTTCAGGTGCCTTGGAAGATAGCCTGACTCCCTCCTCTCTGTGGCAGCCCCTCAAATATTGGAAGACTGCTATCATGTCTCCCCTGGTCTATCTCTTCATTGGACTAGCCATGCCCAGTTCCTGCACCCGGTCTTCATATATTTTAGTCTCCAGCCTCTGATCATCTTAGATAGATTCAGATTAACTGAGTTGGAAGGGACCTTATAGGTCATCTAGTCCAACCCTCCACCCAAGCAGAAGACCCTACACCATTTCTGACAGTCTCTTCTTGAAAGCCTCCAGGGATGAAGCTCCCACAACTTCTGAAGGCAACTTCTCCCTTCCATCGGTTGATGGTTCTCACTGTCAGAAAATTTCTCCTTATTTCCAGGTTGAATCTCTCCTTGTTCAGTTTCCATCCATTATTCCTTGCCTGAGCTTCAGGGGCTTTGGAAAATAGCTTGACCCACTCCTCTCTGTGGCAGCCCCTCAAATATTGGAAGATGCTCTCCTGTCTCCCCTGGTCCTTCTCTTCACTAGCGATGTCCAGTTCCTGCATCCATTCATCGTATGTTTTATCCTCCAGTTCCCTCATCATCCTGGTTGCTCTTCTCTGCACTTTCTCAACATAGTTTTTATAGTGTGGTGGCCAAAACTGGATGCAGTGTTTTAGGTGTGGTCTTACTAAGGCTTTATAGAGTGGTATTAGTACCTCTCTTGATCTCGATTGTGTCCCTCTGTTAATGCAATTTAGGATTGCATTGGCTTTTTTGGTTGCCGCCACATACTGCTGGCTCATATTTAACTGGTTGTCTACTAACACTCCAAGATCCCTCTCACAGTTACTGCTATTAAGCTTGGTTTCACCTGGTCTATATGGACATTTTTCATTTTTCTTGCCTAAGTGTAAGACTTTACTTTTCTCTACATTGAATTTCATTTTGTTAGATAGGGCCCAGTGTTCAAGTCTATAAAGATCCTTCTGGATCTTGATCTTACCTTCTAGGATGTTGGCTATTCCTGCCAGCTTAGTATCATCTGCAAATTTGATAAGAGATACAGGGATGGGCCTGTTCTGACCCAGTTCCTCAAACACTCTGTACAAACTCTCTGTAGTTGAAGCAATGGTTCCCTTATTAGGAATGCTCTGGCAAAAAGTTTCTCTCTCACCACAGGCTAACAAGTCTGTCCGGCAGGGAGATGAATAGTTGTCTGCTACATCTGTTCATCTCCGCCCTCTGCCTTTTAACCCCAGAGTTAGGGTGGGGCTTCGCTAGCAGCCGTAGCTCTTCCGTCCCAAGGACCAGCCCATAGATTTCCACTGCTCTCCTCTCCTCTGCCTTCTGCACATCAGGCACTGGATCCACCTGTTCCTCCTCTTCCGTATCAGCCACCTGCAGACCTGGGGGCTGTTGACTCTCCATCTGAGGTCTGATGGACGGCCCAGGCTCTGCCTCTGTCTCTCTCTCTCTGACAGCTCCATTCCCTCTTCCCCCTCGGAGCTCTCAGGTTGCCTTGATGCTGGCCCCCACTCCCACACCTCCTCCTCCTCCTTTGATTTTGTCACTGCGTTTTTATATTTACCAGCAGAGCTAATATTTCTGGACTATCAGACTTACCGTAGTTATATTCCTTATCAGCACCTACAGCACCTACTACGCATGTCATTGCATTCTTTTGTACTTCTTCTAGAAACTTTCCTTTGTTCTCTAGCCAGCTAAGGTCGGGCTGGAGATTCTTTGCCAACATGTAATCTATTTTAGATAGTGAGATGTTTTTATTTTCTTATAATGAATATGAGTTTAATTAGAAGATGTTTCTTCGGTTTTATTGATCAAAGTATGCAACAGGATAGAAGCCACGATCCAACTCAAAATGAGGGCAATTACCCCACGCAAGGTAACGGGGCTGATTGCCGCTCTGACAACAGGATGCAACAGGATAGAAACCATCCTCTGCTACCATTGTAGAGGTAGTCCTCAATTTACAACAGTTCATTTGGTGACTGTTTGAAGTTACAATGGCATTGAAAAAGGAGACTTAGGACCAGTGGTGAAATCTATTTTTTTTACTACCAGTTCTGTGGGCGTGGTGTGACTTGGTGAGTGTGGCAGGGCAAGGATACTGCAAAATCCCCATTCCCTCCCCACTCCTGGGGGAAGGATATTGCAAAATCTCTATTTCCACCCCACTCCTGGGGGAAGGATACTGCAAAATCTCCATTCCCACCCCACTCCTGAGGGAAGGATATTGCAAAATCTTCATTCCCACCCCACTCCCAGGGGAAGGATATTGCAAAATCTCCATTCCCACCCCACTCCCGGGGGAAGGATATTGCAAAATCCCCATTCCCACCCCACTCCTGGGGGAAGGATACTGCAAACTCTCCATTCCCACTCCACTCCAGGGGAAAGATATTGCAAAATATCCATTCTCACCCCATTCTGGGGCCAGCCAGAGGTGGTATTTGTTGGTTCTCCAAACTGCTCAAAATTTCCGCTACCAGTTCTCCAGAACCTGCTGGATTTCACCCCTGCTTAAGACCATTTTCCACACTTATGACTGTTGCAGCACCCCCATGGTCACATGATCAAAATTCAAACATTGGGCAAATGACTCACATTTATGACCATTGCAGTGTCCCGATCTTTAGCGACCTTCTTACAAGCCAAGTAAACAGGGAAGCCAGATTCGCTTAACAAATGTTTGACTAATTTAACAGCTGCAGTGATTAATTTAACGACTGTGGCAAGGAAGGTTGTAAAATGGGGCAAAATGCGCTTAACAACCCTCTCACTTAGCAACAGAAAATTTGGGCTCAATTGTGGTCGTACGTTGAGAACAACCTGTATGAGTTTAAGACTGGCTGTGCCACTTTGACTGAGGAAAAAAAAAATCTAAACGAGGTGAATTTAGGATTTAGCCTTGTTTGGTAGCAAAATGTTATTTTTAAAAGTTCTGTCAAGTCGGTCACACTTAACATTGCTTAGGATTTATCCCCAAATTGCTGCTGTGTGTGTGCAATTGTGTCCCTGCTTAAGACCGATTAAAGCAATGTGTCTATCACATAACGGCAAACTGAGATTTAAACACATGGATGAAACGCTAAGCAGACTGAAAACATCTCCAAGTGTTTAAAGTCATTTTTCGAGATATAGATTTGACTTCTAGCATTTAGAAGGCGTTCTTCAAGGCAAAAACCATCTCAAGGCAGCTTTGCATCCCATTAAAATAATAAAATAGAGCTAAAACAATCTCATTACAATTATAAAAAATAACATTAGCAATCTAGAAACACTGCCTGGCTCAGTGCAGCAGTTCAACTAAAACAAATTAATTTGAAAAAAAAAAGGTAATATTTAACCAGCTGAATTATCAAGCCTGTGCAGGAGTGAGGGGTGGGGTGGGGGTGGGTGGGAAGAAAAGAAATTTTAAGTTTTGCTTAAAAACACAAAAATGGAGCTAGCTTGCATTCATACATATAAAACAGCTGCCTGGTGAGGACTGCATCTCCCAGAATTCTCAGGGGCCTAAGCATTGGATTGGCTACTCAGAAATGGAATGTTGGAGCCAATGGGCTGGAAATCCTCCACCTTTGGTTGCCCATGGCAACCCGGTCACCATTTTGTGAGATCATTTGGAAGGCTCTCCCAAAGTGAGGTGCCTTGGCACAAAATGGCGGCTCTACTGGGCATTTCATGGCCAGCAAATTGGTCTAAGCTTCTCCATAGGATGCTCTTATTGCTTTGCCTCACCTGGGCACTTGCAAAGCATGCAAGAAGATGGCAGTTGCCTTCTGTTGTTTAATGGGGAAGTATGGAAGCTGGACCAAATGGACAGGTTCTGTTTTGCTTTGAAGACCAGCCACCAAGATGGCGCTGATCTGCCTCAATGGACCACTTCACTTCGAGACCACCAGCGCCTCTGTGCATGGCCTGTACATGCCACAGAAGTGATGGAATCTGCCTAAAAAGCAGCAGAGTTGCCTTGTTCCACTTGAATCAAGGGATTTGATCAAATTGCCTTAGAATTAAATGGCTCTGTGGAAGCTTTCCCAAATAATCCTGATGGACTTGAACCACTTATGGTGGCTGGTGCTTTCCTCAGCTCTATGCCAAGAAAATCTAAACGCAAACCCTGTCTAAACAAGGATCAAGAAATGTGGAAGGATGCCTCAGGAAAGCCAATGATGAGGTACTCCAAATCAAGTCAACAATGAAAATGAGATAATTTTCCTTCTGCTGACATTTTGATTTCAGACTTTAGTAACAATGACAGTAACAGAGTTGGAAGGGATCTTGGAAGTCAGTGTCTTAGCCACTGAGCCACCTGGAGAAATTCCTAAATTTCCCAGTTTGGTGCTTACTTGGTTTCTTCTCCATCCCAAGCATCTTCCTCTGAGAAATCCCTCAGTTGGACTAATAAGTTCTCAAGAAGCTTTCTGTTGGTCTACTCCATTGGTGTTCTTTCAATTCTTCAGGAATTCTTGTTCTTGGGGGAAGAGAAATAGGTGGCAGATTGGAGAGAGATGATAAATGCACAGAGTGGTTCGAAACTTATTTTTCTGCCAAATCCTCGTCAGAGCTTTCCTTTCTGCTCTAAAGATGGATGAAAGCCAAAGATGGCCTTCCTGAAGACGACCTTGGCCCTAAAATGTCCAGAGGAAGGACAGAGGAAGGATATGCATAAAGCAACTATAAAGCCAAGGAATCCAGACTGGTGAATTCCCACTGGATATTAAGACCGCAGCGTAAGGCACTTCTCCGTATAACAGGTATGTTTCTTTATTGGAGGTGGAATTGTATATTCCTGTTGAGAGTGGACAGTTGAGATCCACTGAATTAATAATCATTTGTGAGGAATCCAAGTTGAAGCATCCTCGGCAGATGGTGGTTCACCTTTGCCTGGACACAGGGGAGCCCACCAACTTTCAGGGTTGCTGATTCCATCCTCAAACTGCTTTTAATTCATAGTGACTCATTCTTCATGAAGAGGTTGAGGAACATCCGGTTTTAATAGGGGAAGAAGAAAAGATGTAGCTTCAGCACTGCCTACTTTATCATGGCTTACACTAGTCTACTTCTCTCTCTTATCCATCCATCCATCCATCCATCCATCCATCCATCCATCCATCCATCCAAATCTATCTATCTATCTATCTATCATCTATCTATCTATCTATCTATCTATCTATCTATCTATCTATCTATCTATCTATCTATCTATCTATCATCTATCTATCTATCTCTCTCTCTATCTATCTATCTATCTATCTATCTACTGTATCTATCATCTCTCTCTCTCTCTCTCTCCATTGATCCATCCATCCATCCATTTCATATGGTTACCCATTTCAAACCAGTGACTCTGAGATACATGTCCATGGCATAAACCAAGACATTATACCCAGCCCCAGTTAACACAACCGCCTTCCCATTACATGTCCATCATTTCCACTCTTCGAGTGCAGCAGTGAAAGACGAAATCATAATTAACATCTCCATCAATTCCCCCCCCAAAAAATCGGGAGGAGAAAATGCTACCAGTTCAATTTCCCCAAAGCTGCCTCCATCTGCTTCCTGGGCTGTGGCAAGCAACTCTTCCAGATGGCATACGAAGCTCCTTGCTGATCGCTCAGCATGCTAATGATTCCCAGCTAATTCTTAATAACGAGTGGAAGAACATCTGGATTGAATCATAGCCCCTTATTAGAGTTCCTTTACCTGAGGACAGAACCCACAATTAACGGTGGGAGTATTAGAATTGATTGAACTAGGCAAAAGAGAGCTGTCCTGTTTTTACATTGATATATGAAGATCCTTTAGTTTGGGGGTAAACCCAACATTTTATTTATTTATTTTTCACATTCTTGAACTGCCCTTCTCCCTCCATTAGAACATAAATCATAGAGCTAAAAGGGACCTCAGAGGTCTTCTAGTCCAACCCCCTGTTCAAGGCAGGAGCCATCCTGGTCAAAAGGTTTTCCAGTCTATTTTTGAACACCTCCATTGATGGAGCACCTGTAACTCTAGGAGGCAAGCCATTCCATTGACCATTTGTTTTCACTGTGAGGAAATTTCTCCTTACTTCTAGGTTGGGTTTCTCTTTAATTAAATTAATTAATTCCATGCATTTTGCCCCCTTTTCAAAATCAGGGGAGGTACTAATACCACTCTATAAAGGCTTAGTAAGGCCACACCTAGAGTACTGCAGCCAGTTTTGGTCACCACACTATAAAACATGCTGAGACTCTAGAAAGAGTGCAGAGAAGAGCAACCAGGATGATGTGGGGACTGGAGGCTGAAACATACGATGAATGGTTGCAAGAACTAGGCATGGCTAAGTCTAGTGAAGAGAAGGACCTGGGGAGACAGGATAGCAATCTTCCAATATTTGAGGGGCTGCCATAGAGAGAAGGAGGTCAAGTTATTTTCCAAGGCACCCAAAGGCCAGACAAGGAATAATGGATGGAGGCTGAAGAAGCAGAGATTCAACTTGGAAATAAGAAGAAATTTTTTGACAGCAAGAACAATCAACCGATGGAACAGGAGTTGCCTTCGGAAGTTGTGGGAACTTCATCCCTGGAAGCTTTTAAGAAGAGATTGGATTGCCATCTGTCAGAAATGGTATAGGATCTCCTGCTTGAGTATGAGGGGGTTGGACTAGATGACCTGCAAGGTCCCCCCCAACTCTGTTAATCTGTATCCTTGGTGAGTTGGTGAGCATCCTCAATGTTTTCTCCTCCACTTGTTCCTTGCCTGTCGATTCTCAAAATACGTGGCCGAATTGGACAGCTTCACGACTGGCGCTTATTCGGCCTCCAACGGTGCTGACCAAGAGGTCTCGCTGCCATGACCTTTTCAGACGTAAAATGGATGAGTCTGTCAGCCCCCTCGGGGGCTTGCTGACGTTTGAAAGACAAGGTTCTCACTTGATTTCCTGAAGGATGAGCTCCACCCATAGCTACATCCCTGGTGCCTGCTGAGAGCTGTCACACAATGATGGCTTGCTATTCACTGTTGATGCTTACTGGGGCATGGCATGCTTTGCCTTTATCTTCCCTCCAGAAGCCATGGTAATATTTTGGATGGGCCCTTTTCCAGTTTTAAATCAGGGTTCCCCCAGCGTTTCCTGCTTTGAAGTACAGGAGGCCAGGGTGTGCTGAGACATGGATGAAAGAGGGCCTCCTTGAAACCCATCAACCTTACCTGCATACAATTATGATGTCTGACCAAGAGAAGAGACTGTTTGTAGCTCAGGGTTGAGCTTGGTGCTTTCTGAGCTTGGTGGTTTTCTTACAGATGTTTCATGACCCAATTAAGTAACTTTATTAATGGTAGAAGGGAAAGATTTGCAGGGAGGAAGTGAAGGAAAAGAAAAAGGAGAAGGAGAAGGAGAAGGAGGAGGAGGAGAAGGAGAAGGAGAAGGAGAAGGAGGAGGAGGAGGAGGAAGAGGAGGAGGAGGAGGAGAAGGAGAAGAAGGAGAAGGAGAAGGAGAAGGAGGAGAAGGAGAAAAAGGAGAAGGAGAAGGAGGAGAAGGAGAAGGAGAAAAAGGAGAAGGAGAAGGAGGAGAAGGAGAAGGAGAAGGAGGAGAAGGAGAAAAAGGAGAAGGAGGAGAAGGAGAAGGAGAAGGAGAAAAAGGAGAAGGAGGAGAAGGAGAAGGAGAAGGAGGAGAAGGAGAAGGAGAAAAAGGAGAAGGAGAAGGAGGAGAAGGAGAAGGAGAAAAAGGAGAAGGAGTAGAAGGAGAAGGAGAAGGAGGAGAAGGAGAAGGAGAAAAAGGAGAAGGAGAAAAAGGAGAAGGAGAAGGAGGAGAAGGAGAAGGAGAAGGAGAAGGAGGAGGAGGAGAAGGAGAAGGAGGAGAAGGAGAAGGAGAAAAAGGAGGAGGAGAAGGAGAAGGAGAAGGAGGAGAAGGAGAAGGAGAAGGAGAAGGAGGAGAAGGAGGAGAAAGAGAAGGAGAAGGAGAAGGAGGAGAAGGAGAAGGAGAAAAAGGAGAGAAGGAGAAGAAGGAGAAGGAGAAAGAGAAGGAGAAGGAGAAGGAGAAGGAGAAGGAGAAGGACTGGGACTGGGGGGTCTTTGGTGCTCTCTGAGCTTGGTACTTTTCTTGCAGACGTTTCCTGACCCAACTAGATAACATCATCAGGGTGTTGGCTGACTCAGGAATTCTGGGAGTTGAAGTCCAGAGGTTATAAAGTGTCTGTCCGTGATGCCCACCCCTTCTTCCAAGAGGAAGAAAGGTTGGGAAGATAACTGCACCTCTCCCTCTATCCTTGCAAAACCTTTCATGGGGTGCCAATCCATCCATCCAAGGGTGAAGTTTGCAACTAGCCAAACTCTTAAAATAAACAATGGAGCCTGCTGATGTTATTTGACTGCTAATCAGATTTTTAGAAGAATTGTCTTGCAGGTCCTAACACGTAACCGATTGGTTGCAGTGATTTCTATCCGATGGCCAATGGCTTGGGTTTTATTTGTAGCTGGGTCCTTCTCTTTCTGGTTAACTCCTCGAAAACCATTTTTGAAAGGGAAAGCGAAATTCTAATAAATGGTCCCATTTTCCCTATCCGGAGAACGGAGATCTGTTCAACCATTCTTAGGCCGCTTCATGTACTGTGAGCTCTTATCTGCATTCTCCATTACAGTATCTGGGATCTGTAACTAAAGGTTCTTCTTAACATTTGATTAATTATTAGGAACAACTTATTGGGTTTTTTTTTCTCCTTTGCAAAAAAAAAAAAAAAAAAAGGGGGGGGGGAGCATTGAATGACGGGTATTATAGATAATTAAACTTACTTTTGCTCATTAGAGCTGAGTTAGCTGCTAAATGCACCGTGACGTTATTATAGTGTAGTGTGCACAAAGGGTGAAAAAAAACACAAGGTGATCTTGATGCTTGTTAATTAATCTTAGGTTTCCTTAAGGAAATGTAAAACCACCAACAGTCCCCCCCCACCTCCCCACCCCGGTTCCTTTCCTGTTGTCTGCCTCCGGCCTCCTGAATGAGCTGCTTCTGCAAATATATCACCCACAAATGGCTAATGCCCCTTAAGTTCTAGTCCTGCAAGTGTTGTTCTGAGTCGGCTGCAGGCCCCTCCTCAGAGGAGGAGGAGGAAGAGGAGGAGGTGGTGTGGGAGTCAGGGTCAGCATCAAGGCAACCTGGGAGCTCTGAGGAGGAAGAGGGAATGGAGCTGGCAGAGAGAGAGAGAGAGAGAGAGAGAGAGAGAGAGAGAGAGAGAGAGAGAGAGAGAGAGAGAGAGAGAGAGAGAGAGAGGCGGAGCCTGGACTCCATCAGCCCTCAGATGAAGAGTCAACAGCCCCCCAGGTCTGGAGGTAGCTGATGAGGAAGAGGAGGAACAGCTGGGTCCCGTGCCTGACGCACGGATGCACAGAAGGCAGAGGAGAGGAGAGCAGTGGAAATCTATGGGCCGGTCCTTGGGACGGAAGAGACACTGCTGTTAGAGAAGCTCCACCCTAGCTCTGGGGATAAAAGGCAGGGGGCAGAGAATGGATAGATGTGGCAGACAGACTTGTTAGCTTGCGGTGAGAGAGGAACTCTTTACCGGGGCTGCTGGCGCTCCTAATAAAGGAATCTTTGAGTTCACTTCAGAGGGTTTGTAATGTTTGGGGAGCTGAGTCAAAACCAAGAGAGGGGGTAGTGCAAGATTTTAAAATGCTATGGCAATCAGAGGAGCAGCTAAGCAGGCTGCCCCAGAGAGGAGCGGGTCAAGCTATCTTCCAAAGCACCCGAAGGCCAGACAAGGAACAATGGATGGAAACTGATCAAGGAGAGATTCAACCTGGAAATAAGGAGAAAATTCCTGACAGTGGGAATAATCAACCCATGGAACAAAGTTGCCTTCAGAAGTTGTGGGAGCTTCATCACTGGAGGCTTTCAAGAAGAGACTGGGCTGCCACTGGTCAGAAATGGTGTAGGGTCTCCTGCTTGGGGGCGGGGTTGGACTAGATGACCTACAAGTCCCTTCCAACTCTGTTAATCTGTTTAAAAAAAGATGGGCTATCTTAAAAGTCTCCAGCAAATAATTTCAGGAAATGGTTCACAAAAAGAGTTTGCAAAAAACCGTGCAGAGACCCCAAGATGATCTTTGGACCTTTGTCTTGTGCTCCCTTCTCACTCAGCAGTTTTTTTGTACTGGTATTCCTTGAGTTACAACCATTCATTTAGTGACCGTTCAAAGTTAACAACGGTACTGAAACGACAGTGAGAAATGACCGTTTTCACGCTGCAGCGTGCCCATGGTCACATGTTCAGAATTCAGATGCTTGGCAACTGACTCGTATTTATGACGGTTGCAGTGCTCCAAGGTCACGTGGTCACTTTTTGTGACCTTTCTGACAACCAAAGTCAATGCGGAAAAAAGATTCCCTTAACCACTGTGGCAAGAAAGGTGGTAAAAACGAGGCAAAACTCACTTGAAGTGTCTTGCTCAGCAACATAAATTTCAGGCTCCACTGTGGTCATACGTTGAGGACTGCCTGAAATTGCATTAAAACAATTTAGAAAGGAAAACATAATATAATAAATCACCGGTCTTAAAAGATGAGTTTTTCTTATAGATATGTAATATCTTATAGATCAGTGATGGCTAACCTTTTTGCCATCACGTGTCACGCAGGGGGTCACGTGTGTGCGTGCCCACACCCATAATTCAACGCCCCTCTGCGCATGTGCACGTGACACCCCCCCTGTGCTCCCCCCTGTAATCCCCCCGCTTTTGACACAACGGCAAAAATATTACTGGTGGGCCCAGTAGGTCTGTTTTTCGCCTTCCCCAGGCTCCAGAGGCTTTCAAGGAGCCTGGGGAAAACGGCCTTCCCCATACCCCTGGAGGCTGAAACGGCTCGTTTCCCAACTTCCAGTGTGCCCGGAAGGCCCGAAAATCAGCTGGCTGGTGTGCGCACGCACACTAGAGCTGAGCTAGGGCCATAGGTTTGCCATCACAGTTATAGATATTACGTTTAGTAATACAGATGGGCTGATAGCCCCTTATTCCAGTCCTGGGATTATTATTATTATTATTTTTTTATTGAAAAAGTTTTACAAGTACAAATTTTTCATTCCCCCCCCCCAATTTCCCCCCCCCACCCCCAACCCCATATCCACCCCCATCCACCCCTTGGCTTCCCTTACAAAAAATATTATTTTATACAGTCTACAAATATTTGACAAAAAAATACAGTGAAATCAGGATAAGATAATATATCAAATCCCACTATTAATAATAAAGTTTTTCTAAAAATAACATCCAAATAATAATAATAATTACCTTCATTTATCAATCCGTCTTAATACATAACAAAATCAAAAACATAATTCGCATTCTCTCATCTGATCTACCCCCCATCAGTAATACAAGTATTATTATAATTAAATCAAAATAAAAGATATCAAACATTTCTCTAATCTAATAATAATAATTATTTACCTTTAGCGATCCCCCTCTGTATATAATAATAATAAAATGTAATATAATATATAATAAAATCACATATATCAAATAAGATTCTGTATCAATATGTCAATCTCTATTCTAATTTTAATTACCACTTACTCTTTCCATTGTATGCTGTAAGCCCAGTCCTGGGATTATTAATAAACTAGGTCCTGAACTTTCTCTAAGGGGTTTGAGGCTCCTTCCTCTCACTGTCCTGACCATGACCTCTTAGCCTCCCTGTTAAAATTTAAGATTTCTGGAATTCTAGAAGAGAAGGGCTGTCACAAGGTAGACGCATTCTCCAAAGCTCCCGAGGGCAGGGTCAGAAGCAATGGGTGAAGCTAGTTAAATACAATAAAACTACAATGAAACTGTATTACTATTCTTCTTCTCATCCGTCCTATTACCTGTCTGCTCCCACTTATGACTATGACCTTGTTGCTTGTAACTTTACGATTTATATTGCTTTATTTAGTTTCCTAGTATGATTTGATTGCTTATTTAGTATCCTCTGACTATCACCAAGTGTTGTATCTTATGATTCATGGCGAATGTATTTATGATGATTATATGATCATGATTTATCGCTTATATTGTTTATGTACACCGAGAGCCTATGTACTGAAGACAAATTCCTTGTGTGTCCAATCACACTCGGCCAATAAATTATTCTATTCTATTCTGTTCTGTTCTGTTCTGTTCTGTTCTGTTCTGTTCTGTTCTGTTCTGTTCTGTTCTGTTCTGTTCTATTCTATTCTATTCTATTCTATTCTACTCTACTCTACTCTACTCTACTCTACTCTACTCTACTCTACTCCACTCCACTCCACTCCACTCCACTCCACTCCATTCCATTCCATTCCATTCCATTCCATTCCATTCTATCCTAACCCCATTCCATTCCATTCCATTCTCTATCCTCTATCCTATCCTATCCTATCCTATCCTATCCTATCCTATCCTATCCTATCCTATCCTATCCTATCCTATCCTATCCTATCCTATCCTATCCTATCCCATCCCATCCCATCCCATCCCATCCCATCCCATCCCATTCAGATCCAAGCTGGAACTAAGAAATGTCCCGACAGTGAGAACAATTGATCAATGGAATAACTTGTTCCCTAGACTTGTGGGTGCTCCATCACTGCAAGTCTTATCCAAACAACCGGACAACCATTTATCTGGGATCCTCATCTCAAAAAGCATAACTTTGAACTCAAGGACGTTGATTGCAACCCCAAGAAACTAATTCTGACATTGATAGAACGAGTCAATTGTGGATCTGCAGTGCGGTCACGGAGAGTAAAAATAAGTTGACTTATTAAACCACGTTCAGTCCATCCGGTGCAACATGGCCGGGTGCTACGCTCTCTGAAGGCAAACGAAGACAGGTAATTAGGCGCCATATCTTGCAAATATTTAAAAGGCCCTGCCAGCCTGGTTCATAAAAAAAAAAAAATCCTAAAAAATCGTGCATGGATAAAAGAGATTCAAATGAGCCTTTTATGGCATTCTCGTATTATCCAGTCTGTTAAATCCTCATTCCTTTGAAGGATGTGTTCTATTTATCCTGAAATTAAAACCCATTAGAGTCAACGGTCAAGATCGGAGATGTTATTTGCCATATTGCGTGATGCCTTCGACAAACAGCTGTCATCAAATATTGGTAGAGCTATAAACTACATTTTCCTGCCAGGAGATGACAGTTTTTCTTCTTACCGGCATAGCCACTAGAGGGCAGTCTTGTTATTTGTTTTGTCAACAAGTTGCACTTTCGGGAAGATTTTTTTAAAAAATAAGATAAAACCAACTAAACTGATATTACTGTACCTGTGATAGATGATGCCAAACAAACAAACAAATCCCACCCCACTCTTTTTTCCTGACTTTGCGGAGAATATTTTAAAAGCGAGTCGGTTTCATTTGATGCCGTGGTTTTAACAACAGAGGCATGCCAATTTTTCCAAACGCTTTGAAAAGGAGTGCAGGGCGAATCTCCCCAATATTTTTATTTTATTCATTAAATTTATGCGACGTAGGAGATGGTGGCCTTCTGCTGAATGAGCGTTGGTCTGCTTAAGTCAGCATCCTCAACAGAGGTCAGGCAGCTGTTCCCCAGGGTTGGGGCAAGAGATTTTCCCTGCATGGGTGATCTGGGGAATTCTGGGAGCTCATATACTCTGAAAGGGACCCTGGAGGTCTTCTAGTCCAACCCCATGCCCAAGGCAGGAGCCCTTATACTGTCCGCAAGGTAGAAATCCACAACCTTGGCAACTTTCAGATGGAGGGACTTCAACCCCCAGAATTCTCTAAAATACATTTTTTTAAAAAAATTGATTTATATGCCGCCCTTCTCTGGAGACTCAGGGCGGCTTACAATGCGTTAAGCAATAGCCTTCATACTTTTGTATATTTTATACAAAGTCAGCTTATTGCCCCCACAAACTGGGTCCTCAATTTACCTACCTTAGAAAGGATGGAAGGTTGAGTCAATCTTGAGCCTGGTGAGATTCGAATCAATTTACAGTAATTGCACACAGCTGGTATAAATCACAATGCTTGTAGTCTGCTGAGCTACCAGGCTCCTATATTTTCTTTTAACGTTCATACTAATACAATCTTCATCCAAAACAATGTAATTATATTCGGGGTTGCTCTTCTACCATTTCATCTCCCTTGATCTACAACAATCCTTCTTCTCCTTCTCCTCTCTTTCCTTTCCCTCCCTTCTTCCATCTACTCTTCTACTTCCTTCCTTCCTTCCTCCTCTCCTCCTCTCCTCTCCTTCCTTCCCCCCCACACCTCTCTTCTAACTTTCTCCCCTACTCTTGTTTCCCCTCTCTTTCTTCCTCTCCTTTTCCCTTTCTTCTTTCCCTCTCTCTCCTTCCTCTCTTGTACATTTAAGATATGTTTATGAGGAAGAAAAAAAAATAAAAATAAAAAACTTTTTCAAAAAAACACCCAGAGTTCCCCAGAGAGCATGGGTAGCCTGGGGAATTCTGGGAAGTCATAGAATCTTAGGACTGGAAGGGGCCCTGGAGGTCTTCTAGTCCAACCCCACGCCCAAGACAGGAGTCCTTATACCACCTGCGAGGTAGAAATCCACAATCTTGGCAACTTTCAAATGGAGGGACTTCAACACCCAGAATTCACCAGAGAGCATGGTGGCCAAGATTGGAAAACATCTGGATGGATTCCCCCCCACCCTATTTCTTGTACCCACCCAAACTCTTTCTTCACAGCCTGGGAAGAGGGGGTGGGGGTGGGGAGAAATGCAGATTTAGCCCCAGACATCACTGATGCCAGCAGGGATTTCCTTTTCTTGATTTCCGCTCTAATTTTCACTGAAAAACATCCGAAGGCAGGTTTCCAGTGGGATCGGATGTTAGAGATTATGCAGGGGAACAAGGAGTTTTAAAGCAGTTAGGATGCAAGGCCAGATGTCAGGAATTAAGAATGTGCATCTTTCTTTTAATCCTTTCCAAAAAAACCCCACAACCCTTTGCCAGAGAAATGTGAGTATATCTATTTACCGTGTCTGCCTGCCTGCCTACTCTATCTATCTGTCTGTCTGTCTGTCCGTCCATCCATCCATCCATCCATCTCTGTCTGTCTGTCTAGTCTATCCATCCATCTCTAGCTATATGTCCGTCCGTCTGTCTGTCTATCATCTATCTATCTATCTATCTATCTATCTATCTATCTATCTATCTATCTATCTATCTATCTATCTATCTATCATCTATCTATCTCTATCTATCTATCTATCTATCTATCTATCTATCTATCTATCTATCTATCTATCTATCTATCTATCTATCTATCTATCTATCTATCTATCTATCTATCTATCTCAGGACAGATGTGGAAGGAACAGTAAATTAGACCTGAGATTTTTTTTCTCTTTAGTAACTCTGAAATTCTTCAATAATCAGAGATTCCTGATACAAGTAAATGAATCTTTGGGATAGGTTGGAGAAGCTGTCCTGGATCATAATCCTTCTGGCCCCCGTTTTATAATATAGTTGGTCCCCGACTTACAACAGTTCATTTAGTGACCGTTTGAAGTTACAACGGCAGTCAAAAAAGTGACTTAGGACCGCTTTTCACATGTACGATCATTGCAGCATCCCTCCATGATCAAAATTCGGACAGTTGGCAACTGACCCTTATTTATGACGGTTGCGGTGTCCCGGCGTCATGCGATCCCCTTTTTGCAACCTTCTGGCAAGCAAAGTCCATGGGGAAGCCAGATCCACTTAACGACCGTGTTCCTAACCTATCAACTGCAGTGATTCACTTAACAGCTGTGGCAGGGAAGGTGATAACATGGGGGCAAAACTCACTTAACAAATATCTCGCTTAGCAACAGAAACGTGGGGCTCCGTTGTGGTTGTTAAGTCGAGGACTACAAGCTGCTGTGGCCCAGAGGTGGAGCTCTTGCCTCGCAATCAGGAGGTTGTGAGTTTGATCCTAGGTAGAGGCAGATGTAGGGTCTCCTACTTGGGTAAGGGGTTGGACTAGATGACCCGTAAGGTCCCTTCCAACTCTGTTAATCTGTTAACTACCTGTAATCTATGAAATGACACCCATCGAAACAGCAACATCCATCCAGGAGGAGAGCAAAGGCAGATTCCTGGCTGGCGCTTTTCCAAGCCCCGGGAACAACCAGACATTATATCCGCCGCAGAGAAACTCTTGTGTCTTGGTGACAGTTGCCGCTCGCAAGAGAAGCTTTTTCAGGTCATGGCACTCTTCAGAGGGGGAAAAAAAATCTCTTTTTTTTTCCAGGGCAGAGGTGGAGGCCAAAAAACCCTTTTTCCTCTCCTGAATGGTGTTTTCACAGCAGGATTTTTTTTTTTCAAAACTTCTTGTTACATGTTCTTCCCAGCTGGAGACGGGCACCAAGCTGTGTGCCTTTAGAGACACACAGGTTGTCATTTTTCCCCCCTCCCCCTGGGTCAAAGACTGAAGAAATTTGCAGGAAGGGAGGGAGAGAAAACTATTTTTTCTTTCCTTCCTTCCTTCCTTTTTTCCTCTCTCCTTCCTTCCTTCTCTCCTATCCTTCTCTCCCTTTCTCCCTCCTTCTTTCTCCCTTTCTCCTTCCTTCTCCCTTTCTCCTTCCTTCCTTCTATCCTTCTCTCCCTTTCTCTCTCCTTCTTTCTTTCTCCCTTTCTCCTTCTTTCCTTCTATCCTGCTCTCCCTTTTTCCCTCCTTCTTTTTCTCCCTTTCTCCTTCCTTCCTTCTATCCTGCTCTCCCTTTCTCCCTCCTTCTTTCTTTCTCCCTTTCTCCTGCCTTCCTTCTATCCTGCTCTCCCTTTCTCCCTCCTTCTTTCTTTCTCCCTTTCTCCTGCCTTCCTTCTATCCTGCTCTCCCTTTCTCCCTCCTTCTTTCTCCCTTTCTCCTTCCTTCCTTCTATTCTCCTCTCCCTTTCTCCCTCCTTCTTTCTTTCCCCCTTTCTCCCTCCTTCTTTCTTTCTCCCTTTCTCCTTCCTTCCTTCCTTGGAACATAGAACAATAGCATTAGAAAGGGTTTTTGGAGGCCTTCTAGTCCAGCCCCCTGCTCAAGCACTGTACCACTGTGAGACGTTTTGCACTCATTCACAGATCTTTCCTGAGCCTCCTGAAGAAGGCAGGCTCGTGATATGTTTGTAGCAATGAGAAAGCAAGCAGAGTTTGCATTTAGCACATAGAATAATAGGGATGGAAAGAAGCTTCTACTCCCCACACCTCGAGGCAGGGGACTTTATATCATCCTGGAGAAATGGCTATCCAATCTCTTCTTTAAAATCCCACCCCCAACTCCTAAAGGCAATCTGATTAATTGTTCTCACTGTCAGGAAATTTCTCCTTAGTTCCAGGTTGCTTCTCTCCTTGGTTAGTTTCCACCCGTTGCTTCTTGTCCTGCCTTCTGGTTTTTGAAGAATGTCACTGGGTTATTTGTATTTGCCAGCTGAGCTTCCATTCTGAACATTACGGTAGCTTGCCAGAGAACCTTATCACATCGATAAGGCTGTCTTGTGATTTTTGAACTACTGCGCATGTTCACATTCTTTCTTTTTCTAACTTCTTGATTTACTTTTTCCTTTGTCTGTCTGTGTGATAAACTGCCAGTAAGATGTAGTTAGCTAGGTTTTTACTTTTACAATAAAATGTTTCTTAGAATACATTCAGGTTTTCTTTCTTTGAGAGTATACACCATGGAAAACAAGATCCATTCACCTCTAATTAATTACAGTTTCCTGGGGCGGGGTGGGGGGGACGAGGCTGATTCACGCTTCGACAATGGTAGCAGAGGATGGTTTGATTTATTTTGTTTTCCTTGGCCGTTACTCAACTGATAAGCGAATAGGCTATTAGGCAATTAGTTTTTCAGCGATTGAAGAACACTGATTACTTACTGCAAATATGCCAAGAAAGAAAAAGAAACCCAAACGAAGAGCTTGATGCATTCATCCCTGATCAATGACTCCCTCCACTTTGTGGCAGCCCCTCAAATACTGGAATACCACCATCATGTCCCCCACTGGTCCTTCTTTTTGCTAGACTAGCCAAAGATAGTTTCTGCTATCGTTCTTCATATGTTTTAACCTCCAATCCCCTTATCATCATTGTTGTTCTTCTCTGTAGATTCTCCTCCTCTCCAATTCTCCTTTTCCCATTCTTCGGGTAGCCTCTTAGAACACTGCATGTTTCAATGACATCCAAATGTTTTTTTAAAAAAATGCTTCTGAACCTGCAAACGTCCCTGCAAGTAAAAAAAATTAAAATAAAGCCTTAGTAAGATCACACCTAGAATCCTGCATCCAATTTTGGTCACCACATTATAAGAAAGAGATTGAAACTCTAGAAAGAGTGCAGAGAAGAGCAACCAGGATGATGGGGGGATTGGAGGCTAAAACATACGTTGAATGTTTGTACTTGGCTAATCAAGTGAGAAGAGAAGGACCAGGGAAGACATGATAGCAGTGGTCCATTATTTGAAGGGCTGCCACAGAGAAGAAGAGGTCAAGCTATTCTCCAAAGCCAGACAAGGAACAATGGATGGAAACTAAACAAGGAGAGATTCAACCTGGAAGTAAGGATAAATTTTCTGACAGTGAGAACCATCATGGAACAGAAGTTGCCTTCGGAAGTTGTGGGAGCTTTATCCCTGGAAGCTTTCAAGAAGAGACTGGACAGCCATCTGTCAGAAATGGTGTAGGGTTTCCTGCTTGGGTGGGAGGCTGGACTAGATGATCTACAAGGTCCCTTTCCAACTCTGTTATTCTGTTATTATTCTGTTATTCAGAAGTTGTGGGAGTTTCATCACTGGAGGCTTTCAAGAGGAGAGTGGACTGCCATGTGGCAGAAATGCTGTAAGGTGTCCTGCTTGGATGGGGGGTTGGACTAAATGACCTACAAGGTCCCTTTCTAACTGTCTTAATCTGTATCTAAGGGAATAAATAAGCATGCTGCAGTGTTTGATTTCCTAGGAGCCAGGCCTCAGGTGTAAATCTCCCCCCCAAATATTTCTCTCATGAGGTTAGGGCAGCAAAGTTAATTGCCCCTCCGATCCTGTAAAGAGATCCAGCCTCTCCTTCAGAACTCGGTACAAAATGTGACATCCATGGAGCATATTAAGAATTCATGAAAAGAGAAAGGCATTCAAAAATAAAAATAAAAATAAATGCGGCTGATGGATGGAAGCTTACATTCCGTATCTCGGGAAGTCTTCTTTCCAGCAGGGAAGGACAATTCAAAACCAGCGGTAGCGAAGGCTGAAAAAAGCTTCGGTTCTCTCCGTGTGTCTGTATAATATTGATGCCACTTGATCAACCCTCTTTAAAAAGCGGCGACAAATAATGAAACCTCTCCTTCCTGCCTCTCGGCAGCCAAATTTATTTTCCTCTCGAATCAGGCTCAACAGCAGGATTTTTTCTCTTTCAATTTCCTGCCTGCTCTTCCAGGTTTCTGCTCCGGGGTTTTAGATTCCAAGAACTCCAGAGTGCTTCCTGGCTGTGCCCAGGTCTCCATTCACACAAGCACTTTGGCCTCAGCTGGTGCCAACGCTGGGCTTCAATAGTCTACTAGGGTTCTTGAGTAGTGGTGGGATTCAGCCGGTTTGGGAGAACCGGTAAATTGCTGGCCGGCCCCTCCCCCTCCCCTGAGTCCCCACACACCCCATTTTGGCTCCCAGGTAAGTGCAGGGAGGCCTAGGAGACCCGAAATGGGGTGCAGAGGAGGTGCAGCAGTGGTGGGTTACCCCCGGTTCGGACCGGTTCGCAAGAAGCGGTAGTAAAACCGGTGGGAAGCTCCACCGCCTGCCCCGGATGTCGTCATCAGCAATCTGCGCATGTGCAGAAGCAAGAGCCTGGATAGCTCAGCAGACTAAAAAGCATTGTGATTAACATTCAGCTGCCTGCAATTACTGTAAGTTCGAATCTCACCAGGCTCAAGGTTGACTCAGCCTTCCATCCTTTCTAAGGTGGGTAAATTGAGGACCCAGTTTGTGGGGGCAATAAGCTGGCTTTGTATAAATATAAAAAAGTATGAAGGCTATTGCTTAACGCCTTGTAAGCCGCCCTGAGTCTCCGGAGAAGGGCGGCATATAAATCAAATAATAATAAAAAAAGGCGCGAACGCAAGCCAAGCAATCCCATTGCAAACTGCTAGTAAAGGTAAATAGAACCCACCCCTGGGGTGCAGCACCCCCCTCCCCCGTTGCCTGTTTTTGCTCTTAGGAGTTCAGGGAAGCCTCCTAGGGATAAAATGGGGTACGCAGTGTGTATGTATGTGGCGCGGCCCCCTCACGGCCAGTTTTCACTCCCAGCAGGCTCCAGGGAGGCCTCCTAGGCCCAAAATGGGGTGCTGGGGGGGCACGTTTCCCCCCCCCCCGGCCCATTTTTGCTCCTGGGGGGTGTGCAGTGTGCTGCCTGTCACACCCCTTGGCCACGCCCACCCAGCCGGTCATTAAGGCAGAGAACCGGTTGTTAAATTATTTGAATCCCACCACTGTATAATCTTGAGGCTTGGAAGGGATTCTGCCATCTCTCCCCCACCTTCGGGTATTAACACCATCCAATCTGGCAATTTTGTTTTTCTGTCCTGCCTGCCCCACCCTCCACTGAATTTTGAAGAGGCAGTTTGGTGTAGTGGTTAAGATGCTGGCCTCGACACCAGGAGACGGAGAGTTCTAGTCCCGCCTTAATGAAAATTGGGTGGGTGACTTTGGGCCAATCACTAGGAGACGGTGAGTTCTAGTCCTGCCTTAGCCATCAAAGTCATCTGGGTGACCTTGAGCCAGTTCCTCTCTCTCAGCCCAGCCCACCTCAAAGGGTTGCTGTGGGAAAAAAGACTATTAGGTATATTTGCTACCTTGAGTTTACTAATAAAGTAATAGGATAACCATCTAATAAGATAGGATAACAATCTAATAAATAAAAATAGAGTTGAATGCAGGCTTCTACTAAAGTATCTTGTATATCTTCTCTTCTTATTCCTTTGTTGTTAGAGTAACAGACCTGAAATATTTTTCAGTGACGTATCTGAACTATATGGAAGCTGCTCAGAATTCTTTCCAATTGGGCGGCTTTAAAAATCTAGTCAACCCATCAATCCTGAATAAAAAAAAGTCAATGCCAGACATTTTCCCAGCCGAGAAAAATGTTATGGATGGGATCTCTTCAATCAGGATTGAATTAAACCTGAAGGGATCTTTCCCTTTGAAGCTAAGCTAAGACTTTTAAAGATTTTGGCTTAGATTTGGCCAATGATCCGGACAAAGAACCAATCAGAGGTGAGCCCTTACCAACCTGCACCTATCAAAAACCAGCTCAGCTAAAGATCAATCAGAAGTCGGCACATCTGGCTGTAAAGACAGCAACCCACTCAGCCTTTGTTCAGTTGCCTGTAGATGACTGAAGATGTCAGCCAAAGTTACCAAGTGAAGTATCAGATAATTTTCTCTGTTGGACCACAATTGTCAAAATGCTTCCATCCCCTCCCAAATCCTACAAATTCTTTCAACCAAACTTAAGGTTCTTCCCTTGACTTTCCAGGTGTCATAGTTCTCCTGCCTTGCCCAAGTCCCTGTCCTGCCTAAAGAGTTAGCCCAATCTTGGGATCACCTCCCTTCCCTGCTTCGGAGACCAAGAGCTTCTCCTTCTCACCTCCTTAGTCATATAATAGGGACGGAGTGGGAGACCCCCCCCCAGAAGCAGTTTATCTGCTCTCAATGAGCCCTCCCGAAAGAGATCCCCCAAATCTGTTTGGGAATGTCGCGGTGTGTGTGTGTGTGTGTGTGTATGTGTGTCTATGAAATTTTAATGCCCTCCAACAGTGGTGGAATTCAAAGTTTTTTTTACTATCGGTTCTGTGGGCGTGGCTTGGTGGAGGTGGCAGGAAAGGGAAGGGATACTGCAAAATCTCCATTCCCAACCCGCTCCAGGGGAAGGATACTGCAAAATCTCCATTCCCACCCCCCTCCAGGGGAAGGATACTGCAAAATCTCCATTCCCACCCCACTCCAGGGGAAGGATACTGCAAAATCCCCATTCCCTCTCCACTCCAGGGGAAGGATATTGCAAAATCCCCATTCCCTCTCCACTCCAGGGGAAGGATACTGCAAAATCTCCATTCCCACCCCACTCCAGGGGAAGGATACTGCAAAATCCCCATTCCCTCTCCACTCCAGGGGAAGGATATTGCAAAATCCCCATTCCCTCTCCACTCCAGGGGAAGGATACTGCAAAATCCCCATTCCCACCCCACTCCAGGGGAAGGATACTGCAAAATCTCCATTCCCACCCCACTCCTGGAGGAAGGATACTGCAAAATCCCCATTCCCATCCCACTCTGGGGCCAAAGGTGATATTTGCCGGTTCTCTGAATTGCTCAAAATTTCCACTACCGGTTCTCCAGAACCTGCTGAATAGCACCCGTGCCCTCCAAGCATTTAAACGACATGTATGAAACTGTGACCACAGAAACCAGTACAGGTCCATCTTCTCATTTAGACAATTCAAGGGCCAAGAGATAACACGCATCTTTCTGGAGGTTCGTTCATGGGGAAGAAATTAATACAAAAATTAATATGACATATATCTATATCAGTGTGTACCAGGGCAGAGTGATTTCCATCTTAAAAGTATTTTGTTTCCATCACGTTCAGCATTCTAATGTTCCTCTTTGTTCCTTATTTTTATACACTTTTAAAATGTGAGCATCCAACCTCTTGGCTCCCTCCGTGCTGAAGGAAAGGCACTTTGCCCATGCTCTATGGCACCTTCTTATGACTTTTGCTTATTTCATCGTTTTGATTCTTTGCACAAGGAAGCATCTGTTCAGAGTCCAAGCCTGCACGAATCCATCCACGTGGATACGGGGGAGTTAAAATCCCTGGCTCTTAAATTTTCTTAGAAACCAAATCTGCCGTTTTTCATCCAGTTCATTCCCGCTGCTAAAACACAGTTTGTTTGCATCCTGGTTTCTCCAACCAAGCCACAGTTTAAGCCATAACAGGCACAGCTCACACAGTTCCAACAGAGAATCCATCCCAGTAGCGGGATAAAGCAGCCTAAAAAACAACGGGGTCTCTTCTGGGTTAGTGCCACAAGTGAACCTGGCTTGTTGGTTGAACCTGGCAAGCCATGGTTTAAAACAAGACGTGAGTAGACCGACCGAGGCAGTGATGCCGAGCCAAATTATTATACGTTGCCCATTTGCGGCTCAGAAGGTGGGGAAGTCCAGCAGGTTGCAAAACCGTGATTTATAGCTCAGTCTGGGGGTACGAACCCAGCCGGTTCTAGCAACAAACCCTCATTAATCAAGTCGTGGCTTAGCCCCAGGAGCAACGCCGGGCCGGTGCGGAGGCCGCTCTCTCTAACCATCCTCGCTCCTGTACCCCACGACTCACGCAGCGCGAACCCTAAAAGGAAGCAAACTCTTCCATTCCTGCCCCCACCCCTCCCGTTTCGATTTCATAATTCCGGCCACTTTTTGTCTTTTGCAAAAAAAAAAAAAAAAGAATGAATGAAAAAACAAAAAAACAGCGAGGGGAAATCTGGCACACAGGAGAGAGAGAGAGAGAGAAAGAGAGAGAGAGGCAGGCAGAGGTCCCCCCCTTCCCCTCCCTTCCCTTCCCCTCCTCTCTCTCTCTCTCTCTCTCTCCCTAAGGCAAGCTGCCCCCCTCTCCATCCTTCGCCCCCCTCCCCCCAAGGGATTGGCTGGCAGAGTTTGTCAATCGCCGCTCTTCCTCCTCCTCCTCACCCCCCCCCCCGGATTCCGACTTGAGCACAGAGTTTACGCCAGCAAAAGAAACCGGGCGCTTCTCTTCCTCCCCCACTTCCATCCCCCCCGCCCCGCTTTTCTCTTCTTCCCCTCTTCCTTCTCCCATCACTTCTTCGAGCCCACCGAGAATTGAGCTTCTTGGGTTCCGACTCTTTCCCACCTCCCCCTTCTTCCTCCTTCCACCCCCCACTCCTCCTTCCTCGACACCGGCACTGCCCACCTCCCTTCCCCTCCTTCTTCCCGTGCGCGCGCGGGGGCGCGCCTGGCTGGCGATGGGACCGGCATGGAAGACGATGCCGCCGCCGCCGCCGCGAAGAGGGGACCAGCCCCGGCGCCCGGGCGCAGCAGCCGGAAGGGAGGCTGAGCGCCCCCCGCGCCCCTCTTAACCTCGCCCCCTCCTCCCTCCCTCCCTTCTTCAGCCGGGGAATATCCATCCTCCCCCCCCCCCAATTACTCAGAGCGGCGTTGCGAAGCTTCCGTGCAATTTCTCCGAGGGGGAAGAAGCGGGGGGCTGCGAGCGTGCCAAGGCGCAACCCTGCGCGTGCCAGGCTTGGGGGGTTTTCTGTTTTTTGGAACATAAAAGCAGGAAGGGGGGGCTGTCAGTCTGTCTGTCTGCCTGGGAAAACTGCCCCCCCCTTTTGCCTGTCTCTCCTTCTGCCTTCCCGGGAGGAAAAGAGGATCTCCCCCCCTCCCCAATTTTTCTCCCCCCCCCACGCAAACAGCTGGCTGGCGAGAGCCGAGGTGATGCGACGCCCACCTTACTTCTCTCCTGCTGGCGCCCTGCCCGCCGACCCCGACTCCGGCACTTCGGTCTTTTTGGGGCGCCCCCGGCCCGTCTCGGAGGAGAACTCCTGGGGACGCTGCCCCGCTGGGGGCCGCGAGAGGCTGGGCAGGCAGCGAGCTTGCGATCGCGCTCCGCGCCCCCCCTGCCCGCGCGGGGATCGCGGCTCCCCCTTGCTCCTCCCGAATTGGGGGCGCAGGGCTTGAGAAGCGGCGCGGGAGGTCTGGGGAGGATCGGGATGGACCCCCGCTGGCGCTGGGCAAGAGAAGGAGGAGGCACCATGGTTGCTGCTCCGGCCGGGACCAGGCGAAGCCCAAGCCTGCGCCCTTCGGTGGTGGTGGTGCTGCTGCTGCTGCTGGCCGCGTTCGGTGGAGGTAAGGCTGCGAAGTTGGTCACTTAAGCTTCAAGTTGTTTTCTTCTTCTTTCTCATTTCCCCCCTCCTCCCCTTCCTTCCTTCCTTCCTTCCTTCCTTCCTTCCTTCCTTCCTTCCTTCCTTCCTTTTTCCTCCTCCTCCTCCTCCTCTTCCCTTCACCTTCCCTTCCTTTTCTTCTTTTCCTCCCTCCCTCCCTTCCTTCCCTTTCCTTCCCTTTTCTTCCCTCCTCCTTCCTCCTCTTCCCTTCCCCGTTCCCTTCCTTCTTTTTCTTCCTTCCTTCCTTCCCCCCTCCTCCTCTTCTCTTCCCCCTTCCCTTCCCTTCCCTTCCCTTCCCTTCCCTTCCCTTCCTTTTTATTTATTTATTTATTTATATTTATAATCGGACTTATATGCCACCCTTTCTCCGTGAGGACTCAGGGCGGTCCTTCCTTGTTTTCCTTCTTTCATTCCTTCCCTTCCTTGTTTTCCTTCTTTCATTCCTTCCCTTCCTTGTTCCCTTCCTTCCTTCCTCCTTTCCTTCCCTCCTCTTCCTCCTCTTCCTTTCCCTCTTCCCTTCCTTCTTTTCCTTCCTTCCTTTGTTCTTTCCTCCTTCCCTCCTCATCTTCCCTTCCCCCTTCCCATTCCTTCCTTCCTTCCTTCCTTCCTTCCTTCCTTCCTTCCTTCCTTCCTTCCTTCCTTCCTAGTTAAAAGTGTTCTTTTCTTCAGGCGGGACTCCCTTCACTGTAATCACCCTATGCTAAATGATATTTGACATTCCACCATGGCGTAGTTGCAAATCGCAGGAACTTTAAATTAGCCAGACTTCCTTTTTCTTTCCCCAGGAGCGATTGTGGTTGATCCAGGAGCTCGATCCTACCTCCTACAAAGTCGCTGCTTGATTTGCAGAGTAGCAATTCACCAGGTGAAGCACTCTCTCGAGTCACCTGGCCTGTTGTTCTTGTGGGCAAGCTCTGGCATTGTCGGCTGGGGGGGGGGGGCAGGTGGTAGAAAAGTCTGTGTTTGGCTGCTGGCCATGAAAAAGGAAGGTTTTTCGTTTTTGTTCTTTTTAAAGCAATCCTTTTAAGTTGCATTCTTTTCATGCTGAGGAATTCATGTTTGTAGAAGGCATGGAATGTGGGTGCAGAAGGAGGCACAAGCAGTGTCATCCATTGGGCTTTTGCAATCCAAGACCATTTTGGCCCGGCCTTGTTGGCTTGGCTGCAAGCCCCACTCACTTTCAACAGCCTGCTCTCCCATTTTGCAGAAAGGAAAAACCGAGGCCAGGGAGCAGTATCACAGACTAGGCAGGTCAATCTAATAGAATAGAATAGAATTCTTTATTGGCCAAGTGTGATTGGACACAGAAGGAATTTGTCTTGGTGCATAAGCTCTCAGTGTACATAAAAGAAAAGATACGTTCATCAAGAATCATAATGATAGTCATAGGGTACAAATAAGCAATAAAACTGTTTAGAGCTGCTCGGTCCAGTCAAAAATAAGTGCCGCCGGAATGACCTAGGTACATGTAGTCCCCGACTTACAACAGTTTGTTTAATGACCATTCGAAGTTATGACGGTGCCAAAAATAGCAACTTGTGACCTTTTCTCACACTTACGACCGTTGCGCCATCCCCTGTGGTCCCGTGATCAAAATTCAGACGCTTGGCAGCCGATTTGTACTTATGACGGTTGGATTGTCCTGAGGCCACATAGTCTCCTTTTGAGACCTGATGAGCAAAATCCACGGGGAAGCCAAGATTCACTTACCAGCCAGGTTACTAATTTAAAAGATTGCCAGATTAATAGAGTTGGAAGGGACCTTGTAGGTCATCTAGTCCAACCCTTGACCCAGGCAGGAGACCCTACACCGTTTCTGACAGATCGCAGCCCAGACTCTTCTTAAAAGCCTCCAGTGATGAAGCTCTCACAAATTCCAAAGGCAACTTCTGTTCCATTGGTTAATTGTTTTCACAGAACAATTTCAGTGTTCAGCTTCTTAACAATGGCGGCAAAAAAAAGGTCATAAAATGGGGCAAAGCCCACTTAACAGACGTCTCCCTTAGCAACAGAAAGTTTGGACTCCATTGTGGTTGTAAGCCGAGGACTGCCCATATGTTTCTTGGCACACGTGTGTTAAGATATTCCTTCATCCGTGATGCTTGAAGATGAAGATGAATAAATCACGTGCCATAACCACGACGGGATGACAAGAGAAAAAGTAGACCTCCAAGAGGCTTACAGACATAATGGAGTGCTTGAAAACGCATCTCGGGAGGAGGTACAGAAGCTACCGACGTGATAGCTTGGCTTCCCGAGTTGTTTTAGATCTCTGCATCTCCCTAAACATTTCTTGGCTAGAACATTGCTAAGATCTGCTCAATTTTGCCCTGGGCCTTGGCGTCACCTCTCTCCTGGCTGCCGAATAAGGTTCTTAGATGTTGGCTTCCAAGGTGGTAGGAGATGCAAGCTGATTGTTCCAGTGAAGGATGGAAGTTGGAATCAGGGTAAGGAGCTAGCTTTTGAGTTCCTTGCCGTTGCGAGAGAATTGTGCCAATTCTCTTATTATTTGGTTAACTAATTGCATTTTTATGGCCTGGCTTTAAAAAGCCTCCAAACCTCCCTAGTCTGTCTATATTGGAATTACTGATACATTTTGATCAACTGTAGGTCAATTCTTCTTTAAGGCAGTGAGAACAATCAACCCATGGAACAGAAGTTGCCTTCAGAAGTTGTGGGAGCTTCATGACTGGAGGCTTTCAAGAAGAGACTGAACTGCCATCTGTCAGAAATGGTGTAGGGTCTCCTGCTTGGGAGGGTTGGACTAGATGACCAACTCTTATTCTGTTCTGTTCTCCTTGAGATCTCTGCCTAGAAGAAAGGACAGCCATGCTAGAAAGAGTGCAGAGAAGAGCAACCAGGATGATGACAGGACTGGAGGCTCAAACATACAATGAACGGTTGCAGGAACTGGGCCTGGCTAGTCTAGTGAAGAGAAGGACCAGGAGAGACAGGATAGCAGCCTTCCAATATTGGAGGGGCTGCCACAGAGAGGAGGGGGTCAAGCTATTTTCCAAAGCATCTGAAGGCCAAACAAGGAATAATGGATGGAAACTGATCAAGGAGAGATTCAACCTAGAAATAAGGAGACATTTTCTGACAGTGAGAACAATCAACCGACGGAACAGAAGCTGCCTTCAGAAGTTGTGGGAATTTCATCCCTGGAAGCTTTCAAGAAGAGACTGGACTGCCATCTGTCAGAAATAATGTAGGGTCTCCTGCTTGGGCGGGGGATGGACTAGATGACCTATAAGATCCCTTCCAACTCTGTTCATCTGTAAAGGCAAAATCCGAGAATGGCTTATGAAAGACTCTTTAACATGGAAAAGTTTCGCCATTCAGTCCGTAGGGAAGGGTTTTTTTTTTTTTAAACCTGCTGGAGGGGTTGTGAAACACCTGGAATGGGACTGACAGTCTGAAAACACTAAGAAGTCCTAGAGAAAGAGACATCTTGAAGGTGAAGGTTATCCTTCCTGCTTATCAGGAGGGAATGGGTTGCGAGCTCCCCCCCCCCCCCCGGGGGGACGACAACGACTCAGTGTCATGGCTGCATCTCACCTATCTGAGCTTCATGAGCTGACAGCCTGACATGGGGCAGGACCTGAGGAGGAGACCGTGGGTTGAGTGTTGAGCAATTATTCCAGGTTTATGAGGCCTCGTCCCTCTCTCTTCTATAGGGAGGTCTCCTAGGGTCTCCAAGGGGTTGGCCTAGAAGACCTCCAAGGTCCCTTCCAGCTCTATTCTGATTGATGGATTGAAGGTAAAGTGTGACTTCTGGTCATTTGTGGTGTCCTTGGCCATAATATATAAATCATTCTCCATTGCCTTCTTCTCAGTTTCCCTGAGACTATTTGCATGGTGTCCCAGCTATGGACTAACCAAATTCTCCACTGTTGGGCTTTTGTAGGGATCAACCAAGGTCAGCTAAGTGTGGCTGGTAGGAACCAATCATACCCTTAGATCTGTTTGGCGTGAAGGTCCATGCATCTGGAAGAAGGCTGATCTAGAATAGAGGAACCATAAAGCTTCTAGATGGTTTTGGCCGTCCTACGGAGGTCCATTGCATGACTTTTCATCACCGCCTTGGTGTCCAAGGAGCTGAGATCCTGACTCTAGAGCCACATTGGGCGGGGGGAATCACACGTCCTCTTCCTTCTACAATTGTCCAGTGGGAACCAACCCAATGTTTTGAGTGATGCTGAACGCACAGCTGTGGTGGAATTATCTACTGGTTGTTAGGGAGTCTCTGGTCTTAGCTTGTTTGTTTCCAAGGTTCACACAGACGTGGGACAGGGAAAGTTCACCTCCGGATAACGTCTTAGGATCCTGTGGGCAACTGATTTCATGTTGTGAAGTAAAGGCTTTTCCTTCTAGGGTTGGTTGGTCAACATGGAGTCTTTTTTCTGTCCTTTTTCTCTTTATCTGTGTTCAGGGTTCTGATGAACTCGAATTTTGATCAGCTGCTGTCATTCAGAGAAGGATTGGTTGTTTGTGTTTCTGGATACTTAAGCTTTTATTTATGAATATATTTGCAACGTTTTTACACCCCCTCATGGGTGTCTCTAAGCAATCTGCAACCTCCCGGCTTACAACCGCATAACTCGCGCCGCTTTCACAAAAGCAATTGAATAGTCTTCATTAGTTGCAGAAAGGTTCATTAGATTGCAAAATGGGACTTTTATTTTTAGGATCTATTCTAAAAGAGAGGTGAGAAAAAAAATATATAGTTGCTTCATTGCTTGGCAAGATGCTGCAAGAGAGAGATAATTTTTTTGGTGAGCTGGAGTTCCATCTCTGGGAAAAAAATATGCTGGTTTTTCGAGAGCCGAGCGAGGAGATTTTTTCTAGATCTCTGGGGGTGGGAGGGAGAGAGAAACCTAGATCTAGATTCCTTGAAAAATCTAGATGGATCTAGATTTCAGCTCAAGGAGACCCTGCTTTAGTTGCAAACTCAGTGGGATGCTTTGCTTCTGTGTTGTCTCTTTAGCCTACCTTACAAGGTTATTAAATCAACCAAGATAAAACTGGTTTGATTAAAGAAAGGAGAGAGATGAGTGATGGTTAATACTAACAGATTAACAGAATTGGAAGGGACCTTTTGGTCATCTAGTTCAACCCCCTGCCCAAGCAGAAGACCCTACACCATTTTTGACAGAGGGCAGTCCAGTCTCTTCTTGAAAGCCTCCAATGATGAAGCTCCCACAACTTCTGAAGGCAACTTCTGTTCCACCGGTTGATTGTTCTCACTGTCAGGAAATTCCTCCTTGTTTCCAGGTTGAATCTCTCCTTGATCAGTTTCCATCCATTATTCCTTGTTTGGCCTTCAGATGCTTTGGAAAATAGCTTGACCCCTTCCTCTCTGTGGCAGCCCCTCCAATATTGGAAGACTGCTATCCTGTCTCTCCTGGTCCTTCTCTTCACTAGACTAGCCAGGCTCAGTTCCTGCAACTGTTTCTCGTATGTTTTAGCCTCCAGGCCTTTGATCGTCTTAGATAGATTCAGATTAACAGAGTTGGAAGGGACCTTTTAGGTCATCCAGTCCAACCCCCCCCCCAACCCAAGCAGGAGAATTTACATAATTTCTGACAGATGGCAGTCCAATCTCTTCTTAAAAACCTCTATTGATGAAGCTCCCACAACTTCTGAAGGCAACTTCTGTTCCACTGATTGATGGTTCTCACTGTCAGAAAATTCCTCCTTGTTTCCAGGTTGAATCTCTCCTTGCTCAGTTTCCATCCATTATTCCTTGTCTGGCCTTCAGATGCTTTGGAAAATAGCTTGACCCCCTTCCTCCTCTCTGTGGCAGCCCCTCCAATATTGGAAGGCTGCTATCCTGTCTCCCCGGTCCTTCTCTTCACTAGGCTAGCCAATTCAATCCTATAAACAGAGATGCTGTTAGCTTGTTCAGAGCTTGGTCTGTTGGCTTGCCCAACCCTGGTAACCATCAACCTATTTGAGGATGATCATAACTTGGGCTTATTTAATAAGCCACAGTTAAACCAACCAGACCAATGGGCTGTGGCTTTCATTCTGTGCCTTAGTATACGTCCGTGACGGCGAACCTATGGCACATGTGCCAGAGGTGGCACGCAGCTCCCTCTCTGTGGGCACGCGAGCCATTGCCCCAATTCAGCTTCACCATGCATGCTTGTCAGCCTCCCGCCAGCCAGCTGCTCTTCGAGTCTCTGCCATTCATGCATGGGGGGGCAGGGCATGTGTGGGGGAGCGTGCATGCATGGGGAGACGGGGTGCATGCATGGGGGCTGCACGCACATTGCATTTTGAGGGTTCGGGCGTGTACACATTCACACACACATGTACTTTGGGCACTCGGTCAGGAAAAGGTTAACCATCATTGGTATAGGACCAATGGTCATTGGTATACTATAGGTGAACGGTCCTCTTTGTCCAGTTTTTTAACTCCAAAAATTGACCAAAAGAATCTCCCCTTTTACATTAGTCTTACATGGAGTAGAAGTCAACACTGATAAAAACTTTTTTTTGTTTTCATTTTGGTTTTCCTTTGGTGGGACTGGGCACGGAGGGCCGTGGCCGATGTGCCGGGGCGAAAGGCTGGGGAAGGGCCAGCTGAGGAGAAAAGTTTGTGACTAATAACACAGAGGTGAAAACCTTGAGGAAAAACAGGCAAGGTGAAAAGTTCGAGCCAAAAAGTCCCATTCCGTGTAACTGAATCCTTCGGTTTTGTGCCTTCTTTCCTATTTCCTGGGTGGAGTTGAAGGACTCTGAGAAGCTCAGAAGGCTGGCTCTTTTTCTTTTTCTTCTTCTTTTTCTTTTTCTTTTTCTTCCCCTTTCCCTTTCCCTTCCCCTTCCCCTTCCCCCTTCCCTCCTCCTTCTCCTCCTCCTCCTCCTCCTCCTCCTCCTCCTCCTCCTCCTCCTCCTCCTCCTCCTCCTCCTCCTCTTCTTCTTCTTCTTCTTCCTTTCTTCCTTTTTCCGGTAAGGAATTACCATAGCTGAACTCCCTTGATCAATGTTGACAGTTTTTTCGTCTCTGTCTTTAAAGTAATGAAAATCGGGGAAGGCCACGTTGGCTGGTGAGTGAGCATTTTGCTACTTTAATCAAATTCTTTTAAGGGCTAATGGCTTTTTCTCCATATGGGAAAAAAAAAATCAACCGGGCAGGCCTTTCCGAGGGAAACCAAGTGGGGAAACTGGTTCTCTTGTCAAGCAACGGCTTCTTTCTTTGCTACGGAGGAAAAAAAAATCTGCTGTGATTTAATTTCTCTGTCTCTTCGTATCATCTGCTTTTGGATCTGCATCAAGGGCGTGTTATTTAGTGAGTCCCCTGCCCCTCCAATCGGACCAAGGGTTGGCAAATCTGAATGTCAGGAAAAAGGGGATTTGTTTTCTGTGTACCCCAAGTGTCCATGATGTTTATTTAGAGGGGGCAGATTTGGTGTGATGTTTTAGTGCAGCAATTCTAGATTGGTTACGGTGCAGTGCCGTGTGTGAATTCGGACAGTGGTGGGATTCAGGCAATTTAACAACCGGTTCTCTGCCCTAATGATTTCTTCCAACAACCAGTGTGCCGAACTGCTCAGAAAGTTAACAACTGGTTCTCCCGAAGTGGTGCGAACTGGCTGAATCCCACCACTGACCTTTTGGACCTTTTGCAACAAGCCATGGTTTAAAGCAAGTGGTGGTTTAGCAAGACGCGTTAACAAGCGTAGGCCCTTCTCCAGGAGTGGCCTTCAAAAATTTTAGCAAGGGGATGTCTGCCAGGTTGCTGGGTGGGCATGGGCATGATGGGCATGGCCTAGTTGGCCTCCTGCACCACAGCGGGTGCCCTCCCCAGGCTCCAGAGGCTTTCCTTGAGTCTCCGGGAGGACGGAAACGGCCTCTCTAGGCTCTGGAGGCCCTCTGGAGGCCGGAAATGGTCCCATTTCTGGCCTTCCCAAACTTTCAGTAGGCCTGTTTTTCACCCTCCCCGAGCCTCCAGGTGTGCCCTGCACTTACCTGCATCCAAAATGAGCCGCATGGGGACTCCTGGGAGGGGAGGGGTGGGCGGGGCGGGGCCAGCCAGGAGTGGGATTTGGGGGTTCTCTGAACTACACAGAATCTTAGCTAGAGGTTCTCCCGAACCCTTGTGAGCTCCCAGCAGCCCACCCCTGGTTTTGGTGCAGCAATTCTGCATTGGTTACAGTGCAGTGCGATGTGTGAATTCGGACTTTTTGCAACAAGCCATGGTTAAAGCAAGCGGCGGGTTAGTAAGATGCGTTAACACGCGTAGGCCCTTCTCTGGCTTTCTCAAATGTATACGCCTCATCCTTCCCATAGAGATTTATTTATTCCTTTTTTTAAAAAGAAGAAAATGGAAAATGAAGTCTGCGGAGGACTCTCTCTCGGCTTACTTGATAAAATCATGTCTCTCTGTGTGTTCCTGGCTCTTTTGCACATACAGAAAGAGAAGTAATCTTAAGTGTCACACGAGGAACTGTCCTCATCATAAAACATTGTGGCAAAATTCACAGATCGCGAGTCGCAAATTACATTTCTCTTTTTCTCGAGAGAGAGAGTAGGTGGGTTTTAATCAACCTCTCCCTGGGTAATGCAGCAAGGCAAATGGGGCACTTACTTGCTTGTCATCTCAGCCATGTGGGGGGCCGTGGATGATGGGGAGGGAGGCCTCCTCGGAGAGGTTAAGTGCATAAGTCTTAATTTTCCCACTGAAGTTCACCGTACGCATGACATAATTCTTAAAGAGGGGGAAAGAAATAAAAACCACCAAAAAACTCAAGGGAACTTGGAATACAAGGCAGTCCTTGATTAATGACCACAAATGGGATCAAAATCTCTGTTGCTAAGCCAGGCAATTAAGTGAGTTGCATCTGATTTAATACAACTGGAGGGCTGTCAATGAGGGACGGGGTGGTTGGGAGATCACATCTGTCTTGAACCAGGAAAGCATTGATGTCAACAAAAGAGAATAGTTAAAGCTCAGGTTTGAAGCAAGGGGTCCTTGGTGGTTTTTGAGTTTGGCTGGGGTTTTTTTTGCCGACATTTCATTACCCAGCTAGGTAACATCATCAGTGCTAGAAGGGAGTGGGGTTTGTGGAGTGGAGGAGGAAAAGGAGAAGGAAGGAGGAGGAGTAATGAAATGTCTGCCAACCCCCCCCCCCCCCCCCCAAGCTCAAACAGCACCAAGGACTCTGTAAAGTGTTGATGCCAGTCTTCATCCAACTGCAAAGCTTTGCAGGACAATCTCAGGCCAAAGGCTGATTTTGAGCCTCGACTAGCCCACAGAGTTGTGAGCCTTGTGTGTTCCCTTCCTTCCTTCCTTGGACATTTGGCATTCAGATCTCCTGGAGAGAGGATCAAAGCCTGAAGGTGCCAGTCTTTTCCAGCTTGGCCGAGCCTCTCTTCAAATGGATCATCAAGGGTCCTTCCTTCCTTCCTTCCTTCCTTCCTTCCTTCCTTCCTTCCTTCCTTCCTTCCTTCCTTCCTTCCTTGCCCTTCCTTCCTTCCTTCCTTCCTTCCTAGCCCTTCCTTGCTTGCTTGCATTCCCCCTTCCTTGCTTGCATTCCCCCTTCCTTCCTTCTTAGCTCTTCCTTCCTTCCTTCCTTCCTTCCTTCCTTCCTTCCTTCCTTCCTTCCTTCCTTCCTTCCTTCTTTCCTTCCTTCCTAGCTCTTCCTTCCTTCTTAGCTCTTCTTTCCTTGCTTGCTTGCTTGCATTCCCCTTCCTTCCTTCCTCCTTAGCCCTTCCTTTCTTGCTTGTCCTTCCTTCCTTCCTTCCTTCCTTCCTTCCTTCCTTCCTTCCTTCCTTCCTTCCTTGCCCTTCCTTCCTTCCTTCCTTCCTTCCTTCCTTCCTTCCTTCCTTCCTTCCTAGCTCTTCCTTCTTTCTTAGCTCTTCTTTCCTTGCTTGCTTGCTTGCATTCCCCTTCCTTCCTTCCTTCTTAGCTCTTCCTTTCTTGCTTGCCCTTCCTTTGTTCCTTCCTTCCTTCCTTCCCCCTTCCTTCCTTCCTAGCTCTTCCTTCCTTCCTTGCCCTTCCTTCCTTCCTTCCTTCCTTCCTTCCTTCCTTCCTTCCTTCCTTCCTAGCTCTTCCTTCTTTCTTAGCTCTTCTTTCCTTGCTTGCTTGCTTGCATTCCCCTTCCTTCCTTCCTTCTTAGCTCTTCCTTTCTTGCTTGCCCTTCCTTTGTTCCTTCCTTCCTTCCTTCCCCCTTCCCCCTTCCTTCCTTCCTAGCTCTTCCTTCCTTCCTTCCTTCCTTCCTTCCCCCTTCCTTCCTTCTTAGCTCTTCCTTCCTTCCTTCCTTCCCCCTTCCATCCTTCCTAGCTCTTCCTTCCTTCTTAGCTCTTCCTTCCTTGCTTGCCCTTCCTTCCTTCCTTCCTTCCTTCCTTCCTTCCTTCCTTCCTTCCTTCCTTCCTAGCTCTTCCTTCCTTCCTTGCATTCCCCCTTCCTTCCTTCTTAGCTCTTCCTTCCTTCCTTCCTTCCTTCCCCCTTCCATCCTTCCTAGCTCTTCCTTCCTTCTTAGCTCTTCCTTCCTTGCTTGCTTGCATTCCCCTTCCTTCCTTCCTTGCCCTTCCTTCCTTCCCCCTTCCTTCCTTCCTAGCCCTTCCTTCCTTTCTTCCTTCTTAGCTCTTCCTTCCTTGTTAGCTCTTCCTTCCTTGCTTGCTTGCCCTTCCTTCCTTCCTTCCTTCCTTCCTTCCTTCTTAGCTCTTCCTTCCTTCCTTGCATTCCCCTTCCTTCCTTCCTTCCTTCCTTCCTTGCATTCCCCCTTCCTTCCTTCCTCCCTCCCTCCCTCCCTTCCCTTCCCTTCCCTGCCCTTCCTCAGTGCCCCACTTTCCAACCCACAATCGTCGTTCTTCCTCTGACCATTGCTTTCCGCCTCCTTGGATGTGGGTAGCTGCTACCATGGTGAAAAAAACGAAGCTGTGGGCGTTGTTCTTTGCCTGCTCACATGGATGGAAATATTCCCTGTGCCTCTCTGTTGTGTGGCTTGGCCATTGCCAAGTGGCATCGTCAGCCGTTTTGCGTGGAGTCTTTCGAAGTTAGATGTTCTGCATGAGTGGTATTTCCAAGAGATGCACCCTGCACATTCTTGCTTTAGAGCAGGGTTTCTCAATCATGGCAGCTTGGAGATGGGTGGACTTCAATTCCCAGAATTCTCTGGCCAGCTATTCTATGCTGGTTAAGGAATTGTGGGAGTTGAAATACACAGATCTTAAAGGACGTGACTAGGGAATTCTGGGAATTGAAGTCCATCCATCTTAAAGGACGTAGGTAGGGAATTCTGGGAGTTGAAGTCCACCCATCTTAAAGTACATGGTTGGGGAATTCTGGGAGTTGAAGTCCACCCATCTTAAAGTACATAGCTAGGGAATTCTGGGAGTTGAAGTTCATCATCTTAAAGGACGTGGCTGGGGAATTCTGGGAGTTGAAGTCCACCCATCTTAAAGTACATAGCTAGGGAATTCTGGGAGTTGAAATCCACCCATCTTAAAGGACGTGGCTGGGGAATTCTGGGAGTTGAAGTCCACCCATCTTAAAGTATATAGCTAGGGAATTCTGGGAGTTGAAGTTTACCATCTTAAAGGACGTAGCTGGGGAATTCTGGGAGTTGAAGTCCACCCATCTTAAAGTACATAGCTAGGGAATTCTGGGAGTTGAAGTCCACCCATCTTAAAGTATATAGCTAGGGAATTCTGGGAGTTGAAATCCACCCATCTTAAAGTTGCCATGACTGAGAAATACTGTTTTTAGACACTGACCACCAAACAACTGAGGCCATGGGAGAATCCTATTGGTAATCTACAGGACAAATTTCATATTTCTTTCTGCAAACAGATCTAGTTCTGCAAATTTCAAGAAACAGTGGAGGGGGCACCCCGCCAGAAAACCCACTTCGTCCGGGTGTTTCATTTTCTCCCTTTTTAATTATCATCTTCAATTTGTCACGCTTGGTCTCAGAGCACAGTTGGCTGACACGTGGCTCTCGCTGATCAATATTCCTTCACCAGGTCGAAAATAGTTTTTTTTTGTGTGCATGTGTGCATATATGTATAATAAAAATCAATTGGAACCCAAATTGGATTTGATATATTTCATGATTGGGAGATGATAGAGTTGGGAAAGAGCAGCTTTGCTTGGGAAATATTGCTGCCTGGGTGATAAAGCACTGAGAGTGAACTGCAGCAGTGGTGAGTTTCAAAATTTTTTACTACCGGTTCTGTGGGTGTGGCTTAATGGGTGTGGCATGGCTTGGTGGGCGTGGCAGGGGAAGGATACTGCAAAATCCCCATTTCTTCTTGATCAGCTGGGACTCGGGAGGCAGAGAATAGATGGGCGTGGGGCCAGTCAGAATTTTTACTACTGGTTCTCTGAACTACTCCAAATTTCCACTACTGGTTCTCCAGAACTGGTCAGAACCTGCTGAAACCCACCTCTGAACTGCAGGTGGTTGGATATGCACCCTGGACGGAAAAAAAAAAGAAAAAAAGAAAACCACAAAGCCAAAAAAAAAAAAAAACCACACTTGCCCCTTGAAGAAGGAACAGGCAGAATACCTCCTGCGGTGAGCCAAGTGCTTGAGTCAGATTTAACCACTGTTTAAGCACAGAGTCCTGGTCTGTTACCCCAATTCTGAGCCGAGTGCCACTGATGCCCATGGCTGTGAATTCAGAGTTAATAGTAAGATAATTAGAGCAAGAAAGGCTAATTGATTTCCTATCTCTAATTCTGTACCACTTAGTACTTAACGGGGGTAAATTTATCCCCTTTTAAAAAGGAGGGGGAAAAAAACTGGATAGACTGACAAGGATGTCATTGGGAAAAGGGATCTATCGACAAGATTAAGGAGGTAGTTAGGAAGCGATGGCAGAAGGAGAAAAAAGAAAAAAAGAAAGAAAAAAGGAAGGAAGGAGAGCAGTGGGAGGGAGGGAGAGAAAGAAAGACAAAGAAAAAGAAAAAAGAAGAGGAGGGTAGTGGGAGGGAGGGTGGGAGAGAAAGAAAGAGAGAAAGAAAGAAAAGAAAGAAAGGACAGGGGAGGGAGGGAAAGAGGGAAAGAAAGGGAGAGAGAAAGAAAGAAGAAAGAAAGAAAGAAAGAAAGAAAGGGAGGAGAGCAGTGGGAGGGAGGGAGAGAAAGAAAGTAAGAAAGAAAGGAAAAAGAAAAGGAGGAGAGCAGTCGGAGGGAGGGAGGAAGATATAGGAAGAAAGGGAGAAAGAAAAAGAAAGGGCAGTGGGAGGGAGGGAGAGAGGGAAAGAAAGGGAGAAAGAAAGAAAAAGAAAAAAGGAGGAGAGCAGTGGGAGGGAGGGAGAGACAGAGAGAGGGAAAGAAAGGGAGAGAGAAAAAAAGAAAGAAAAACAAGGAAGGAAGGAGAACAGTGGGAGGGAGGGAGAGAAAGAGAAAGAAAGAAAAGGCAGTGGGCGGGAGGGAGGAAGAGAGGGAGGGAGGAAGAGAGGGAAAGAAACAGAGACCGAAAGAAAAGAAAGAAAGAAAAGAGAGAGGAAGGAGGGATGGAGGAAGGGAAATGAGGGAGGAAGGAAGGAGAGATAGGTTGGAAAAAAGAAGGAAGAGAAACGAGATGGAGGAATGGAAGGAGGGCGGGAGGGAGGGAGGGAGGAAGGAAGGGAGGAAGGTTGGTTCCCACAGTTGATGGAGCCATAAAGGGAAGAGATGTTCTCTGTCTTAGCATCTTGTGATCAGGACCTCAGAAGGAGGCAAAAAAGTCAACATGGTAACCACAACCCTACCATCAAAGCCCTACCTCTTTTTCTCCCACATAAAAAGACTCCCTCTTAATTTCCTGACCCCCCCTCCCCTCCCCACATGGACACCCCTGTTGCCATATGTTACTTTGCTCTCTCTTCCCCAACCGTTTCCAGCTGCATCACCAGTCTTTCAAGAAGAGATTGGATTCTGCCATTTGTCCTAAACGGTGTAGGGTCTCCTGCTTGGGTGGGGAGAGGGAGGGGTTTAGGTTGGGCTAGAAGTTCTACAAGCAGGTATGAAATCTACATACCTTTCTCACCGGTTCAGAAGCGCATGCTCTGCATGTGCAGAAGGTTATATAAAAATAACCACCCAGGTGGCGATCGCTATCGGATCGCCAAACCACAGAGAAAAATCGCTACCTGATTGGGCGATCCGGTCTGATCCGGGAGCATTTCACTCCTGCCTACAAGGTCCCTTCCAACCTCTATTCATCTGTTAATCTTCTCCTTGCATCCAGCTCGAACTCTCACCCTGCGGTGTGAAGGTGTTTTGAGTTGGTTGGGCCTTGAGATAAATTAGGCACCCTCGGGTGAAGGGGGCGCCTTGTGCAAACCAATTTCCAACAGCCTTTCTCTACTTTACACGTTAAGAGACCTTCAACTCTCAGGCCTATTTTCACCCCGTGCTGCATCCTACCTATATTTCTTCCTCCACCTTCTTGACAGAAGGTTGAACAAAGGTTGATTGGCTAGATATTTCTCTATCTTTCTCCCACTTCCTTTTAAATATATATATATATATTCCCAATTATGTCTTGTTGAAAGGGCATCTCTATTGTCCTTTCAACGGTTGGGCTGCTTTCTGGAGCATAAGATGACATAATTACAGTTTTACCTGCAACGGTGAGTTGGCTTTAACACATATTTATGTCTTCTTCCAAAACCAGACCAAGTTACTCAGCACCACCTCAGTTTGGCTGTCACTTCAAAAAAGTGTGGCTTAAACTTTCGTCTCTCGCTAGGAGAGGAATGAGTCAGGATTTCACCCCTCTCCCCGTTCTTCCAAAATATTCTCGCTTTGCCTAGGTTTTTTTTTTAGAAGTATTATTAATTTTGGTCGAAGTTGACTTTCTTTCCCAATTTAAAAGTCTGGCATCTTGTCTCTCACGTAATCCCTTATGGCAAGGTATTCTTCCTCCTAATGAAATAATGAGGATGCATTATCTGTTAACACTGGTAATTATTGAATAAGCTAATTATAATGCTAATTGTCTGCATTTTAATATAATTTATAACTTCGGGAGGAACACTTTCAAAGGCTGGTGGCGACAAGTCACCCAGGACACTGTTATAGGATAGGATTGTTATGGATGTTCGACATAAATAATGTTTAATGATACATGCTGAATTTCTGCTCTGTGAGTTTTCTCCATGCTCCATGCTCCAAGTCTTCTCAACATACTTTGATCCATCCGGCTCTGCTTCAAAGATTTCCTTTTCGAGACATCTCCGATCCTTTTTCTTAACCTTCCTTGGACCCCCTCCAATTTGTCTGGAATGTGGTTCTCAAAACTGGAAGCAGATATTGTGGTGGTGTCTCTGACTCTACGGTCCCACAAGTCCCCCTTTATGGGCTGAAGGACATCTGGGCCACCATCTACCTAAAGATATTTGCTCGGCAGCCGTTGAAGAGCATGCTCTTGCCACCGCCTCTCTCTTTTACCACCTTAAAATGTCTTCACGCCATAAATAACATCAGGCTCCCTTTCCAATCAAGGGAGAGGAAGGGCTTAAATCCTTGCTGATGGGTTTATTACCATGTCCATAAAACAATGAGGACCTGTGACCAACCCCTGGCACTTAAAACGGGCTATAAATCTTGGTTCCTCTCTTGAGAGAAGGGTTGTGGGGGGGGGGGGGGGAGAGAAACCGAGACAACCATGCAGATGTTGGAGAGCTAATTTCACAGCAAGGTAACATCTGCTTTAGCACCAGTCTAAAAATTCTGCATTAAAGGTAAAGGTTCTCCTGGCACATCTGCTAGTCGTTCCCGACTCTAGGGGGCAGTGCTCTTCTCTGTTTCAAAGCCGAAGAGCCAGTGCTGTCCGGAAACGTCTCTGTGATCATGTGGCTGGTATGACTCAATGCCAAAGGTGCATGGAATGCTGTTCCCTTCCCACCAAAGGTGGTCCCTATTTTTCCACTTGCATTTTTTACCTGCTTTTGAACTGCTAGGCTGGCAAAAGCTGGAACAAGTCACGGAAGCTCACCCCGTTACGCGGCACTAGGGATTCGAACCGCTGAACTGCCGACCATTCATTTGACAAGCTTGCAATTACCTTGCAATTTGTTCCATCATTGCAACAGCCACCTTGACTGCAGGTGGGGGAGAAACTGATTGTGACACAGATGCTACATTTACAGAGAGTCCTCGTCTTGTGATTGCTCGTTTAGCAGCTGTTCAAAATTCGTCCCTGTGGTCATGAGTTCAAAATCCAGAGAGCCTGGATAGCTCAGCAGACTAATGCATTGTGATTAATTCCAGCTGTCTGCAATTACTGTAAATTCGAATCTCCCCAGGCTTAAGGTTGACTCAGCCTTCCATCCTTTCTAAGGTAGGTCAATTGAGGACCCAGTTTGTGGGGGAAATAAGCTGACTTTGTATAAATGTATAAAAGTATGAAGGCTATTGCTTAACGCCTTGTAAGCCGCCCTGAGTCTCCGGAGAAGGGCGACATATAAATCAAATTTAAAAAAAAAATTCAGGCGCTTGGCAACTGGCGTGGATTTACAATGGTTGCAGCATTGGGGTGTGTGTGTGTGTGTGTGTGTGTCACATGATCGCTGTTTCCGGCCTTCTCAGCCGGCTTTTGATAAGCAAAGTCAATGGAGAAAGCTGGACTCGCTTAATGACCACATGATTTACTTAACAACTGCAGGGATTAGTTTAACAGCCACAGCAAGGGGAAAAAAAAGGGCACCAATTTGGACGACTCTCACTTAACAATCGTATCGCTTAGTTCCCACCCCAATTGCGGTTGTTATTTGAGGACTACCTATAATAAAGCTGAGCTACGTTAGAATGAACTATATTAGAATCAGAAGAGAGCTGGAAGCGGCTTTGGAGGTCTCCTAGTCCCTGCTCGAGCAGGAGATCCTCTACCATTTCAGACAAGGGACTGTCAGTCTCTCCTTAAAAGCATCCAGTCATGAAGCATCTACAACTTCTGGAGGCCAGCTGTTCCACTGGTTAATTGTCCTCACTGTCAGGAAATTTCTCCTTAGTTCTAAGTTGCTTCTCTCCTTGGTTAGTTTCCATCTGTTGCTTCTTGTCCTGCCCTCAGGTGGTTTGGAGAATAGCTTGACTCCCTCCTCTCTGGGGCAGCCCCTCAAATATTAGAAGATGCTCTCCTGTCTCCCCTGGTCCTTCTCTTCACTAGACTAGCCAGGCCCAATTCCTGCAACCGTTCATCGTATGTTTTAGCTTCCAGGCCTTTGATCATCTTACATAGATTCAGATGAACATAATTGGAAGGGACCTTGCAGGTCATCTAGTCAACCCCTTGCCCAAGCAGGAGTCCCTACACCATTTCTGGCAGGTGGCAGTCCAGTTTCTCTTTGGAAGCTTCCAGTGATGAAGCTCCCACAACTTCTGAAGGCAACTTCTGTTCCATGGGTTGATTGTTCTCACTGTTAGGAAATTCCTCCTTATTTCCAGGTTGAATCTCTCCTTGTTCAGTTTCCATCCATTATTCCTTTGGGTACCTTGGAAAATAAGTTAACCCCCTCCTCTCTGTGGCAGCCTCTCAAATATTGGAAGATTGCTATCATGTTTCCCTTGGTCCTTTTCTTCACTAGACTAATTAAACCCAAATCCTGCAGCCGTTCTTCATATGTTTTAGTCTCCAAGCCTTTAATCATCTCAGTTGCTCTTCTTTGCACTTTTTCCAAAGTCTCAACATCTTTTTTTAAAAAATGTGGTAACCAAAATTGGATGCAGTATTCCAGGTGTGGTCTCACTAAAGCTTTATAAAGCACTAATCCTTCACGTGCTTTTGATTCCATGCCTCTGTTTACACAACCAAGGATTGTATTAACATTTTTGGCTGCTCTGCACAGAACTGACTGATGTCATGTCATGTTCAGATATGACTATCGGAAGTGGGCTCTGAATCTCATCCAGAGTTCATGCCATCCAAGTTTCCTTTCTCGGCAGAGAAATGTTTGCTTGGTCTGCAGAGAGTCATTCCTAGTATTTGGGGGGGCAGCCCCCCTCCCAAATTCCAGAGAGCATTTTAGCACTGCGTGTCTCCAAAAGTAAGATAAAACTTCTCCAATAAAATCCAGGGGATGTTTTGAAAGTGAGACAGAAAGGAGCTAAAATTGGCCCGCCCAGCGACCCATTCCAGCTGCCAAATGTTCTATTATTCCAACCTTCACTCCCCAAAACAAAACAGAGGGGGGAAAGTGCAAAAAGAAAAAAAAAAGAGAGAGAATTCGCACCAGCCTATCCATCTGTCTGGGTGGTGGGTGGAATTGAGCTACATTCCTCTAAAACAGCATTTCTCAAGCTTGGCAGCTTTCAGAGGGCGCAACTCCCAGAATTCTGATCTGGTTGGGGAATTCTGGGAGTTGCAGTCCACCTTTCTGAAAACTGCCAGTGTCATGCCCCCATCGGAGCCTGAATCTTTGGAGGAGGACAAGCTGGAACTGGAACTGGAACTTATGGAGATTGAGGGGGCAGCTTCGTTGGCTTCAGAGGAATGTGGGGAGGAGCAGGCCAAGGCAGCCCAGGGTCCCTTAGGATTGGGACAGCTTGTTAGCAGGGGGCAGGATGACCAAGAGAGGGCACTCAGTGGACATGAAGAATGACGGAGCTCAGGCGATGAGCAAGGACTTCCCCCTCCTGATCCCCGAGCATGGAGAATGGAGAGAAGGTGGGAACAGCGCAGGCTGCCTCAATGACTCGGGAGGAGAGTGCCCCATCCCTCTTCACAAGGCACACCTGGGGACTGAGATTTAAGGAGACGCTGAGGGGAGGGGCATTTGTCAGGAACAAATACTGAATTGGTAGAGTTGGGTGTGCTGGTATAGACTTTTGGAGTTTGCAGGATGGCTTGCTTCTTCCTGACTTCGTGGACTCATTGTTTGTTCCTTGGTTCAAGGACTCCTTTCCCTGTTCCTTTGCTTTGCTGGACTGGGCTGCCCTGCCAAGAATGTGGGAGCATTTGGAGGGCAAATTTGGTGTCAACTTGCAAAGCTTTCAAGTTGCCATGAGCAGGAGGGAGGGAGAACTGATGGAGCTGATTGATTTCCCTAACTGAAGTTACATTCCATACATGCTTCCTGACCGCAATCAGAAGGAGGGTGTTGGATTTCACAGCCAGCCAAAGTGGTTAATTGGAGATGGGATTTATGACATGGCCAGGGAGGAGGGGAGAGACAGGGTCATAGGGGAACGTAAATCTACCTGGGATTAGTTCTAACTGCATCCGAATATTGCCGAAATGGTGCTCCTAATAAATGACTATATTTCTTTTGAAGTTTGGCTCATGGCTCGTGAATTAATTAGAGCATCTTTTGGAAACTTCGCATTTGGAGCATTAAAGGGGAGTTTGAACTCTCACTTGGCTATGGGATCTTCATGCCTCGTCCCGGATCATCATAGCCAAGCTTCAGCAACATCGCTCTGAGTCAACATTAGAGCTGCACGTGCGAACACAAAACTGGTGTTTCCCCCCTTCCCCCAAGGCTGTTTGTTCTGAAAAAGTAAAGTCGACATGTAAGCATCCTATTTAGACCTCAATGTCTCTTTCTTGATGTGTGCATATATGTGTGTATTTCTGTGTGTTGATATTGTTTCGGATATCACAAGGAGGTTGCATTTCATGAATTACCAGTGCGGGTTCCGAGCTAAACCAATTCCGTTTTTTTATCAAAACGACAGCTGCCCTTCAGTTTGTTCTACCAGCCCGGGTGATCGATTTGAGTTTTCTGTGCATGTCATAAGTAATTTGACCCCGAGCTGCAGAAAAAATGAAGGGATGTTTAGAATATCTGCCTCGGTTTCCTAAAAGTTATAGGGTTCTTTGTTTTGTTTTTTTCCTCCTTTGCTCATTACTAAACAAAAGACGTGCTTCTCTTTCTCTCTTGGTAAACAATGCTTGTAATTAAAAGAACTCGCTGGCAATCTGATTAGACCAAGTACTTAAAAATTAATTTACAATATTGTAGTTCCCTTGCCCTAGGTATCCTTTCTCTGCACTGTGCGTTTATGAACATACGATGCTTACATTAGCCCGGTTAAATGGTTATAAAGATTAATTTGCATCCAAAGTCATTGCAATGAATCAACTGATAACACAAGCTGGATCTGGTTCAAATTCTATTATATAGTATGCACTGATTTAATTTTGTGTGTGTGTGTGTTGGGGGGGGGGGAAGCAGTTTAAGATTGGGGGAGGAAAAGGCACCCAAGATGAAGCTGGTGGGGCCCAGTAGCATGCATGTTTATTTCTCTTGCAAGATAATTTTACGCGTAGCCTAACCACGTCTTGAGTTTTCATGTCGCTTTTAAAACTGGTGGTTTGTCTTGTTTAAGCTTGGCTTGAGTTTAGCACATCGATGGATGTATTCAGTCAATCATGGTTTATTGGCTAAAGTGTCATCACTCAAACAAATCACAGATCAATGCAGCATAAACCTAGCCAACATTTGAAGGTATTGGAGACCTTGGCTATATCTAGCTTAACAACCTCTCATTCCTCTCGATTTAGAGTATCAAACTTAACTGTTCCCAGATTTAGTGAGGACATCTTTATTTATGGCTTTTTTTCCTTGAAGCTCTCCGAGTTTGGTAGTTTTCTGGCAGACATTTCATGACCAAACTAGATAACATCATCAGGGCTAATACTGATCAGCTAGTACTAGCATTGATGATGTGCCCTACTTGGGTCATTAAATGTCTGCCAGAAAACTACTAAGTTCAGAGGGCACCAAACTCCTCCTCCTCCTCCTCCTCCTCCTCCTCCTCCTCCTCCTCCTCCTCCTCCCTTCTATCACTGATGTTGTTATTGTCAATTTGCAAAGCTTTCAAGTTGCCATGAGCAGGAGGGAGGGAGAACTGATAGAGCTGATTGACTTCCCTAACTGAAGTTACATTCCATACATGCTTCCTGACCTCAATCAGAAGGAGGGTGTTGGATTTCACAGCCAGCCAAAGTGGTTAATTGGAGAATGTGATTTATGACATGGCCAGGGAGGAGGGGAGAGACAGGGTCATAGGGGAACGTAAATCTACGTGGGATTAGTTCTAACTGCATCCGAATATTGCCGAAATGGTGCCCCTCATAAATGACTGTATTTCTTTTGAAGTTTGGCTCACAGTTATTTTGCCTTGTTGGAGAATGTGATTTATGACGCAGACTGAGAGGAGGGGGGGAAACAGGGTCAAAGTTGAGCCGTAATGTACCGTGCGGCAGAGTAGACCTCACTGAGTAGATGCCAACATGTTTCTCCTAATAAATAATTGGTTTTCTTTTGAAACTTGGCTCGGGACTCATGTGTTAATTAGGGCATCTGTCGGAACCTTGGCAGTTGGGTCACGAAACGCCAAACTCAGAGAGCACCGAGAACCCCACAGTTCAAGCCTGAGCTACAAATGCTTCCATTGATTTATTTTCTGATCTACGCTTCTTTAAAAAAAAAAGCGATTCGAATTTCTAATCCAGGACTTGACCTGCCAAACATTTTTTGGGTTTTTTTTTTCATCATCTTTTTGAGGTTTAGAGGTCTATAACTTCCACCCCAAAAACCCGTCAAGTCTCTTTCCTGGAACCTGCTTTTAAAAACCGCCGGCCGGAGTCCCAGCGTCCGATGTCCCTTTTGCCGTGGACAAAATGTGAGACTCTCTGCCTTTGCCATCGGAATTGCGTGCATCTTGATTGATTTCATTGCCAGTAGAGCCGATGATCCTTTGTTGCTAACACGAATCCTCGCCGCAGATCCTTTGGGCTCTTTACGCTGCGGTTTCTAGGGTGTTCCTTTCCTTAAATATCTCTTCACTCCTTCGGAGCACTATTTCTGGGAGGGTTGCAACTCTCGTTCTCTCTTTGATTTCTCCCTGCCGAGAAATGTCACCTCTCTCTCTCTCTCTCTCTGTATGTTTTTCTCCTTTCATTTTAAAGACTTGATTTTGGAGATGTGGAGGAAAGACAGTGACTCAGTCAGTCTCTCTGTCTTTCTCTCTCTCTCTTCCATTCTCTCTTTCTCCTCTCTTTCTCTCTCTCTGTCTCTCTCTCTCTCTGTTTTCTCTCTCTCTCTTTTATTCTACCTCTCTCCTCTCTCTCTCTCATTCTCTCTCTGTCTTTCTCTCTCTGTCTTTCCCTCTCTTGCTTTCATTCTCTCTCTCTCCTCTCTCATTCTCTTTCTGTCTTTCTCTGTCTTTCCCTCTCTCGCTTTCATTCTCTCTTTCTCTCTCTGCCTTTCTCTCTCTGCCTTTCGCTCTCCCCTCCCCTCTCTCTCTGTCTTTCTCTCACTCTCTCTCCGTCTTTCTCTCTCTCTCTTTCATTCTCTTTCTCCTCTCTTTCTCTCTCCCTGTCTTTCTCTCTCTTTCATTCTCCCTCCTCTCTCATTCTCTTTCTGTCTTTCTCTCTCTGTCTTTCCCTCTCTCACTTTCATTCTCTTTCTCTCTCTTTCTCTCTGTCTTTCATTCTCTCTTTCTTTCTCTTTCTTTCTCTCTCTTTCATTCCCTCTTTCTCCCTCTGTCTTTCTCCCTCTGTCTCTCCTCTCTCTCTCATTCTCTCTGTCTCTCTTTCATTCCATCTTTATCTCTCTGTCTTTCTCTCTCTGTCTTTCCCTCTTTCTCCCTCTGTCTTTCTCTCTCTGTGTCTCTCTCCTCTCTCTCTCATTCTCTCTGTCTCTCGTTCATTCCCTCTTTATCTCTCTGTCTTTCTCTCTCTCTCTTTCTCTCTTTCTCCCTCTGTCTTTCTCTCTCTGTGTCTCTCTCTCCTCTCTCTCTCATTCTCTCTTTCTCTGTCTCTCTTTCATTCCCTCTTTATCTCTCTGGCTTTCTCTCTCTCTCTTTCATTCCCTCTTTCTCTTTCTTTCTCTGTCTTTCTCTGTGTCTTTCTCATTCTCTCTTTCTCTCTCTGTCTTTTCTCTCTCTCTCTCTCTCTCTCTCTTTCATTCCCTCTTTCTCTCTCTGTCTTTCTCTCCCTCCCTCCCCCCTCTTCCCTTCCTTGAGGTGTCAAGACCGAAAAAGCCCTTCCGATGTGTGAAAAAGACATCAGGTTGTCAGGCTTGGGAGTTCACTTATAAAACGGTGGAAGTTCGGAAGGGGAACATTCTTTAGATTTCTTTCTGCAGGGGGAGTGGGAGTTGGGTTATTTAATTATTCCACACCTCCCTTGCCAGCTCTGATGGTCCTGGCAATATCGTGATGCCTGCCCCTCTTTTTCTCTTCCCCGTCTTCTCTTTTCTGAACTTTCTATGGAAAGAAGGGAATCTTGCTCTGGGAATCCATTTTTTTGGGGAAAATGCAGGGTAGGAGATTTCCTGGGCGGTTTGTTGGAAAGAAACCCGGAGATGCTTCTCGCTCTCTAAATCTCAGCTGCTGTAATCAGCAACACGAAAGGTCTGAACCGGTTTATTCTCGTGGCCAGGAGGTGGCCTCTTTCTGCTAGAGATTAGACGTTCCTGAACTCTTGGCTCTCTAACAGGGTTTCTGATTTTCTCTCTGGCCCATCTCTTCTCTTTCCTGCTGTCACCTACAGGTAGCCTCAGCTGCTCCATCCATCCATCCCTCCATCCATCCATCCATCCATCCATCCATCCATCCATCCCTCCATCCCTTTCTCCCCTTGCGAGATGGCTACATTTCCCAAACTGCTTCGAACCCACAGCTTTGAAGCCAGGGCTGGTTTAAGTTCTCCACTTCCTCTCTGCGAGAAAGGAAGAATTTGAGGGGGTCCTTGGTGCTCTGAAATCCCCTTGGTGGTTTTCCCGTGGGCGTTTCATGACCTAACTAGGTAACATCATCAGTGCTAGAGGGGGGATGGGGTTTGCAGAGTGGAGAAGAAGATGAGGAGGAGGCGGTCTGTAGGATCCGTGGTGTTCTCTGAGCCTGGGGGTTGTCTTGCAGATGTTTATGACCCAAACTAGGTAACATCATGAGTGTAGATCATCACTACCCTGTTTCCCTAAAAATAAAACCCAACCGGAAAATAAATCCTAGCATGATTTTTTCAGGATGCTCGTAATAGAAGCCCTACCCCCCAGAATAAACCCCAGTTAAGATTGTCAGCCAGATGGAAGCATTTAGTACCATATTTCCTCCAAAATAAGATCTAACCAGAAAATAAGCCCTAATGAGTCTTTTGGAGCAAAAATTAATATAAGACAAGGTCTTATTTTCGGAGAAACACAGTAGCATTGATGAAGTTTCTTCGTTTGGGCTATGAAACCGTCTGCAAGAAAACCACCAACCTCAGAGAGCACCAAGGATGCCACGGTTCAACCCTGAGCTACAAATATTCTCCTTTTAAAGAAGAATTTATTCATTCTGGGCACCAGGCAAGGACAGGCCTTTGGCTGTGAACAAATGGAGCCTATCATGCCTTTATTTTTAGCCTCGCCTTGTTGGTTTGTAAGAGAGGCCCACAGCCAAGCCAGCGGTTCAATCTGGTTGAACCAGAAGTGGGTTTCACATATTTTCCCTACCGGTTCGCCGCATCTGTGACTTCCACACAAGCAAGCCTTCCACGCATGCACCCAACCTTCTGCGCATGCACCCGGCCTTCCGTGCACGAGGCCGGCGTCAAAAACGTGGCTTAAGAGGACAGCATAGGGCCAGGGCAAATCAATCAATACTACTGGTTGAATACCACCACTGGGTTGAACTGTGAAGCTAGTTGACTTGCAGGGCTGGGGCCTGGAGAGCTCAGCAGACTAATGCATTGTAATTTAACTCCATCTGTCTAAAATTAAATTAAGTTTGAATCTCACCAGGCTCAAGGTTGACTCAGCCTTCCATCCTTTCTAAGGTAGGTGAAATGAGGACCCAGTTTGTGGGGGCAATAAGCTGACTTTGTATAAATATAAAAAAGTATGAAGGCTATTGCTTAATGCATTGTAAGCCGCCCTGAGTCTCTGGAGAAGGGCGGCATATAAATCAAATTAAAAAAAAAGGGGGGGGGCTTTCTTAATGCATGGGCCTGATGGGCATGTGCCCATGGGCCCCACGAGCACACGGGCCCCCTACTAATCTGCACATGTTAACCCTTCAACACACCTTGCATCATATAAATACAGCAACATATTTATTACATTTCACTGCATTTTTAAAAAATTAATACTAACATGCAAATGTATGTTTCATTTTATTGACCGTTTGCATTTTTTTATTCCCGTGAGTCGTTGTCGTAGGGGCCCCAGTATATTTCTTTGCCCGGGGGCCCATAATGCAGTTAAGATGGCCCTGTATTTGGGTAAGGACCAGAAACCTCTTCCTGGTTTTGGGGTATCTCCCCATGGAAGGAACTCTCTCTAGGCTTCAAGAGATTTTATTGCTCTTGGCTGGGATGTGCACTATAGGCAGGGATTTAAATTTTGTTCCTAAGAGAATGGGGTTTTCCTGGTCCTTGAAAGTCCACAGAATGCCAGTCCTTTCGTAGCCAGAGAGAAGCTGAACCCTTAAAGTGCTTTTCCTCGCTAGATGGGCTTTCTCCTCCTTTAAACGTGATGCCTTATCATTCTGTCATATCCATCAGTGGCTCAACTCAATCTTTGCTAGAAGGCATTTCAACGTTGCAAGGGGGGGGAGGGGAAAGCACCTAGCAATGTGTTCTTTTGGCAGCAAGAGCATATATTTATCTGCTTTCACCATTCACAACAGGGGGAAAAAAAACCCCCAACAACAGCAGACCAGGTTGGCGCAATCTATTTTCTGTTGCAAAACCGTTTTGTTTTTCGAGCAATGGTGGGCGACGCCGTTTGTCGAAAGTGACTCAGCGGCTACAACTTTAATGCAAAGGCCGGTCTGAAAAATGACTCTTTGGGCAGGGGAATTACAAACTGGGATACCCCACCCACTCCCCCAGCTCGAGATACCTCTGCCACCAATTAATAAATATCAGGGGAATAGCAATTAGCCTGATCTAATTAGGATCACTGATTTGGGCTTGATTCCAGGACTTTGGAGAGCAACCTGCTCAAAGGACCAGCATTGGTTGAATGTTCTTCAGATGATGCTCACCTTTGCCACGTACTGTGGCTCAGATGCACAGCCTTCTTCCCTCCCTTCTCCTCTCCTCTCCTCTCCTCTCCTTCCACCCACCCACTTTCTTTCAGCGTTGTGTTGCCAAGTTGTGCTGTCTCCAAGAGTTGCTGTTCCATGCGTTGCCCAGGCAGCTGCTACTGTGGAGATCAGTGCAGCAATTAACATTTTAGGGTGGTGTTTCCCCAGCTTGGCAACTTTAAGATGGGTGGACTCCAACTCCCAGAATTCTTCGACCAGCATGGGTGGACTCCAACTCCCAGAATTCAGGGGTGAAATCCAGCGGCTTCTGACAGGTTCTGGAGAACCGGTAGTGGAAATTTTGAGTAGTTTGGAGAACTGGCAAATACTACCTCTGGCTGGCCCCAGAGTGTGGTGGGAATGGAGATTTTGCAATATCCTTCACCCAGGAGTGGGGAGGGAATGGAGATTTTGCAGTATCCTTCCCCTGCCATGCCTACCAAGCCACGCCCATAGAACTGGTAGTAAAAAAAATTTGGATTTCACCGTTGCCAGAATTCCTTGGCCAGCATGGATTTCATGATCTTTTTTAGCCACGGATGTTAAATGAGTCAATGAATTGTTAAGTGAATCATGTGATCATTAAATGAAGCCAGCTTCTCTCGTTGACTTTGCTTGTCAGAAGCTGGCCGAGAAGGTCGCAAACAGTGATCACCTGACCCCAGGATGCTGCCACCGTCCTAAATACATGTCGATGGCCAAGCGCCTAAATTTTGTTTGTTTGACAACAGGGATCCTGCAAAGGTCGCAAGTGTGAGGACTGCTTATAAGTCTGTTGTCACTTCGAACAGTCCATAAATGAATGGTTGTAAGTCAAGGACTCCCTCTAGAACAGAGGCCCTCCAACCTTTGGGGTGCCAGGGACCGGTTCTGTGGAGAGAGGCTTTTCTGTGGACCGGAGAAGTTGTGGGTTCGTATGCTGCCTGCATTCTGCGGATGGAGCTTCGCTTATTTGCACGGATTGGTGTTCCGACCCACCCTTAGCAAGTAATAATAAGCCGCATACTCGCGAGTAAAAACAAACCCCTTTTCAAACAGGGTAGGGACAGTTTTTTATTCACGTAGATAAACAAAAATCAAATGTAATTAGTCCCAACAGCCCTAGACAAGGAATCCGAATTGCTTGCTGTATCCTAAAAGCGAATGTGAAGAGAAGGACCAGGGGAGACATGAGAGGATCTCCCAATATTTGAGGGGCTGCCACAGAGAGGAGGGGGCCAAGCTATTTTCCAAAGCACCTGAAGGTCAGGCAAGGAATAATGGATGGAAACTGACCAAGGAGAGATTCAACCTGGAAATAAGAAGACTTTTTCTGACAGTGAGAACAATCAACCGATGGAACAGAAGTTGCCTTTGGAAGTTGTGGGAGCTTCATCCCTGGAGGCTTTCAAGAAGAGACTGAAGTGCCATCTCTCAGAAATGGTATAGGGCCGTGATGGTGAACCTATGGCACAGGTGCCACAGGTGGCACACGGAGCCATACCTGTGGGCACGTGAGTGTTGCTCTACCTCAGTCCAGCACGCATGTACGTGCTGGCCAACTGATTTTCGGGCCTTCCTGTTCCACCGGAAGTTGGGAAACTGGCTGTTTCTGGGCTTCGGGAGGGCCTCCAGGGGTGTGGGGAAAGCTGTTTTCGCCCTCCCCAGGCTCCTAGTAAGTCTCTGGACCCTGGGGAGGACAAAAAAATGGGCCTACCGGACTCACTGTGCCATCACGTGCCAAAAGTGGGGGGGGGGGGGAAGAGTACGGTCATGCATGGGGGGATGGGGTGCATTGAATTATGGGTGTGGGCACGCGCACGCGTAATCCCCCCCCACTACCCCCGCTGTTGGCACACGACGGCAAAAAGGTTAGCCATCACCGGTATAGGGTCTTCTGCTTGGGTAGGGGGTTGGACTAGATGACCTACAAGGTCCCTTCCAACTCTGCTAATTCTTTCCTTTCCTTTCCTTTCCTTTCCTTTCCTTTCCTTTCCTTTCCTTTCCTTTCCTTTCCTTTCCTTTCTTTCCCTTCTCTATTTCCTTTCCTTTCCTTTCCTTTCCTTTCCTTTCCTTTCCTTTCCTTTCCTTCCTTTCCTTTCCTTTCCTTCCTTTCCCTTCTCTATTTCCTTTCCTTTCCTTTCCTTTCCTTTCCTTTCCTTTCCTTTCCTTTCCTTTCCTTTCCTTTCCTTTCCTTTCCTTTCCTTTCTTTCCCTTCTCTATTTCCTTTCCTTTCCTTTCCTTTCCTTTCCTTTCCTTTCCTTTCCTTTCCTTTCCTTTCCTTTCCTTTCCTTTCCTTCCTTTCCCTTCTCTATTTCCTTTCCTTTCCTTTCCTTTCCTTTCCTTTCCTTTCCTTTCCTTTCCTTTCCTTTCCTTTCCTTCCCTTCCCTTCCCTTCCCTTCCCTTCCCTTCCCTTCCCTTCCCTTCCCTTCCCTTCCCTTCCCTTCCTCTCCTCTCCTCTCCTCTCCACTCCCCGCATACCTGCATCTGGGATGGGCCCCATCTGTTCCTCCCGCTCACTCCGGCCCCAAAGACAGCCGCCTCTCCACCTGGGGGAGGATGGAAGGGCCTGGCTCTGCCTCTGTCTCTGATGCTATTTCCTTATCAGAGCCTTCCAAAGACTCCGAAGCCGGCCTAGGCCCTCCCTCAACCTCCTCCTCGTCTGACTCTGCGGCTACCTCCGCTAGCAGCCAATGGGCCACAACACCTGGTATCTGGCATGCCCCGGACCGGTGCCAGTCCATTCACCGAGGCTTGGGGACCCCTGCTGTAGAAGGCAGTTTCATGAACATCTGAACACCAAGAAAGCATGCTTCTGAGAATGGAACAAAAAATAAAAAATACAGAGGTCGCCAAGGAACAGGGCAGATCTGTGATGGCGAACCTATGGCATGCGGAGCCGTATCTGTGGGCATGTGAGCGTTGCTCTAGCTCAACTCCAGCATGCATGCGTGCGCCGGCCACCTGATCTTCAGCCCTTCCGGGCCCACTGGAAGTCAGGAAACGGGCTGTTTCTAGTCTCCGGGGGTGGGGCGTGAGAGTGGAGAAGGCAGTTTTTGCCCTAGCCAGGCTCCTAAAAAGCCTCTGGAGCCTGGGGAGGGTGACAAACGAGCCTTCCTGAGCCATTGGAAGTCGGGAAATGGGCCGTTTCTGGCCTCCAGAGAACCTCTGGGGGTGGGGGTGGGGAAACTGTTTTTGCCCTCCCCAGGTTCCAAAAAAGCCTCTGGAGCCTGGGGAGGGTGAAAAATAGGCCTACCAGGCCTGTTGGAAGTCGGGAAATGGGCCGTTTCTGGCCTCCAGAGGGCCTCTGGGAGTGGGGAAACTGTTTTCACCCTCCCCAGGTTCCAAAAAAGCCTCTGGAGACTGGGGAGGGTGAAAAATGGGCCTACCGGGCCCACCATGCCAGCCCGTGTTAAAAGCGGGGGGAGCGCAGGGGGGGGTCATGCACGCATGTGCAGGGGTGAGGCACATTGAATTATGGGTGTGGGCACGCAGGTAGCACAAACCCCTCGTTTTCCCCCCGCTTTTGGCACGCAACGGCAAAAAGCTTAGCCATCACTGGGGCAGATAGATAATCTAAATTTGCAAAGCAGTTTAAGAAAGCCAAACCTCAAAAATGAGCTGAGGTTGCTTCACAAAAGATGCTAAGAACAACAAAACCATACTTCTTAATGTTTCACTAAAAGTGACGGTTTTGCAATGTTCTAAAGTGGTTATGTTCCGGGAAGCTGTAATGGCCCATTTTAATTTGACTCCAAGAGGGAATTTAATATTTCGGGATGTCTATGGCTTCTTTTGAGTCGTGTACCTCTTATATGGAAATTGATGAGTGAAGAAACGGATTCGCCTCGCTCTTCTTATTGCTAAGAGACGGGTCAGCCCTTCAACATCGGAGAGGTAAATTTATGGGGCCAATTACTCCGTGGATGGAAGACCTGATGTTACTCGTGACTTAAGAACAAATTGCTTACAGATGCAGATGATGTCTGGATGATTACAATGAAACACGGTCATCCTTTTGTGAAATTGTCCTGCAAAACTCTGTGTACATATTTACACGGAGGAGGAAGCCTCCAAAGGTTGCCAGTTTGCTCTTTTTAAAAATACTCTAAAATACTAGAGTATTGTTTTCTTTTTCCCTTTCCATTTCATAAAAGAGGTAGAATATAAAAAAACCCCCCGAAGAACAGTTTTCTAGACCAGTCAAAGGTAAAAAGAAGAACAAAAGAAATGGTGCCACAGCCCCAATCACAGCCCCAATGAATAATTCTTCTCCAGGAAGTGTGTTTGTGTGTTTGTGTGTTCTACCTGGCAGTCGTGAAAGAGCAGGATTTTGCCCTGAGCTGGAGAAAGACACAGTTGGAGAAGGCCTACTGACTTCGAATGAGAACAGAGCTACAGGCTTCCAGGATTTTGAAGGGACCGGCCAATGACCAGACTCAAATTTCTTTTCACCATCTCGGCAAAATGTCCGGGAACTGGCCAAGTCCCGAAGGACTGGGAAAAAAAGAGATATTCCTCATCTCAAAAAGATTGCTAGAGACTCTTTTCCAGAATCTGTCAGCGGCTTCCTCTCTTTTAGAAAAATTGACGAAGAGGCTTATGTTTTGCCAAGGATTTCATTGGCAGCATCTACACCAGCCTCTTCCACAGCAGAAGAGGCTAACAGCTTCCCGGCAAAGCATTTCCCTTTGTCATTCGAAGAGACAGTCATAGGATGTGTTGATTCAATAAATAAATCCTGCCTGTTTAATCAATGTTGGGAAATTCTTGCCTGGTTTGTACGTGTTGGTTGTAGAAAGTTAGCACCCACCCCTCTTCTAGAAGAATGAAATATTCTAGGAAATATTAAAAAGGCAGAATAGTATATTTCCCTGGATGATAAAAGAAGAAACATGTTCCCATTGAGCAGATCAGGGCCAGCCTATCTATAAAACAATTAGACCTTCAGCTTCAGGGTCATGGGATTAAGACATGACCCCTCAGGACATAATAGGATTAGCCTTCCAGCAGCAGAGCTCACCACATGGCACAACAAGACCCTTCATTGCATCACCCAGCAAGCTTCAACCAAGCCTGGGACTCAGACAGCCTACAAAGTTAGCAGTGACCCCCGCAGCAACCAATAGAATACATGCCCTTGCCACAGGAACAGGAAGCTCAAGGGAAAGGCCCAAGAGAGGGTATAAATACCTCTCACTCCATGTGGTCACCGCCCCAGGGTCTCAAACTCATGTGGTCCTGTTCACCAGTAAACCATCTTCCAATCAGCCTCCATGTTTCCTGTGTCTTTCTCCCCACTTGGAACTGAATCCAGATGGACATTTCTACAAGGTGGATGTGTGTGTGTAGGGATGTGCATGCAATGGTCCAGCAGCGTAAATGAGGAACCCCAACAGAGGGTGCCAATAGAAAACCAGTCCCATTTCCTTAGTTGGAGCGGTCCTCAACTTACGACCACAATTGAGCCCAGAATTTATGTTGCTCAGTGAAAATTTTGCTAAGGGAGTTAGCACTGCTGGCTGGGGGATTCTGGGAGTTGAAGTCCACCCATCTTCAAGCTACCAAGGTTGAGAAACACTGCCTTATATCATCCCGGATGAATGGCTGTCCAGTCTCTTCTTAAAATCCTCCAGTGACGGAGCCACCCACAGCTTTCCGGTGGCATATATATATATGTTTTTTCTAACAAAAGCATAAAAATAAGACCTTTTAATTACATTTAGGGTTGCTCTTCTACCCTCTCTTTTCCCTCTTTTCACAACAAACCTTCTTCTCCTTCTTTCTTTCTTTCTTTCTGCTCCCTCCTTCCCTCCTCTCCTCTTCTACTTTCTTCCTCCTCCTCTCCTTACCTCTTCCCTACTTCCTCTCCCCCTCTCCTCCCCTCTTTTCCCTCCTTCTCGCCTTCTCTCCTGCTCTTGTCCCCTATCCTTTCTTCCTGTCCTTCCCCTTTCTTCCATTCCTCTCTCTCCTTCTCCTCCTCCTCTATCCCACTACTCAGTGGTGGGATTCAAGTAATTTCACAACCGGTTCTCTGCCCTAATGATTCCTTCCAACAATCACTTTGCCAAACTGCTCAGAAAGTTAACAACTGCTTCTCCCGAAGTGGTGCGAATTGGCTGAATCCTACCACTGGCCCTATTCCTCTCTCTTTTCTTTCTCCTTTGTTGTGTAATATTTTCCCCTTATTTGATATATTTCTGGAGAATTTTGAAGGTGAATAGAATGCAGAAAGAGCAGGGATGCCTCTTGGAGTTCCTCACTTCAGCTGCTGAACCATTGCGCGCACATCCCTACACACACACATATCCAACACGCACAAACCAGGCAACGATATTTCCCTCCCAACATTGATTAAACAGACTGGATTTATTTACTGATTCAACACATCCTATTACTGTCTCTTTGAATGATAAAGGCATTCTCTCTTCCTCCGTCTCTCTCTCTCTCTCTCTCGCTAATATATATCTGAATAAAGATAAGAATAGTCAAGTCATACTTTCAGGGTGCTGAAAGCCATGGAGGATTGTTGTTTTATTATAGCGCTGTCATCTTTGCTCAGGAAATATATATATGCACCAGTAATAACAATGCGCGTACGCTGTCTTCTCTGGCCTTTCTCTGCTTTTTCTCTCTCGTAGTGGAAAAAAAAACTTTTTTAAAAGAAAAAGAAAATAGAAAACTAATGAAATCTCCCCAGATCTAAACCGTCGTCTCCCATCCTGGTTGCAATTCTTCCTTTCAATTTAGGATGAACGCAGTGGTGGGATTCAGAATTTAGCCACTGGTTTTCTGCCCTAATGACCAGCTGAGTAGGTGTGGCTCGGTGGTCATGTGACTGGGTGGGCATGGCCAACTCAACGTCACTCACTTTGATGGGTGCTTCGCCTTAGCTGTTTCAATGTACTAAGGGTTAACCAAAGAGACAGTTTCTGTAAGCAGGGCAATAAAGATTAGGCTAGAAATACCGCCAGAATGTTTTCTTCCTGCCTTCCTTACAGGATTAGTCCTGTAAAGTGGAAAAAACAAAAACAAAGTAAGATTTCTTCCAACAACCGTTTCTCCGAACTGCTTAGAAAGTTAGCAAGCGGCTCTCCCAAATTGGTGTGAACTGGCTGAATTCCACCATTGGATGAACATATCTAAAAGGCATGTCTTAACATTTCCTTGATTCTCTCTTTATAATTGATGGATTTTTTTTATTGCCCATTTAAAAAACCAACGATAAAAATTTGCGACAGTCTGACAAGCAAAGTCAATGGGGAAGCCAGATTCACTTAACAATCTAACTCACTAACTTAACAAGTGCAGTGATTCACTTAACTATTGTGGCAATTATGGTTGTAAAACGGGGTAAACGTCACTTAATAAATGTCTCACTTAACAACATAAATTTTGGGCACAATTGTGGCTGTAAATCAGGGACTACCTGTATTCAAAGGTCGTAAAATGAGGCAAAACTCCCTGAACAACTTTCTCACTTAGCAACAGAAAACCTGGCCTCACTTGTGGTCATAAGTCGAGGACTACCTGTGTCATCCTGGGTTAAGATCGCAGCCAAATTAAAGCTTGATAGCCTGATCTGGCTTGAGAATGGGAAAGGATGGAAGAGGAAAGAATTATATCCCTTTTTTGGCAGAGATTGCTGCATCGGAGAGGAGTGGGGCAGTGGCCTAGAGGTGGAGCTCTTGCCTCACAATCAGGAGGCTGGGAGTTCGATCCTAGGTAGAGGCAGATATTCCTCTCTCTCTGCACGATGAGAATCTATCTGCTGAACAAAACCATGCATTGGCGACAGGAAGGGCATCTGGCCAGTAAACACTCAACATCATTCAGTTGCCCAGACTCCACCCCACAAGGGATTATGGGGTCAGTAAAATGTTGCATCGGAGAGATTGTCTGTTGCCCATTTTAAGGGGCTCCTGACTAGATCTCAATCAGTTGAGCAATCTTTGCTTGAAGTGTAGCCAAGTGATTTGGAGAACGCAGCTGTCCAACTATTCAGACTTCTGTCCTACTAATGCAACGGGCTCTCGAGAGAAGGAAAGCCAAGCCGGTGGTTTCTTGTCCGTAGCAGTCAGAAAAAATAAAATAAAATAAAACAGCATTGATTATCTTAAATACGTGAGCCATTCTGGTGTGGATTTCTTAAAACCAGCTTTTTAAACAACCAAGGGGAGCCTACGCTCAGTACAACCGGATTGCTAATGGCTGGAGTCCGGAGGATTTTTTGGCGTTTTATTTATTTATTTGGCAAGGGATCAGAAAAGCCCGCGGTGCCACAGCGTGAGAGGTTATTTCTACTAATATCTGATTCACCAACTGTCGCCATGGCGATGGGGCCCTGAACGCGGAGGAACAACGAAATGAGTTTTTGCCTTATTAAATGACTCCTGTATGGAGAAGGGGAGAGAGAGAGAGAAGAGGAGGAGGAGGAGGAGGAGGAGGAGGGCTCTATCATTCGAGAGTGGTCCGTTATTTTTCTTTCAACTTTCAATGTGCCGAATCGGAGCTCACACGGGTAGCTCCTCCATGTGGGAAAGATATTACAGGTCATCCCCAATTTACAACACTTCATTTAGTGACCGTTTGAAGTACTAATACCACTCTATAAAGGCTTAGTAGGGCCACACCTAGAATCCTGCATCCAGTTTTGGTCCCCCCAATATAAAAAAAGATGTTGGGATTCTAGAAAGAGTGCAGAGAAAAGCAAACAGGATGATGAGGGGACTGGAGGCTAAAACATATGATGAACGGTTGCAGGATCTGGGCATGGCTAGTCTAGTGAAGGGGAGACAGGATAGCAGTCTTCCGATATCTGAGGGGCTGCCCCAGAGAGGAGGAGGGGGCCAAGCTATTCTCCAAAGCACCCGAAGGCCAGACAAGGAAGAATGGATGGAAACTGATCAAGGAGAGAGATTCAACATGGAAATGAGGAGAAATTTTCTGACAGTGAGAACAATCAACCCATGGAACAGAAGTTGCCTTCGGAAGTTGTGGGAGCTTCATCCCTGGAGGCTTTCAAGAAGAGACTGGACTGCCATCTCTCAGAAATGGTGTAGGGACTCCTGCTTGGGCAGGGAGTTGGACTAGATGACCTACAAGGTCCCTTCCAATTATGTTAATCTGAATCTAACTAAGATGATCAAAGGCCTGGAAGCTAAAACATACGATGAACAGTTGCAGGAACTGGGCCTGGCTAGTCTAGTGAAGAGAAGAGAAGGACCAGGGGAGATGTGATAGCATCTTCCAATATTTGAGGGGCTGCCACAGAGAGGAGGGGGACAAGCTATTTTCCAAGGCACTTAACAGCCTTGTTGCTAACTTAGCAAGTGCAGAGATTCGCTGAACAACCGTGGTAAGGAAGATCGTAAACGGGGGCAAAACACACCTAGCAGATGTCTCACTTAACAACTTTGGGCTCAGTTGTGATCGTAAGTCGAGGGCCACCTGTATAATCTGGAGACTGAGAAGAAGAAGAAAAAAAAAGCAACCAGAGACGCTGTGCAGGATATACGGACGTAGGTGCTCTCAGGCTAGATGGAACCTCGACTTACGACCACAACTGAGGCCAACGTGTCTGCTGCAAATGTGAGACATTTGTTAAGTGAGTCCCCCCCCCCCCCCGGTGACCTTTACAAACCTGTATTTCAAAGCGTTGCCTTTCCCAGATGAGATTCTTCTGCTGTTGTAGCAAGAGAAGACGACTGAGTGAGGCCCAAGCTGCTCCAGAAGCCCTTCCTTCCTTCCTTCCTTCCTTCCTTCCTTCCTTCCTTCCTTCCTTCCTCCCTCCCTCCCTCCCTCCCTCCCTCCCTCCCTCCCCTTCCTTCCTTCCTTCCTTCCCTTCTTCCTCTCCTTCCTTCCCTCCCTTCCTCCCTCTCTCCTTCCTCCCTTCCTCCCTCCCTCCCCTCCCCTCCCCTCCTCTTCCTTCCTTCCTTCCTTCCTCCCCTTCCTTCTCTCCCTCCCTCCCGCCCGCCTGCCCGCCTGCCCACCTGCCCCTGTACTCTTCTTCCTCCTCTTAATGCTGCTACTTTTAGATTTCATGCCAGCACATTTTTGGAGCTGAGGGTGACCTTGGCGATTCAGGCTCCAAAGGAGAAAAGCCACATGACTTGCTTTCTTCCACCTGCTTCCCACCTGTTTTCCTTTCTCTTTGAGAGACCTGCTTCAGAGCGCCCGGATTTGCTTTCAATAATTGAGCTGTTGCATTTAAACCTAGTTGGTTTTTACTTAGTCACTCCCTCCCTCCCCCTCCTCTCCTCCTCCTCCTCCTCTTCCTTCTCTCGTTTTCTTGGTACATTTCTTCCTTCGCAAAGCACACATTCACCCCACCGTTCCCCACCCCCCCCACCGCCCCGTCAGTTTGGTTCTGACAGAGGCTTTACTTTCTACATTTAATTGAATTGTTGTCATGGAAATTGGTACCCTCCTCTTCAGAAAGAGCATTTGGAGAAAAAGAGACAGAAAAAATTAAAAGCGAACCGCAGCTTTGGGTTTTCTCTTTTCTCCATCTCTCTGCTGAGCGTTTTGAAAGGGACACTTTTAAAACACTCATCGCCCCCCCCCCCCAAAGATGAGTTAGTCAACAGGTCTCCCTTGCTTCTTCCTTTCTTGCAATGACCAACTGCACAGCCTTTCAAAAGAGCGGGGCCCAAGCTGGAGATCTTTACTGCGGTGATGATGAACCCATGACACACGTGTCAAAGCTGACACGCCACGACGTTTTGGGTGATACGCCAGCTTTTCCCCGACCACTATTCTCCAGAGCATTTTGGGGCATTTTTCGGAAGCTGTGGAGGTTCTCGTGTGGGCTCCAGACCCTTCAGAAGCTGCATGTCTTTCCGAACCTCCAAAAATTGTCCAAAAATTTTTTAGGTGTCCTAGATGAGGTGAAATAGAGAATTTTTTTCTCTTTCGTTCGAGGAAGCAGCAGAGTCAAGCTAAGCACGTTCTATATTCACGAGCCCAAAAGACACAGAATGTAGACAGCTAAGGAAAGGGACTATCTGAAGAAGGAGCCTGGCGTTAAAAAAAAATAAAAAACGGGGATTTTATTTTTATTTTTTGATGGTTGAATGGTAGCCTTTGCTCTCCACCGCTCTCCTCTCATTCTCCCTCAAAAGCCTCAAATTATCCGGGAAATATTTGACGAGATCGAAGTTTGCCAAAAGGAGCCATAATGGGCCGACTGTCAAAAGGCATAAAGAAATGATCTAAGGCGCAAGAGAGAGAGGCAGAGAAGGGGAGGAATGCTCCGTCTCGCGACATTCAAAGGACAGATCTGAGAGACAGATTTTCCTTCCCTCGGAAGCCACAGGCAGACGCCCAGCTGGAGGGGGGGGCAATTTATTTTGTGTGTGTGGGTGTGTGATGGGGGAGTTGGGGAAGAATCAACCTTGTGAAGGCTTTCAAATCTCTCCGGTTGTGGCCCATAGAGTCAAAAGCTGAATTTGATCGGAGAAAGTTGAGTTCAGCTCGGGTTAGCAAAGATGGAACTTGGGAGTTTTGTGTGTGTGTGTGTGTTTAGCTGTGTGTGTGTGTGTCTCTCTGTGTATGTTTTAGGGAAGAGGCAACGAGCTGCATCTTTAAAGCTGCTGGTGTGTTCAAAGCCAACCTTCATGGATTTCAGACTGATAGACTGATTTGAAAAGATTTTTATTTTAGATATAGATGTAGATATAGATGTAGATAAGAGCCTGGATAGCTCAACAGACTAAATAGCCTGTTATTAACATTCAGCTGTCTGCAATTATTGCAAGTTCGAGGCTCAAGGTTGACTCAGCCTTCCATCCTTTCTAAGGTAGGTAAATTGAGGACTCAGTTTGTGGGGGCAATAAGCTGACTTTGTATAAAATATACAAAAGTATGAAGGCTATTGCTTAACGCATTGTAAGCCGCCCTGAGTCTCCGGAGAAGGGCGGCATATAAATCTAATTTTTTAAAAAAAGATATAGATGTAGATATAGATATATAGATATAGATCTTTGGTTATTCGGGTCTTCTCCCGCGTAAAATTGGAAGTGTCTTGGCGACGTTTCGACAAAGTCTCATTTGTCATCTTCAGGCTGGTGTTCTTGGCTTCGCATACAAACACCCGCGAAAACCTCAGAAAATAGATATAGATATAGATATAGATATAGATATAGATATAGAGGTGACATTCAGCAGGTTCTGACCAGTTTTGGAGAACTGGTGGCGGAAATTTTGAGTAGTTCAGAGAACCGGTAAATACCACTTCTGACGGTCCCTGCCCCCATCTATTCTCTGCCTCCCGAGTCCCAGATGATTGAGAGGAAATGGGGATTTTACAGTATCCTTTCCTTGGAGTGGGGTGGGAATGGAGATTTTACAGTATTCTTCCCCTGCCATGCCCACCAAGCCACACCCATAGAACTGGTAGCAAAAAATTTGAATCCCACCACTGGATATAGGGATAGAGATAGAGAGATAGAGAGATAGAGATACATATATATAGAAATGTAACTATGGAAGGAAGGAGAAGAGGATCTTTAGGGGTGTTTAATCATTATACCCCGATTCCACTTATGACCATCACAGCATCCCCACTTCAAATTTCAGGCCCTTGGCTTACGATCACAACGGGGCTCAAAATTTATGTTGTTAAGTGAGACACCTGTGAAGTGAGCTTGGCCCCATGTTGCGACCTTCCTTGCCAGCGTCGTTAAATTTAATCCCTGCAGTGGTTAAGTTAGTAGCCCGGTTGTTAAGTGAAACCTGGCTTCCCCCCTTGATGAGGTTGCAAAAGGGGGGGCGTTGTTACGTGATCCTGGGACGCAGCAACATCGGTTGTAAATATGAAGCCGTGGCCACGTGATCATGGGGATGCCACAAAGATGGTTAACTATGCAAAAGGGTCATGTTGCTTTTTTTCAGTGCCATTGTTACAAGCATCCCAGGGTCTCATAATTGCCATTTGCAAATTTCTCAGCCAACTTCCCACAAGCAAAGTCTATTGGGGGGCGGGGGGTGGGGGTGGGGAGAAGCTGGATTCACTTAATGACCTCCTGGTTAACGGAGGTTAACGACCACACCGTTTGGCTTAATTAACCGCCATGGCAAAAAACCCAGTGGTTTCAAATCACAACTGCTGCCTTGTTTAGTAGCCAGGGAAAGGTCAGTCCCGGTTTTGGACATAAGTCAAGGACTACCTATACCGCACAACACACCAGTCCATACTGTAATTGATTAGTTATACCCAGCTTGTCAGCTGTCAGAAGCCACTTTCCCTGATTGACAGCCCGGGCTGGAACGGATCCTCACTTGACGCATGATGTCCTTTCTGCATTTTTCAAATCCTTCCGTTTAAAACCGCAGAACGGTTCGTTTGCTTGCAAGGTTACAGCCACCGGCACATTTTTCCCAGGAACTTGCAAGAGATCCGTGGGTCTGTAGATACATCCAAACATGTTCTGAGAGATTTCCCGGAGGGTAAGTCAGGCTTTGGGGACAGGAGTGAATAACATGATTAAAAAAAAAAAAGAATAGAAAGAAAGAAGGAAAGAAAAAGAAAGAAAGCAGCAGCTGTTGCAAAATAGCTGGAGGGCACGCTTCAGAGAGTTTTTTCACTGTGTCTGATAGCAATCCGGAGACTTTTTTGGGGTAGTATGACAAAAAGTTGCTGAAATATAAATAGTAAGAAGGAGGAAACCCCCCCCCCCCCATTTGTTGGAATATATTTAGAATTATCTGACATGCTCCTTCTCTAATTTGATCTGTAAACTCTTTGAGGCAGGGACAATCTGCCCATTTTTTCCTTCCTTCCTTCCTTCCTTCCTTTCTTCCTCCCTCCCTCCCTCCTTTCTTTCGTTCTTTTGTTCTTTCATTCTCTCTCTTTGCCCTTCCCAGCCACCCTCCTCCTCCCTTTCTTTCTTTCTTTCTTTCTTTCTTTCTTTCTTTCTTTCTTTCTTTCTTTCTTTCTCTCTCTCTCTCTCTCTCTCTCCTCTCTCTCCCTCCCTGCCTCCCTCTTCCTCCTTTTCCTTCTTTCTTTCTTTCTTTCTTTCTTTCTTTCTTTCTTTCTTTCTTTCTTTCTTTCTTTCTTTCTCTCTCTCTCTCTCTCTCTCCTCTCTCTCCCTCCCTGCCTCCCTCTTCCTCCTTTTCTTTCTTTCTTTCTTTCTTTCTTTCTTTCTTTCTTTCTTTCTTTCTTTCTTTCTTTCTTTCTTTCTTCTTTCTTTCTCTCTCTCTCTCTCCCTCTTCCTCCTTTTCCTTCCTTCCTTCCTTCTTTCTTTCTTTCTTTTCTTTCTTTTCTTTCTTTCTTTCTTTCTCCCCCTCCCCCCTCCCCCTCCTCCTCCTTTTTCTTCCTTCCCTCCTTCCTCCCTCCGTCCCTCTTCCTCCTCCATTTCTTCCTTCCTTCCTTCCTTCCATCCATCATTTCATGTGTTAAATAAGCCAACACAGAGCTTGAGAAAAAGTATTGTTGAGTGAATGTAGGCCATGGGCTTAGTACCTTTTTAACACCCACACGCATCTCTTGTACGCTTATTTTCCTTCACTCCTCTTGATTTTGTCTGTTGACTGAAGAAGAGGGAGAAAGGGTTTTTTTTTAAGATTTTGAAGTTCTTAAGTCCCTGGATGTAGGATCTGCAAAGGGATGGTTGTTTTCTACTTTCTTTGCCCAGACTGCTCCATGTGGGCTTGATTCACATGTTACATTAAACCATGGTTTGTCTCACTTGAGTGTAGCATGTTCTATGAATCCACCATGGTGGTTTATGGCTTAGAAGTGTTGGATTAAAACAATCCAGTTGTGAGTTATTCCGTGAACTGTTACACACGCAGGGGACCAGCCTGAATCAGATTGGCTCTAAAACTGAACAAACTGGGCTATTTTTAGGGCTACACAGAATGCATAATTTTTTTAACCATTTAAAAATAATGTTCAACCAAAGCCCAGGTGAAAAATTCTGCTCTGATTAATTGTGGTTTTCATACATGGAGGCAGTGGTGGGTTGACCCCGGTTCATCCCGGTTCTATAGAACTGGTAGTAAAACTGGTGGGAGGCTCCGCCCACTGACCCCAAGGTCATCAGAACTCTTCTGCACGTGCACACGCATGTACGGCTCCATTGCGAACCATAGTAAAGGTAAGTAGAACCCACCCCTGCATGGAGGCATCAGTTTAGGGCCGTGATGGCGAGCCTATGGCACATGTGCCCGAAGTGATGCACGGAGCCATGTCCCCTGGCACGCATGGCGTCGCCCGTTTCTCTTCCGGGTTTCTGGTGCGCATGTGCGAGTGACGATCAGCTGGTCTCCGTGCGTGCGGCAGTGCTGGAAGAACTGGAAGAGCTAGTCTTCCATTTTCTGGCGTGAGCATGAGCGCCGGCCAGCTAATCACAGCTGCACGCCAGTAACCGGAAGATTAGGTGGCGTGCGGCAGGAACCGGAAGTTCATTTTCTGGCACGTGCATGCCCCCTGGGCAGCTCCTTCCAGGTTGTGGCCCTGACGAGCGTGCATATCTTTTAGGCCCTCGGTGCCGAAAAGATCTGCCATCACTGGTTTAGGGAATATGATATTAGAATAAAAGAAATAGAAATGTTCAGTGTGTGCATTCAGCTCAGGAGTTTCAACCCAGCATTGCAAATTAAGCCCTCAAGTCCTTTCTCCTCATATCCACCTCCTGCTTCTCCTTCCAGCGTTTTCCCTCACTCCGAGCATCTTCATTTAGTGCAAGAGGGAAAAAAAAACAACAACCCACAAAATCTTTTTCCTTTGTTAGTGTTAGGCTGCATCCCAGGGAGACGTTGCCTACAAAGAGAGAAATCCTCCTCCTTAGCTTTGCTGGGCTATTTTTCTTCGCTTCCCGCTTGCATCAGCAGATGCTCCAACTCTCAATTTCCACCCTCCACTCAGCCGACAGCGGTCACAGCTTGCGGGGAACAGGTGGGGTCTTCTGCCTGAGTTGTGGTGGTATCAGCCCATGGCCTTGTCCTTCAAACCGGGCTGGATGACAGCCAATCAAGTCCTGCCTCGTTCCTGGGTGGGTCATTCCCAAGGTCAAAGTGGCACCTCAGTGGCCTTGCTTTGGTGGTTTTGATTGACGAGCTGGGCCGCCTCTGTTCAACTCAGCCTTCTGTGTTTAAGCTCCTGTCTCCCGCATCTGTCACAGAATTGCTGGGATTGGAAAGCGAGCGAGCGAGCGAGCGAGAGAAAATATTTGAAGGCACAAAGAGAGGTTTCATTTGTACTCCACTGCTGATAAGTGTTTGCTCTTGGGTGTTTGGGTAAAATTCTCCAGAGAGAGCACGGAGGGTGGGGGGGGGGCAACAATTTCACAGGGTCCCATTTTTCTCCTCTCTCTCTCTTTTTTCCCCCACCTTTAAAAAAAAAACCCAGAGCTTGCTTTCTTTCTATCTTGGCAAGATGCCTCCGTAATATCCCAAGCCATTGCAAATCAGACAAGTTGGATGTGACTCTGAATTCTTCTAGAATTTCCATGGCTCTTGTTCCTGATCTTAAGAGAATAACAGTGTTGGGAGAGACTTTGGAGGTCTTGTAGTCCATCCCCCTGCTCAAACAGGTGATCCTTTACCAGGGGTCTGCAACCTTAAACACTCAGAGAGCCATTTGGACCCGTTTCCCACAGAAAAGAAAACACCGGGAGCCACAAAATCCTTTCTGTACCTGACTGTTTCTTGAGCGGCCACAAAACTAGTATATGTAGTTTATTTATTTATTTATTAGTTCGATTTATATGCCACCCTTCTCTGGAGACTCAGGGCGGCTTACAATGCATTAAGCAATAGCCTTCATACTTTTGTATATACCTGCTTAGTAGGGCTTTCTCCCCCACCCCCCCAAACGGTGTTCTTTTTTTTATACAAAGTCAGTTTATTGCCCCCACAATCCGGGTCCTCATTTTACCTACCTTGAAAGGATGAAAGGCTGAGTCAACCTTGAGCCTGGTGAGATTCGAACTTGCAGTAATTGCAGGCAGCTGGCAACTAAGTGCTACTTTAACAGCACTTAGTCCCCTGTGCCACCAGGCTCAGTTGAATTATATAGTTGAATTAAATGTTTTGTTTTCTTCTGAAACTTTTATTTTTTGGGGGTTTATCCACGGTTGTCCTACTGGGGGTTGAAAAGCTCAATAAATCACGTGCTGGTGGGTGTTGTACATTGGTGGTTGTGACACGTATTTTGAGTGAGAGGGAGCCACAGCAGAGGGGTGAAAAAACCACATGGCTCCAGAGCCAAGATTGCTGACCCCTGTTCTATACCTTTTCAGACAAGTGGCTGTCCAGGGATGGAAGCACCCACAACTTCTGGAGGCAACTTATGGTCCACTGGTTAATTGTCATCACTGTTAGGAAGTTTCTCCTTAGTTCTAGAGCAGGGATGTCAAACTCAAGGCCCCAGGGGCCAGAACCAGCCCGCGGGTGCTTAGATCCGGCCTACAAGGCCACCCTAGAAACAGCAAAGGACCAGTCCGCAGTGCCTCTGCCACTGAAAACAGAGCTCAGGAGGGCCACATACGGCCATCCTGACCTCCGTTTTTGCTGGCTGAGGGTTGCAGGAAATCGTTGCAGCCAAAAATGGAGCTCGGGAGCCCGTTTTTGCTGGCAGAGCTCTTGGGTCACCACAGCCCCCAACACAAGTGACATTGAACTGGCCATGCCCCCTGGTCATGCCCCTTGAGGTCAAACACAACCCTCAATGAAATTGAGTTTGACACCCCTGTTCTAGAGGTTGCTTCTCCCCTTGTGAGAAGAGTTCCAGGTTGCTTCTCTGCTTAGTTGAGTCTCAGCCAGTGAACAAGGTTGCTAGCTCACCCCCTCTGCATAGAACCCAGTCGTCCCCCCCCCCCGCCAGTCCTGATACGCATTTCTACTTCTCTCCTCACCTTCTGGTCTAAAAATTGAAGGCTTTCAAAAGCAGGGAAGCCAAAGAGATTACCCATCACAGGTGAGAAGACGATTCAGTGAAAAGAATATTTACACCTGGTGCTCAGCCATGTCGGATGTTTGGTTCTTTCCCTCTGAAATTGGACGGGAACGTAAATTGAAATCCACAGTTCTCCCCTGGGGTATTGCCAGAGCATTGGTTAGTTATCGTTATGAGTCGTCCTTCATCGATGGGTCTTCAGCATGACGGATCTTGTACTTTAGCCAAGCATTTTATGAGAAGAAATGTACCCCTTTAGCTTTCCACATCTACTTTGATCAATTGTAATGGGTTGTCCATTTGGCATGGGCTTAATATGTCAACCCAATCACTCTGGTTTATTTTATATTATTTTATTTAGACATTTTTCTTTAACATACATTGGTGCTTGGTAAACAGTGTATTATCTACCTATACCTAGTAATAGTAGTAGTAATATTTATTTATACATATTAATAATCTTTCAACTTCTAATTTCTACCTCTATTATCTAACCATTGATATGTTGGAAGAAATCCCCTCCTGGGTTCAGTTCCAAGTGGGGAGAAAGACACTGGAAACACAGTGACTGCTTGACTTGAAGATCTTGGGTGAAAAAAAAAAAGAGGGGGAGGGTGGGGGAAGAGATGCTGAGAGTGCCTGAATTTTATATCCTCTCTGGGCTTTTGAATTTGAGCTTGTGTTCTGATTGGTTGTCAGACTCCCATGGGGCCATGCAGGGGTAACTTTGTAGATTGTCTATGTCCCAGGCTTGGTTGACTCTTGCTAGGTGATGATGTAATGAAAGGGCTTTGGGCAATTCCTACTATGGCTCTGCCTGAAGGAGGTAGATCTTTCTTATGTAGAATAGACTGGCCCAGGCTTTCATGGCCCATTGACAAAGGTGTGTGTGTGTTGGGGGGGGGGGCACTGAGCTTCTGCCTCCCTTTTAGGGGAAATATTTTGCCCTTTTAATATTTTCTAAAATATCTCATTTTTCTAGGAGAGGGGTGGTTGCTAACTTTCTACAGATAGAATAAATACCAAGTTAAAAAAAATATTCTGTATCTTCTATGTTTTTTATCTTTAATGTTAACCCTTTCTATTTCTGCACACTCTAATATTTTTTAAAATTATATTTTCATCTGTAGGAATTTCTTCATTCTTCCAATGCTGTTCAAATACAATTCTTGCTGCTGTCAAGACATGCAATATTAAATATACATTCCCTTTGTCATATTTTTCTGGTAGTATACCTAACAAAAATATTTCTGGCTTTAAATCTATATGTTGCTTTAACATATTCTCTAATCATGTATGTATTTTCATCCAGATTTTCTTTGCCTTTGGACATGTCCACCACATATGATAGTAAGAACCTGGTATCTGATTACATTTCCAACATTTAGCAGAAATGTTTTTAAACATCTTTGCTAGCCTCCAATCATTCTGGTTTGAAGTAACCCTAGTTTATGGCTTTACTGATCTTAAATTCAACAAGCCAAGGTTAAGCCAAAGCTTTGCATGGGGTGGCTTTCAGTAAAGTCTTGAATTGAGGCCTCCTACACTAATATTTCACTGCGTCATGTGTAAAAAAAGAGATTCAGCTTTCAGTTTGTGGTTTTCTCTCAGTGTGTTATCACAGTGCCAGCTGTAAATGTTAATGCAGCAAATTCTCTGAGCCAAATTCTTCATCATGCAAGGATTTTTTAAAAAAATATACTCATTAGGTTTTATACTAGTTGTACATCCCAGGTACATTGTGATAAAAGCGATATGTTGTCATCATCTCCATGTTTTTTGGAAGATGATTCTCTGCAGCAGCTTCTCATAAAATGTTGTCTTTAGTGGTGGCTCGCTGGTCCTGGTGAGGGCTTGCAATGTTGCCGTATTTGCTGGAGGTCTCTTGTGCCAGTTGGCAATTCCCATGATTCCCACCATCTGAATGATCTCTGAAAGATTTTGAGTCAGAGCCGGCTCTGTCAGTCTTGGCGGTCAACTGCTGTGGATGAAGATGGACATGCTGGGTGAGGTGGAAAGAAAGAGAAGAGAAGAGGATGACCATAAGGGAAGTGGATGGAGTCAGTTACAATGATGTTGAGTGCACTGTTGGGAAACTTGAAGAACAGATTAGGGATGGATCATCATGGAACGTCTATGTATGTGGCCATTAAGAATTGAAACCAACTTTGTGGCACATAACCAACCAACCAACCAACCAATCAACCAACCAAAGTCTGAAAGATCATAGTGTCCTTCAGCTGTCTAGCATATCCCTCTTTCTGTGAGGGAAATGGCTTGAAAAGATGCCATCATACTCTTGTGAGTTTGTTGGAAGGATTTCGGTGATTCTTTTGGAACGACAAGCCTTTGTTCTACTTTATCATGTTCTGGGCATGTTCTGAGTTTATCTGGTCTTCTGAAAGCAGATAAACATTAGATTTTAAATACTTATAGACCTCCCCTCCTCCTCCTCCTTTCCTCCTCTTCTCCTTCTCCTCCTTCTCCTCCTTCCCCTTCCCCCTCTCCTTCTCTTTCTCCTAAAAGATTACATCCTTAATTCAAAAGGAATGTTGCTTTGTGAGTTACAACTCAATTATTTCTTCTTCTTCTTCTTCTTCTTCTTCTTCTTCTTCTTCTTCTTCTTCTTCTTCTTCTTCTTCTTCTTCTTCTTCTTCTTCTTCTTCCTCCTCCTCCTCCTCCTCCTCCTCCTCCTCCTCCTCCTCCTCCTCCTCCTCCTCCTCCTCCTCCTCCTTCTCTCTCTCTCTCTCTCTCCTCACAGATACATACACAATAGTAACCAGCCTGCTCCAAAAACGTAAGGTGGGTAGGAATCCTGTCTGTCAGAAATTAATGAGGTGAAAGTCCTAGTATAAAGCAAAGCCTTGAGTAAAATTCCATGGCTTCATGGACTGTTAATTCTTTATTAGGTTTTCCTAAGACGGAGATAAAGGGCATTTTATCTTTTTTAAGGTTTGCATTAACATGCCATTGGATTTTATAGGGACATCGATCTTCATTTGGCTAATCTGCAAAGCATAATAGGGATGTGGATTCTTTGCAGCGGCAATGACAACTCGATAATGCTTGGGATGGAGCAGCAGGGGTGGATTAGCCAGTTAATGTTTGTAACTTGGTAGCACAGGGGTCAGGGGACCTCACAGTCAATGGTTAAACCGTGGAAGACGACTGTGGAGAAAGAACTGGTGGTGTTGAAGGCAGGAGAGGTACGTACAGGCTGTCCTCAACGGAGCCCAGAATTTCTGTTGGAAAGTAAAAACAGTTATTAAGTGAATTTCACTCCATTTTACTTTCTTGCCACAGTCCTCAAGCGAATCAATGCTGTTATTAAGTTGGTAACACAGCTGTTGTGACTTCCTTCATTGAATTTGTTTGTCAAAAGGCCGCAAAAGCAGGATTGGGCTGCTGGGGGTTCACACAGGTTTGGGAGAACCTCTAGCTAAAATTCTGTGCAGTTCAGAGAAGCCTCAAATCCCACTCCTGGCTGACCCCGCCCCGCCCACCCCACTCCTTCTCTCCCTGAAGTCCCCACACGGCGTGTTTTGGATACAGGTAAGTCCAGGGCATGTGTGGAGGCTCGGGGAGGGTGAAAAACGGGCCTACCAGAAAGTAGGGCCGTTTCTGGCCTCCAGAGAGCCTCTGGAGCCTGGGGAGGCTGTTTTTACCCTCCCGGAGGCTCAAGGAAAGCCTCCAGAGCCCGGGGAGGGTGAAAAGCTCCCCCCCAGCCATGGTGCAGGAGTCCAACTAGGCCACACCCACCAAGCCACTGGGCAGAGAACCCCTTGCTAAAAGTTTTGAAGCTCACGTGACCCTGGGATGCTGCAACCGTCATAAATATGAACCAGTAGCCAAGTGTCTGAATTTCGATCACATGACTGTGGGGATGCTGCACTGGCCGTAAGTGTGAAAAATCCAAGTCACTTTTTACAGTGATGTTGTAACTACGAACAGTCACTCAAGGAACTGTTGTAAAATGAGGACTATCTGTAATTCCTCGGGATCCTTAAGGCAGAGGCAGGGTGATGGTTTTTAAAAAGAGAAGTGATCTGGAATCCACCACATTCTTTTAACTTGATGACGGATAAACGTCGGTAAATCAGACCCCAATTTATGTAGCAAAGGTGCCCAAGATAACATCATTCACAAAACATTATATTGGTTTTGACAACCCTGAAGTGAATCTGGCTGAGGCCATCTTGGAGGCTTCAGAGTTGCCACACAACAGAGGGAGCGGGGAGGAATAGTTAGATGAGGTTTTGTAGCCAAAACAATAAAGTTTTTCTGTGGGAATCAAGGACATTCTCACAGGTGGAATTCTCACAGAGGAGGAGTCGGAAGTAATCAAGCAACTGGCCAGCACCTGGATTGGACAGTATGACCAGTGACCTGGGGGGAAAGGGGAAAAGTTTATTTTTCAACAGGGGTGAAATCTACTTACCCTCCTTAATGGTTCGGAAGTGCATGCACCGCATACGTACGCCAGCCCGCTGCACATGCGCAAACCCTTCTGCGCATGTGCAGAGGGTAAAGAACAGGTTACCTCCTGGTTAAAGTCAGGAAGTAATGACGACCGGGCGGGTGGGCGGAGCCTCAAGCTGCTATCGCTACTGGTTCTCCGAACCACCGGCCGTCATCGCTACCAGTTCGGCAGAACCAGGCCAACCGGGAGCATTTCACCCCTGCTTTTCAATTAGGTAAAAGCCAATGGAACTTCTGATTTGGTTTGCCAATATGATGTATCCAATAAATTGTTCTCTGAGGAATTCCCTGCCTCAGAGTTCTGCTTTCCATGGGTGCATTATTTGAAATGCTACAGATTTCTGTATTAGCTTGTGTTTTGAGTTGTCACAGGGGCCTGATCCATAAATTAATCCAATTGGGTGGATTAGAGTTGCTGAGTTCCTTGTCCACCTGCTTTTGGGTGCAGGATCTAACTAGAACATCTCCGACGGATGGCTTTCAAGCCTTTGTCTGAAGGACATGATCCTAACGGTAAAGGATCCCCTCGCACATACGTGCTAGTCGTTCCCGACTCTAATTTGGTGGTGCTCATCTCCGTTTCAAAGTCAAAGAGCCAGCGCTGTCCGAAGATGTCTCTGTGGTCATGTGGCTGGCATGACTAAACGCCAAAAGGTGCACAGAACATTGTTACCAAAGGTGGTCCCTATTTTTCTACTTGCATTTTTTTACCGTGCTTTCGAACTGCTAGGTTGGCAGAAGCTGGGACAAGTCAGGGGAGCTCACCCCGTTCTGCAGCACTAGGGATTCGAACCACTGAACTGCCGACCTTTCGATCGACAAGCTCAGGGTCTTAGCCACTGAGCCACACGATCCTATGAAGACATTATTCTGATTTTTCTCCCTCTGTTGCAGAAAGATCTTTTTGTTTTCTTACCACGGAAGCTTTCGTGGACCAATGCCACCAGTAGAAATGAGATGGGGGCTATTTCCTTGAATGGTAAGCCATCATTAACCTGTGTTTGAAGGCAGCCAACGCCTCTCTGTCGGTATACGGGCCTATTGTTGTGTTGCTGTCCCTGGTGCTGAAAGGCCTCTGTCCTTGGTGCTGTTATCGTTCCTGAGATTCCAGTTTATCTTGTCAAATGCCTGGAGCTTTTGAGAACTTCTAACGGATACCCTAGAGTTGGCATGTTGTAACCAGTGATTTGTAATTTTTATCAGAGGCTGACTTTTTTTGGGGGTGGGGGTGCGGGGAGGAGGCACTGGCACATCATGCTTTCAACCTTAGCCGCTTAGATCAGTATCTATTAACTGAAGACTGATTCTGATAAAAGGACTTTCTTGGCATTGTTATCTCTGTGACAGAGAGAGAGAGATCAGCTTGCATAAAGTCATGCTTCCGTGTTGCCAGCCTTATGGCCTCGTTGACATCTGTGTTGAGGAATACAAAACATCGCAGAAATTGGTCAACTATTCTGCATTTTTAATTGGAATCCTCCCATTTCCTTTTTTTGGGTGTGTGTGTGTATCTGTTAGTTTCTCCCCCCTGTGAAAGTAGCTCATTCAGGAAAGAATACGATTTAAAAAAAAGCTTTCGAATTAATCTCTCCAAGTCGGTAGGCATTATCATTATTTTAAAAGCTTCACAGTAATCTCATACGGTTTGCATTATTTATCGGCGGCTTCAACAAAATTATAATTTTGAGGCAGCACCTTTGTTGTCATGTCTGAAGAAAAACGATATTGTGTCTTCATTGTCATCTTATATCTTGTGAGGGATACGAGATGTTGTTGCATGTGGAATAAATGGTAGATTTTATTCTTGTATTCATTTTTTCTGTAAGGTATTTATGTGCCACCCACTCTCTAAGTGGCTCAGAGAGGCCTGTAGAAATATATTTAAAGCAACACATTGGGGGAAAAACACAATTCATTTCAAATAATCTGAATATTAAAATAAAAATACTCCTAAATATTTTCTCTCTCTCTATCTCTCTGTCTCTGTCTCTGTCTCTGTCTCTGTCTCTGTCTCTGTCTCTCTGTCTGTCTCTCTGTCTCTCTCTCTGTGTGTATGTGTGTCTGTCTGTCTCTGTCTCTGTCTCTTTCTCTCATATCAATGACTGATTGTTCCACAACATGGAACCTATCATTGATAGGGTAGGAGAGTATTGCAAAGGAAACAGAATTAACCTCAGACACTACTGCCTAATGTATTAGCCACTGGGAATATATGAATATGGATAGACCCTTTGGTCCTTACTCTGTGAGTGTCAGAGGTGAAGGATTAGTTAAGCAGATTTATTGCTCATGCCTATAAACAAAAATCTGGCCAACCAAGGGTCAGCATTAAATTGGTGCTAGATAAGAGTCAACAGAATTCATGAAGGGTTGGATTTAGACCACTGGTGGGAATGTAATGACTCCAAGCTGATTTCTCTCTTGACTCCACCCCAGGCTCTGCCTGTTTTTTCCCTACAGGAGGGCTGTCAAACTTGATTTCACTCTGGGACACATTAGGGTTGTGTTTAACCTTGGGGTGGTGGCGTGGTGGGAGGCGTGGCCAGTGGCCAGTGGCCAGCTCGACATCACTCATGGTGTGGGTGCCTGTCATGGCCTGAGCACTCTGCGAAAATGGGCTCCCAAGCTCCGTTTCAGCTGCAATGGCCTCCTGCAGTGAAAATGGAGCTTGGCAGGGCCATATGTGGCCCTTCTGAGCTCCGTTTCTGGCTGCAATAGCCTCCTGCAACCCTCTGCCAGTGAAAAGTGGAGCTCCATTTTCCCTGGCAGAGCCACCATGGGTTGATCCTTCGCTGTTTCCAGGGCAGCCCCCGGGCCAGATCTAACTACCCCCCTGGGCCTTGAGTTTGACACTCTTGCCTTACAGTGAGCAAGTGAACACAAGCGCAGTCCTTAATTCAGTTAGCAGGATGGGCCGTGTAGTTTAAATCATGTCCATCGTTCCATTAACTCAGCCTTTGAATTCATAACCACTTCAGGCTCTGCTAAATGCCATTAATGGTGATCAATTGTGATCAACAATTTCCTGCCTGCTGTTATGCAAGTTCAAAGCACTGACTTAGCAGGAAGAAATCCTCTGTTCCCCCACCCTCCTTACAACAAAAGCTTAAAATTGGCTTGCTAGACCAGTCTGTTCAATTCATCCCTGTCTCTTTGTTCATTCAGACCCCGATTTCCTGTCTTGTGCAGCCCCGAGCTATAATTCTTTCTTCCCTCTGCCTTGGTATCTATTTTTTTTTAATGATCTGCCATTAAACAGCACTATTTTTTTAATATCTTGGTGGTTCGGTTCCTTCTCCCTTATCTATCTTCCTTGGATCACTTGCTGCTTTTCCCCCCGTTTTTTTTCTTTTTTTATTGATCCTCGCAACTTCCTATTGGAATAGATAGGGCTAGATCCTTGGATTTTATCTGGCAAAATCCAGCCATCTTAAAGGTAAAGGTTTCCCTCGCACATATGTGCTAGTCTTTCCCAACTCTAGGGGGTGGTGCTCATCTCTGTTTAAAAACTGAAGGGCCAGCGCTGTCCGAAGACATCTCCGTGGTCGTGTGGCCATCATGACTCAACGCCAAAGGTGCACGGAAGGCTGTTCCCTTCCCACCAAAGGTGATCTCTATTTTTCTACTTGCATTTTTTATATGCTTTCGAACTGCTAGGTTGGCGGAAGCTGGGACAAGTCACAGGAGCTCACCCCATTACGCAGCACTAGGGATTCGAACTGCTGAACTGCCCACCTTTCGATCGACAAGCTCGCGTCTTAGCCACTGAGTCACCGCATCTCCAGCCATTTTACCACTCAGCTAAATGTGTAACTCTCCACTAGGAAAAAAAATATGAAATAATACACCCCTTAAAAAGTATTCCTTGATTAATTGAAGATTTATTTTAAAACGATTGAAAAGAGTTTGGACTGCTCGTTGAGTTAGGGATTCTGTTTCAATGCTCGGCTCTCTAAAAATGCTAATCTGCATTGTGTTTGGCAAGAGCAAGCAGAGCTAGAGGGCAGACTTAAGTGAGTCATTAGCTTAGCATCATTATGTTCCCACAAAGAATCAAAGTCCAACCCCTCTTGAACTTGGTTGACCGGCATAATCTTATTGTTGAAGTTTAGTTGACTGGAGTCTTGAATAAATTTCTGTGCTGCAACCTAACAGATGTCCCTGAATCCTGATTCTTTGAGCCTGCCTGACACATTGTGAGAAATAGCATTTTTCAGAACTAGCAGAAGGGTGTCAAACTCAATTTCATTGCGGGCCACATCAGGGTTGTATTTGACCTCAGGGGGCAGGGGGGGGGGCGTGGCCAGGGTAGACACGGCCCAGAGATGACATTCAAGAGGTTCTGAAAGGTTCTGGAGAACCGGTAATGGACATTTTAAGTAATTCGGAAAACCAGCAAATACCACCTCTGGCTGGCCCCATAATGGCGTGGGAATGGGGATTTTGCAATATTCTTCCCCCAGGAGTGTGGGGGGAATGGAGATTTTGCAGTATCCTTCCCCTGGCATGCCCACCAAGCCACGCCCACCAAGCTACAACATGCTCACCAAGCCACGCCCACAGAACCGGTAGTAAAAAAAAAAATGAATTTCACCACTGGCATGGCCAGCTTTGACATCACTCATTGAGGCTCTGTTTTCAGCCGTGACGGCCTCCAGCAGCCCTCTGCCAGTGAAAACAGAGCTCAGAGAGGTCAGGCACATCCCTCATGGGCTATGTTTTCGGCTGCAATGCCTTCTGGCAACTCTTTGCCAGTGAAAACTGAGCTTGGGGAGGCCGTGAGGTCAAAAACGGAGCCCGAGCAGGCCAAGTGCAACCTCCTCAAGCTCCATTTTTGCTGGCAGAGGGCTGCAGGAGGCCATCATAGCTGAAAACGGAGCCCAGAAGGGCCACGCTCCCCCCCAGCTCCATTTTCCCTGGCAGAGGCACCGTGGGCTGGTCCTTCACTTTTTCCAGGGTGGCTCCGTGGGCCAGATCTAAGCACCCTGCAGGCCCAATCTCGCCTGTGGGCCTTGAGTTTGACACCCCTGCTTTAGATGATCCTTGTCTTGGTGTTGAGATTGTGGGAAGGAAAAGAAGGATAGGCTCAGTCACAGCTTGGCTACCAACTGAATTCTCCATGCATGCTGGCTGAGGAATTCTGGGAATTGAAATCCACGAGTCTTAAAATTGCCAGGTTTGGAGACCCCTGCTCTAGAATAGAGCAGATACTTGAGCTGCGGTGACGCAGTTGTAAGAGTTCAGTACTGCAGGCTACTTCTGCTGACTGTCAGCTGCCTGCAATTTGGCAGTTCAAATCTCACCAGGCTCAAGGTGCTCAGCCTGCCATCCTTCCAAGGTGGGTAAAATGAGGACCCAGATTGTTGCGGGCAAGAGGCTGACTGTAAACTGCTTAGAAGGGCTGTAGAAGCATTGTGAAGCGGTATATAAGTGCTATTCCTATTCCTATTCCTATTCCTATTCCTATTCCTATTCCTATTCCTATTCCTATTCCTATTCCTATTCCTATTCCTATTCCTATTCCTATTCCTATTCCTATTCCTCCCTCCCTCCCTCCCATCCATCCATCCATTCATCCATCCATGATGCACAGTGGTTAGAATGCAATATTGCAGGCAAATTCTGCCCACTGCCAGCAGTTTAATCCTGACTGGCTCAAGTTTGACTCAACCTTCCATCCTTCCAGGGTCAGTAAAATGAGGACCCAGATTGTTGGGGGCAAGAGGCTGACTCTGTAAACCGCTTAGAGAGGGCTGTAAAAGCACTGTGAAGCGGTATATAAGTCTATTACTCTTCCTTTTCTCCCTCCCTCTCCCCCTCTCTCCCTCCCTCCCTCCCTTCCATCCATGGTGCGCAGTGGTTAGAATGCAGTATTGCAGGCAAACTCTGCTCACTGCCAGCAGTTCAATCCTGACCAGTTCAAGGTTGACTCAGCCTTCCATCCTTCTGAGGTGGGTAAAATGAGGACCCAAATTGTTGGGGGCAAAAGGCTGATTCTGCAAACTCCTTAGAAAGGGGCTGTAAAAGCACCGTGAAGTGGTATATAAGTCTAAGGGCTATTGCTATTGCTACTTGGCCCAGCAAGTCCATTTAAGAAAGAGAGGTTGAGGATGACGCTTCAGGATGGAATTCATTTATGGTTGCTCACCACCTTGGCTTGAAAACAGAGCATCTACGCTCCCTGCATTTATACCCAAAGTGTCTTTCTCTGGATTAAACAAAAGTTGCTCCATGTTTCTCCCACGGGAGCTTCTTTCTGACTGCTTTATCATGGGCTTGACGGATGGCCCTTCATCTTCGTCATTCTGCACTACCTTTGTTAGCATAACAGGTGATTTAATGAACATTTCATCATGCTTTCCAACAGCTCTTGCCCACATCTAATTTTCCACTGCTTTTTTTTTTTCCCACGGAGATTCGTGCAGACGTGTTCCAAATGGGAAGTGGAGGGGAGGAGGGTTGTCTCTCCAGGGATGATGGATGGCATCCTTAAAAAGTTTCCTAGAGCCTCATAAAATGCTGCTATATTCAGAGATCGCATTTAGTTGCAGGCAAATTCTGGGACAGAACCTCAAGCTGTCACTGGGGGGTTTATGGCTCACTGTATAAGTGACAAAAATTGTACATCATTTACTTGACTCGTGGTATTGTGGGACTTGCTAGCATCATTCCTCATTTTCCAGAGGTAGACTGAGTTGTTAGCACAGAACAGAAAAACAGAAGAGGGGTCTTTTGGAGATGACTACAAAAACCAGAACATGAAATACCTGAATAATAAAAAGAAAAAATGTATAATAATATAATATTAGGGATTGTTAATATTTACATTTTTGTATCCCATCTTTATTATTTTTTACAAATAACTCAACATCTCCAACAATGCCTTCCTCTTCCTATTTTTGCCCACAATAACAGCCCTGTGAGGTAGGTTGGTCTGAGAGAGAGATGGACTGACCAAAAGTCACCCAGCCAGCTTTCTGGCCTAAGGTGGAATTAGAACTCGCTATCTCCTGATGATCGGCCCAAAGCCACCTAGCTGGCTTTTATTTGTAAGGTGGGATTAGAATTCACCGTCTCCTGGTGATTGACTCAAAGTTATACAAAAACTTTCATGGCTAAGGTGGGACTAGAATTCGCTGGCACCTGGTGATCAACCCAAAGTCATCCAGCTGATTTTCATGGCTGAGGCGGAACTAGAACTCATAATTTTCTGGTGATTGGTTCAAAATCCCCAAGCTGGCTTTAGGCCTAAGGTGGGGCTAGAATGGGGATTTTGCAGTATCCTTCCCCTGGAGTGGGGGGGGGGGGGGAATGGGGATTTTGCAGTATCCTCCACCTGGAGTGGAGAGGGAATGGGAATTTTGCAGTATCCTTCTCCTGGAACGAGAGGGAATGGGAATTTTGCAGTATCCTTCCCCTGGAGCGAGAGGGAATGGGGATTTTGCAGTATCCTTCCCCTGGAGTGTGGTGGGAATGGGGATTTTGCAGTATTCTTCCCCTGGAGTGGAGTGGGAATTTGGATTTTGCAGTATCCTTCCCCTGGAGTAGGGAGGGAATGGAGATTTTGCAGTATCCTTTCCCTGGAGTGGGGAAGGAATGGGGATTTTGCAGTATCCTTCCCCTGGAGCGAGAGGGAAAGGGGATTTTGCAATATCCTTCCCCTGGAGTGTGGTGGGAATGGGGATTTTGCAGTATTCTTCCCCTGGAGTGGAGTGGGAATTTGGATTTTGCAGTATCCTTCCCCTGGAGTAGGGAGGGAATGGAGATTTTGCAGTATCCTTTCCCTGGAGTGGGGAAGGAATGGGGATTTTGCAGTATCCTTCCCCTGAAGTGGAGGGAATGGAGATTTTGCAGCATCCTTCCCCTTGAGTGGGAAGGGAATGGAGATTTTGCAGTATCCTTCCCCTGCCACGCCCATTAAGTCACGCACACAGAACCGGTAGTAAAAAAAATTGGATTTCATGATAGATAGATAGATAGATAGATAGATAGATAGATAGATAGATAGATAGTATTTTTCTTCAGCTGGGTATTTACCTACGTAAATCAAGTTTTTAGCTGTAGCTCAGTGAAATCACATCCACTATCCTAGGCTTCTTCAGACAACAAGCCAGCATTTTGCTGCCTATTGGGAGACTAATATAGATCTAGAGAAGAGAAGAGAAGAAAGCAAATACTTAGCCTCTACGGGGAGGGAACATATGGTAAGGGTGTGGCTAACTGATGAGGACCAATCAGTCCGAAATAGATTTATATCAAAATGCTGTCTTGCTGTCTGAAGAAGCCTAGGATAGTGGATGTGATTTCACTGAGCTACAGCTAAAAACTTGATTTACGTAGGTAAATACCCAGCTGAAGAAAAATACATACTTAAACCTATGATAAGAGAAGAAAGCAAATAGATAGATAGAAAGAGAGAGAGAAGATAGATATCTCCCCACTTTGGTCTAATGGTTAAGGCACCAGGCTAAAAAGCAGGAGAAAGTGAGTTCCCTCCTCACTCCAGGGGAAGGATACTGCAAAATCCCCATTCCCACCTCACTGGGGGCCAGCCAGAGGTGGTATTTGCCATAGATAGATAGATAGATAGATAAATAGATAGATAGATAGATACAGATACAGATACAGATATATATTGGCGAAAGAAATTAGGGTAGATCTATTTCTTCTTTCTTGAAATAGGACTCTACCCACTGCTACCAGGTACTTGGCTGATGCCCCAACCAAGGCCTCAAGAATTGTCAAGGTGAATATTTCAATTCCCCCCCCCCTCTGCAATTTACCTGGTATTTCCTAATGTAGCGTGGGATGTCTCAAGGAACTCATTACATAGCAATTATGAGGATGGAGCCAATTGCTAAACGAGACAGCAATGGTGACGTTTTTCTCTTTCGGTGGATTTAGGTAGAGATTTGTTTCTACGCTTAATGGGTATTACTTATTTAGGAAGCTTATCTGGGCTTTGCTGACCAAGCGAAACATGTGACGGCTCTGTTAAGTCATTGTTGGTATGTGTATTTCTCTCACTCTCTCTGTCTGCATGCTTCCAAGTGCAATCCATCCGCAGATAGATTTCTGAACCTCAGTAGCTTAAGAACATCCATGACATGGAAAAAACCAATTATGTGCTAGTCGTTCCCAACTCTAGGGGGCGATGCTCATCTCTGTTTCAAAGCCGAAGCGCCAGCACTGTCCTATGACGTCTCTGTGCTCATGTGGCCGGCATGGCTCAATGCCAAAGGCACACAGAATGCTGTTCCCTTCCCACCAAAGATGGTCCTTATTTTTCTACTTGCATTTTTTATGTGCTTTCGAATTGCTAGGTTGGCAGAAGCTGGGACAAGTAATGGGAGCTCACCCCATTATGCGGCACTAGGGATTCGAACCGCTAATCTGCCGACCTTTCAATCGACAAGCTCAGTGTCTTAGCTACTGAGCCATCGTGTCCCTTATATAACAAAGTTGATCTCACCCAAATCACCCCATAATAGATTAGCGTTTCACCCAATGTTTAAGTGAATCTTTTCTCCTGGCTAATAGAATTTAGTTATTTAGTCGTTCACAAGTATTTACATGCTTGTTGGAATTGATGTTTTCATCTAAAACAAGGGCTGATCATGTTCCAATATTTGAGGGGCTGCCACAGAGAGGAGGGGGTCAACTCATTTTCCAAAGCAGCCAAAGGCCAGACAAGGAATAATGGATGGAAACTGAATAAGGAGAGATTCAACCATACTATAAAAAAGATGTTGAGACTCTAGAAAAAGTGCAGAGAAGAGCAACCAAGATGATTAGGGGACTGGAGAGTAAAACATATGAAGAACGGTTGCAGGAACTGGGCATGTCTGGTTTAGTGAAGAGAAGGACCAGGGGAGACAGGAGAGCAGTCTTCCAATATTTGAGGGGCTGCCACAGAGGGGAGGGGGTCAAGCTGTTTTCCAAGGCACCAGAAGGCCAGGCAAGGAACAATGGATGGAAACTGATCAAGGAGACATTCAACCTGGAAATAAGGGGAAATTTCCTGACAGTGAGAACCATCAACCGATGGAATAGAAGTTGCCTTTAGAAGCTGTGGAAGCTTCATCCCTGGAGGCTTTCAAGAAGAGACTGCACGGCCATCTGTCAGAAACGGTGTAGGGTCTCCTGCTTGGGTGGGGGGTTGGATTAGGTGACCTCCAAAGTCCCTTCCAACTCTTTCAATCTGAATATCCTTCCTCATTCCTTTCCCATGTTTCATCCCTTGTTTAAAGTTTTTCCCAAGAAGCAGTCTTGGCTCAAGTTGGTGAAATCGACTTGAATTTGAGATTCAGCGGTTCAGAGCGTCACGTCTTACCAATGGCCTCTATAAATAGCAATGAATTGTTAATGTGATTTCTGTGCCTCAATTTGCGATGTGCTATTCCACCCTGCACCCCCCCACAAAATACAGAGAACTCTTAGTTGCTGGACGTCGGTTTGGTATACAATGGACAAGTCTTCCTTTGGAAAGTTGCCCTTATTTAACCGATGAAGTCTGCCTGGATGCTTCATGTTATTTATATCAATCTATGTCATTCGCATCACTTTATGGCATGTGGGTCAAGACGTTGGGGCCCAAATGTCACAGTTTGCATTATTGGAGTAATTAAACCCTGATAGCAGCAATGCAAAGCATGTCGTTTGTTGTATTACGCCATGGTGCCAGTGATGTTAATGTGGGTTTAATAGACATTTAGGAACGGAGAAGTCATCTCACTATATGGCTCATTCAAACATGGGTTTATAGTGGTTTATTGGAGCAGAGAATCCTGGGTTTGGGTCTTCTCCTCAGTGAGGCCCCTCACCACAACACATACTGAGATTATTATTGTCAGGATAACATCAAAAAGAAATCCCCCCCTCTATGGGTGTTGATTTGATCTCTTTAGAACAGGGGGTGGGGAACGACGGTCCCTTTATGACTGGTGGACTTCAATTCCCAGAATTCCTGAGTCATCCATGTTGGCTCAGGAATACAAGAGCCTGGTGGCGCAGGGGACTAAGTGCTGTTAAAATAGCACTTAGCTGCCAGCTGCCTGCAATTATTGCAAGTTCAAATCTCACCAGGCTCAAGGTTGACTCAGCCTTCCATTCTTTCCAGGTAGGTGAAATGAGGACTCGGATTGTGGGGGCAATAAGCTGACTTTGTATAAAAAAGAACACCACTTGGGGGTGGGGGGTGGGGGGGGGAGAAAGCCCTACTAAGCAGGTATATACAAAAGTATGAAGGCTATTGCTTAACGCATTGTAAGCCGCCCTGAGTCTCCAGAGAAGGGCGGCATATAACTCTATCTAACTAACTAACTAAGTTGAAGTCCACAGTCATAAAGGGGCCATCATTCCCTACCTCTGCTCTAGAGCAGGGGTTTCAAACTCAAGGCTCAGGGGCCAAATCTGGCTCACGGGGTGCTTAGATCTGACCCGCGGGGCTGCCCTGGAAACAGCAAAGGACTGGAACATAGTGCCTCTGGCAGAGAAAACGGAGTTCGGGAGAGCCGCAGGAGGCCCTTCCGAGCTCCATTTTTGCTGGTAGACAGTTTCAGGAGGCTGAAGTAGCTGAAAACAGAGCTCGGGAGCCCTGTTTTTGCTGGCAGAACACTTGGGCCACCACAGGCACCCCCAACATGACTGACATTGAGCTAGCCATACCTACCCTGCCCTTGCCCCCCCTGCCCCCCCCCATGGTCAAACACAACCCTGATGCGGCCCTCGATGAAACCGAGTTTGACACCCCTGCTCTGGAGGAAAGACATAATATAAAAATGGGAAATTACAATAAATAGGCAAATTAGCAGACCGAGGAGCTGCTATTTATCTTAATTAAAAATTAATACTTTTAATTTAATTTAATCGTTTCCCAGATAGGCCAGGAGTGGTATTCACTTACTTTCCCTACCGGTTCGTAAATGTGAGCGCAGGTGCCTCATCCACTGATGCCCCTGACCATCTACGCATGTGCTTTGCTGGCACGCGTGCCTTTTGTACATGCGCCCGGCCTTAAAAATGTGCCTAAAGAGGATGGCATAGAGCCAGGGGGGAGGTGGCGGGTGGCGGGGGGGGTGGGGGTTGGGCCTACCCGTGATTTCTGCTACCGGTTCAGGTGATCTGATCTGAACCGGCTGAATACCAGTCCGAACCGGCTGAATACCTCTGAGATAGGCACTGCCTCTGTCAGCTAGGTTCATGAGCTCTATAAAATCTGAGGATGCCCCCTCATGTTTCCTAAAGTTTGGTTTGGAAAACAGATCTGCTTCATCTAGTGATTTGAGCCAATGTGAGAAATAAGTCAATATCTAAATCGAATCTTTGAATTGCATCTCTGAAATGGCTTCCCTCTTTTCAGGCGTTGGAAATGATTTTTTTTGGAAAAAAAAAAGCAATAACAACTGGTCAGAAGTGCAAGAATGGCTGTGAAGGGACTTAATATTTCAGCTTTGGGTTTCTGTTCAGTTGGGAAAGTTGGTCTGATTTTAGAAACTCCGTGGAGACGCTGTCAAACTCCATAGGGACGCTTCTTTAAAAGCCTATTTATTCTTGGGCCTCTTGGAAAAATCCTTCTATTTGTCACCCAAAATTAGAACAAACTTGTGAGCTTGGAAAAGAAAAGGGAATCTCTTTTAACATAAACAATTAGCAACTTGGAGATCCTGTTACGCAAGACTTCTCAGGCACACTGTTAGTCTAGCTAACCTTCTAGGAAAAAGAGATTGAAAAAGTTCAGAAAGGCTATGCATCTTAGCGAACTCACTAATACAAGAAGGCTGGGGTTCCAGGTATCCAGGTATATTTGAGCTGGAAGCCCTCATTCTTGGCATAATGACTCATTAAAGACAGTCCATGGGACTATCACTTCCTTGCTCTGCAGTTAAGGGACCTTACAACCAGGGGTGGCATTCAAAAATTTTAGCAAGGGGTGATCAGCCCGGTTGCTGGGTGGGCGTGGCCAAGGTGGGTGTGGCCTAGTTGGCCTCCTGCACCATGGTGGGGGGGGCGTTTTTGCCCTCCCCGGTCTCAGGAGGCTTTCCTTGAGCTCCGGGATGGCAAAAATGGCCTCCCCAGGCTCCGGAGGGCTCTCTGGAGGCTGGAAATGGGCCCATTTCTGGCCTTGCTGAACTTCTGGTAGGCCCGTTTTTTGCCCTCCCCAAGCCTCTGTGTGTACCCTGCACTTACCTGCGTGGGGACTCCTGGGAGGGGCAGAGTGGGGTGGATTGGGCCAGCCAGGAGTGGGCTTTGGGGGTTCTCCCAACTGCACAGAATCTTAGCTAGAGGTTCTCCTGAATCCTGAGAACCCCTAGCAGCCCACCCCTGCTTACAACCTGTAACAAAAGGAGTTTGTTCCAAAGCGTCTACGAATTGCATTGAAAAATACATTTCTTTTCTTAGCACCATCGTGGAAAAATTCTCATTAGTTCATTCTAATGGATCTTGTTAGACATTAAAAAGTGCTTTATTAAGAAGGGCAGAAACAGGAATACTGCCTCAGTAGATAGGAGCAATATCTAGGAAGGAGAAGTAGCTTTTAGGTGGGCGACTGACAATAAACAGGCCAATTAATCCTCAAAAAATAATAATAATCGTATTAATAGTAAGACCATCAAGCATCCACATCTGCCTATATCCCAGGAAAGGATTCAACGGGTAAACAAAAAGGCAAAATCCAGTTCTGAACAACTGGCTGCCTGTGCGATGCACAATAATAATAGCAGTAAAAAAGAATAAACTTGGAGCCGAGTCAAAATGATATTGGAGTGAGTCAGGGGTGGGTTCTACTTACCTTTACTACCGGTTTGCAACGGGACCGCTCGCGCTTGCTCACTTCGCTCGTGCACGAACTCTTCTGCGCATGCGCGGAAGTGTTCTGATGATGTTGGGGTTGGTGGGCAGAGCCTCATTTATAGAACCGGTGTGAACCGGGGCCCAGTGTGTTGCAGTTTGTATACAACGGAAAGGCAGCCATCTTGGAAAAGTTGACTTCTTTCTCCAACCAGTTTGGCCTTCAACTTCTGAATCTCTCTTTCTTATATTAGCTACCACCAGCATCTGTCTTATTTTTTTATTTTTATTTTGGGAAGGTGTGAGGTCTAAGATCTCTGTTTTCCCATACAATGTTAGTTTCGCTGGGAAAGGGTCTTGGGGGGTCAGAGGTTTTAGTTTTGATGCCTAAAATTCTCCCTCAGTAGATTCGCCCAATTTACTGGTAACCTGACTGATTTGAGAAGCTGACAATTCTCATGGTGACCGATGGGCTGTCCATGATGGATGGACATTTCTTAATGGTATTTTTACATGACTGGTTTTTGTGGGAGGAGGCAGAGTTTTGTGGGATGGTGGTGGTTAGCCATGGAGATCTTTTACTGCAGGACATTTTGAAAGTCTAATTCAGGGGTCTGCAACCTTAAACACTCAAAGAGCCATTTGGACCCGTTTCCCACAGAAAACAAAACACTGGGAGCCACAATATCTGGGTGGGTGTGGCCAACTTGACATCATTCACTCCCACCCAGTCACATGACCTCCCCCAGTCACATGACCTCCCCCAGTCACATGCCTACCCAGATTTTGTGGCTCCAGGTGTTTTCTTTTCTGTGGGAAACAGGTATATATCTCTCTCCCCCTCCTATCTCTCCCTCCCTCCCACCTCTCTCTTTCTCCCTCTGTCTTTCTCCATCTCTACCTCCCTCTCCTTCCTTCCCTCCCTCCCTCCCTCTCATCCCTTTCCCTTTCCCTTTCCCTTTCCCTTTCTCTTTCTTTCTTTCTTTCTTTCTTTCTTTCTTTCTTTCTTTCTTTCTTTCTTTCTTTCTTTCTTTCTTTCTTTCTCTCTCTCTCTCTCTCTCCCTCTCCCTCCTACCTCTCTCTTTCTCCATTTCTCTTTCTCCATCTCTACCTCCCTCTCCTTCCCTCCCTCCCTCTCATCCCTTTCCCTTTCCCTTTCTCTTTCTCTTTCTCTTTCTCTTTCTCTTTCTCTTTCCCTTTCCCTTTCTCTCTCTCTCTCTCTCTCTTTCTTTTTTTCTTTCTTTCTTTCTTTCTTTCTTTCTTTCTTTCTTTCTTTCTTTCTTTCTTTCTTTCTTTCTTTCTTTCTTTCTTTCTCTCCCTCTGTCCCTCTCTCTCTCTCCCTCCTACCTCTCTCTTTCTCCATCTGTCTTTCTCCATCTCTACCTCCCTCTCCTTCCCTCCCTCCCTCTCATCTCTTTCCCTTTCCCTTTCCCTTTCCCTTTCCCTTTCCCTTTCCCTTTCCCTTTCCCTTTCCCTTTCCCTTTCCCTTTCCCTTTCCCTTTCTTTCTTTCTTTCTTTCTTTCTTTCTTTCTTTCTTTCTTTCTTTCTTTCTCTCTCTCTCTCTCTCTCTCTCTCTCTCTCTCTCTCTCTCTCTCTCTCTCTCTCTCTCTCTCTCTCTCTCTTTCTCTCTCTTCCCCATCTTTCTTTCTCTGTCTTTCTCCCTGTCCCTCTCATCTTTCTCATCTTGCTACAGCCGCAGGTTGCTGACACCTGGTCTAATTTAATGAAAAAAATGATTAGGAGTGGCTTGATAAAAGTGTTCCAATATCTAGGGGGCTGCTCCACAGAAGAGGGGGGTCAACTTATTTTCCAAAGCACCAGAAGGCAAGACAATAAGCAGTAGATGGAAACTAATCAAGGAGAGGTTCAACCTGGAAATAAGGAGATATTTCTGGTCAGTTAGAACAATTAGTCAGTGGAATGGCTTGCCTCCAGAAGTCATGGGTGCTCTAACACTGGAGGTTTTTAAAGAAGAGATGTCTGAAATGGTAGAGGGTCTCCTGCTTGAGCAAGGGTTGGACTGGAAGACCTCCAAGGTCCCTTCCAGAATAACATCCAGGTTCTTGGATGTTAATCTGGTTCGAACGGTAGCAAATAATGGATTGGAGGACAGATTTGAACCATAGGTCCCACATTATCAGAAAGCTTCAGTCAACTTTAGGCTTAGGTCCGGGGTGTCAAATTCAAGGTCCGGGGGCCTCATCAGACCCATGGGGTGCTTAGGTCTGGCCTGCGGGGCTGCCCTGGAAACAGTGAAGGACCGGCCTGCAGTGCCACTCCCAGCGAAAACAGAGCTTGGGAGGAGCTGCGTGCAACCTTCCTGAGCTCCCTTATCTCTGGCAGATGGTTGCAGGAGGTTGTCGCAGCTGAAACGGAGCTCGGGAGCCCATTTTTGCTGGAAGAGCACTCAGTCCACCATAGATGCCACCGACATGAGTGACGTCAAGCTGGCCGTGCTCCCCCTGGCCCTACACCCCCCTCCCCAAGGTCAAACACAATCCTGATGCAGCCCTCAGTGAAACTGAATGTCAGGGTTCCGACGGATGCCCTAATTAAATCATGAGCCTCGAGCCAAGCTTCAAAAGAAATCCAGTTATTTATTAGGAGCTTCACGTCGGCACTTTCCCAAGTGAAGCCAGCTCTGACCCTACATAATTTATGCCCCAATCATGACCCTGTTTCCCCCCTTCCCCCATGATGAGTGTGTGTCATCAATCACATTTGCCAACAGAGCAATTTTGCAAGATGTAGAGACCATTCCCCTCCGGCCGCTGTGGATAACTCTGGGATACAGCCTTGAGAGAGATAAGTCTGGAATGTGCATCTGTCTTTGGCTGCCATGCCATTTCATTGGTTATGCTTATGCTTATGGCAACTTGAGAGCAGGCCAGGGATACTTTGCAAGTTGACATCGAGTTTGACACCCCTGGCTTAGGTTATCGGTTGTCTTCTTTTTGTGTGGGAACAGTCTGAAGGCTAAGGCAAAAGCTACTCCTTAATTACCTTTCTCTCTCTTCTCCCTTTTACTTGCAGTGGTGGAGAGCCGAGGTGGGACTGTCGACAGCCTGCAAAGATTCGCCAGCTCGCCGGTCTATCTCCCAGTGAATTACCACCTCTCCAACGCCGAGGCCTCCTTTTTCCTCAAAGAGACCAACCAAGAGATTGTGAGAAACGCCAGCCTGCAATCCCGCACGGAGCCATTCCTGGTTTACAAAACCACCCGCTTGCCTGTCTTAAATGCGACTTACGGCCCTTTTGCTGTGGAGCAGGTGATGCCTCCACACTTGTGGCTGACCTCGCCTCTGTTCAGTTTCCCAGACCGGTTCACTTTTCACTGGAAGTTACGATCCCGCATCCTGGACAGCTCGGTGTATTCCAACAGGCCCAAAGTCCAGGTTTTGTTCTATGTGGCTGGCAAAGATTGGGAAGACCACGACCCAGCTGAGATCTTACCGTGTGTACAGTTGGTAGCTTCCCGGGAGGACAGAGTGGTTGTTGGCAACTGTCGGTTGAAAGGTCATCTGGGTTTATGTGTTGCAGAAGTGGAGTTCCCACCGGCTTGGTTCAACTCAGAGCTGTCTACTCCATTGACACCGTTGTCTTCAGAGTACCAAGAGATGGAGGACTCCTGGGAAGGGATCACCGTGGAGCTTCTCTATTGGATGTACACGGCAGCGGAAGAAGATTGTCCTTCAGGAGATCCAGATCTGGAGAGCTTTCTTCATCCAGGAGGCCAGGAGGAGGCCCAAGGGCCCATGGCCTCGATGGAAAGAGTCGGCAGTGTTATTCTTTATCCGACTCCGGACAAGCTCAAGAAGTCCTCCCTGAAGCTTGACAATAACCTTCTCCTCTGTTTGCCCCTTGGCCCAGTCAAGGAAGGAGATCTCGTCATGTTTCACGTCTCTCTCACCAGTGGCTCTCTAGCAGATCAGTTTACCCTGAGGTAAGTGTTAGAAGTACGTGCTTTAGAAATTGAATCAAATGGTGGATTTGGTCATTGGTGGGGTGAATCAAAGCAGCCAAGATAACCAAAACCATGTTTGTTGGCCTGCTCCATGTCTGCTCCATGTCTGCCCTGGAATTCCAGGTTTATTTATTTATTACTTTATTTTATTTATTTTTTTGAAAAACAGTGCCTTGTCAGGTTAACAAGGCATACCCCTTACAGACCTGTAAGGGGCGTGCATAAGCGCACCGGCGTGCCTACCGTCCCTGTCCTAATATTCCTTTTTTTCTTACTCTTTTCATCTATTCAAATTATGTTTATACTTTTACCTGTTATCTTATACATGCTTGACAATATAAATAAATAAAATAAAATAAATAACATTTACAAATAGTGCAAAACCAAAGAAAAATGAATAGTAAATCTTAACCCACAAACTAATAATAATAATAATAATAATAATAATAATAATAATAATAATAATAATAATAATAATAATAATACCTGGTGATGCACGGATTGAAGATAAGCAGCAAGAAAAAATCATAAAGTACCGGGACTTGCAAATCGAAGTTGAGCGACTATGGAAAAAGAAATCATGTGTTGTTCCGATTGTAATTGGAGCCCTTGGAGCAATACCCAAAGGGCTACCCCGCTATTTAGAAATTCTAAATTTACCGGACTTGAACATTTTGACTCTACAAAAAACCACCTTACTTGGAACAGCTTACATCCTCCGACGATATCTTAATAGGTCCTTGGTTAGGACTCGAGCTGCTGAGCTATTAACCAGCCTCAAAGACTGTGAATCTCACTACAGATTAAATAATAATAATAATAATAATAATAATAATAATATATCAGTAATTATAATAGTATAACCCAAAAACTTAAAACTAAATTTTTTCTTACATTAGCTTATTTACATTTTTATCCCTTACTATAGTTATAGTTTTATACATCTTTATATTCCATACTAACAATTATTAACATTCATATTCTTTACTTTCTCTCATTTCCACCTCTTGTCTCAATCCATTCATAAGATTTATTCCATGCCCGATAATATTCTGAGTCTTCTTTATCTTTAATTTTTAAAGTTTATTTTAAAAAAATATTTTTATTTATTAATTAAATTAATTAATTATAATTTTACATTTTAAAATCTGGAATTCCAGGTTTATAGAAACAAGAAGTAACCTGTTGTAGCTATTAATCTGAAAGCTTGTTCAAATGTTAACTTTCTTTTGAAACTTATCGCCAAAAAGTGAGATATAATCTTGGGCACTGCAGGGGTGAACAGGAGCTATCTTTGGGCGTACCCCTTAGAAGTACAGGAGCCCCCAACTTACAACAGCTCATTTAGTGTCTGTTTGAGGCAGGGGTGTGTTCTACTTACCTTTACTATTGGTTCGCAACAGGAAGCGCAGATTGTCAATTATGATGTCCGGGCAGGTGAGTGGAGACTCCCGCCACTTTTATTATCAGTTCTAAAGAACCAGACAGAACCGGGAGCAACCCACCACTGAGGTTATAACAGCACTAAAAAAAGTGTCTTATGACTCTTTTTTACATTTACGACCGTTTCAACATTTCCATGGTCACACGAGCAAAATTCAGAATGCTTGGCAACTGGCATGTACTTACGACAGTTGCAGTGTCCCAGGGTCATGTGATCCCCTTTTGCGACCTTCGGACAAGCCAAGTCAATGGGGAAGCCAGATTCACTTAACAACCAGTCACTCACTTAACAACTGTTGTGATTCATTGAACAGATTATGGCAAGCGAGGTTACAAAATGAGGGCAAGACTCACTTAACAACTGTCTCGCTTAGCAACAGAAAATGTTCGGCTCAATTGTGGCAGTAAACCCAGGATGACCTGTACCCCTGATGACCTTTGTCTTCTGAAGTTGGCAGGGGTGGGCTCAGGGGTGAAATCCAGCAGGTTCTGACAGGTTCTGGAGAACCGGTAGCAGAAATTTTGAGCAGTTTGGAGCCTGAGTAGCGTAGGGGGCTAATGCCTCCTACTAAAGGCAGCAATTAACATCCAGCTGCCTGCAATTTCTGCGAGTTCAATCCTAGCCAGGCTCAAGGTCGACTCAGCCTTCCATCCTTTCTAAGATAGATAAAATGAGGACCCAGTTTGTGGGGGCAATAAGCTGACTTTGTATAAATATACAAAAGTATGAAGGCTATTGCTTAACGCATTGTAAGCCGCCCTGAGTCTCCGGAGAAGGGTGGCATATAAATCAAATTAAAAAAAAAACCTGGCAAATACCACCTCTGGCTGGCCCCAGAGTGGGGTAGGAATGGAGATTTTGCAATATCCTTTCCCCAGGAGTGGGGAGGGAATGAAGATTTTGCAGTATCCTTCCCCTGCCACGCCCACCAAGCCACACCATGCCCATCAAGCCACGCCCATAGAACAGGTAGTAAAAAAATTTCACCACTGCGTGGGCTTCAAAAATTTTATCAAGGGGCTCTCTGCCTGGTTACTGGGTGGGCGTGGCCATGGTGGGTGTGGCCTAGTTGGCCTCCTGCACCATGTTGGGGAGGGGTGTTTTTT